>CM018039.1:12555000-12660000 GCA_008638375.1 Nyssa sinensis | reverse complement strand
TAAGATGCTAGTGATGAAATCTAACTTCAAATCATGGCTTGGTGAGTGATGAGATTTTTCTATGGGGTCTAGATGATATTGTCCATATTGTTTATCTTATTTTCTCTTTTGTTTGAGGACAAACAAAGTTTTAAGTTAGGGGGTGTTTGATAACTTGCATATTTTATAATATTTTATCACCTCTTAACTTTAAACTTTAAACTTTAATCTATTTTTGTTTATTTTTTGGGTATTTTAGGCTTCATGGTCATTGTTTAAATTTTATTTCAGATTTGAAGAAAGTGAAGCACCCATGACCATTGGGCCAGACAACCTGTTCATTAGGCCCGTGAGTTCCTCACCATGATAGCTGATCCAATACTCAAATACAAGCCGTCTAGCATCAAGAATAAAAAAAAAAGAAACCAAAGACTAGAAGTGGCATAAACAAAGTGGCTGAGAGAAAAAAGGAGTAACAGCTAGCGTGGAGAAGAAAAAAATGAAAAAGAAAAAGAAAGAAGGAAAAAAAAAAAACCAAGGAAGAATGGCTTGTGGCTGGAATCAGGAAAAGAAAGAATAAAAGCAAAAGTCAACAACAGTGGGTCCATGTGGATAGCAAAGAGCCAGCTGATGTTTTAAAAGGTGGCTGGAACGTGCAGCTAGGAAAAGGCCAGAAGAAGAAAAAAAAAAAAAAAAGAAATAGCCCATCCGTAAGCGTAGCCCATGAAGCTGCGCCAGCATCTAGGGCAAAATGGGTTCGGGGCTACATTATAAAAAGGTTGCGGCTGTTGAAAAAAAAAAATTTAGAAAGAAGGAGCGGCGCACAAAGCAGGGAGGAAGACTAAGCGGCGTGGCAATAGAAAAAGCTGAAGGGAAAAAAAAAAGAATAAAAGCAAAGCAGAAGCAGCGGCTGGGCAGAACCAGAACGTGCGGCGCAAGAGAGATCCAGCGGCTGTGACGCCAGTGGCTTGGAGGAACACTGCAGGCTGGACTGCTGCGACAATATTTTTGTCTAGAGCTCTTTTTCTTCCATTCCTTTCAGAAGAATCATGATAATTTTGTTTACGTTGAAATTAATTTTTAGTATGAACTAATTTTTTTTCTTCTAGGAAAATGATGTAATCTAATCCCGAACTATATATGCTTGCTTTTCTATTTTAATTTGAAGTAATTCTTTTTATGTTTGTATGATTTATTCTAAGCATATTACTTCTAATTAACTGGTCACTAATTAGATGATTTTAATCCTGTGATTTGCTTTCGAAAGAGGGAATTATAGGATGGATCTTAAATATTTCAGCATAGGTAAATATAGAGATCGAAAGACTTATATGAACCTATATAGTATTAAAAAGCATTGGTCTTATTGCTTTCTTGGATTATTAATTTGCATGCTCTTGTGTAAAATAATGAGCAAGAAAAGTGTCCAATTGACTATCGAAAGAGGCTTTTGGATGAATTAGCGATTTGCTAACAAACATACAGAATTAAATTCAATTAGTTAGATGAGTAAAGCATAGTGAGAGATTAGGTGAAATCGATTTCCTAGAATGCTTCTCTCCCATTATTTGATTTTCGAACAATATCTCTTTTCATTTAACTATTTTCTTTGTGTTGATTTTATTTTAAATTGCAATTCCAAAGATTTTAGTAAATTTTCTAAATAAAGTCGAGATTAGTTTAATTTCGGTACTTGTCAAAAGTAAGACACCAATCTCTGAGGACGATACTCTTCTTATCACTTTACTATAAAATTATGATACTGTGCACTTGCAGTTTTGCACTGATCAAGGTGGTAAGAAATATTTTCTTACCTTTATAGATGATTGCACAAGATATTGTTATGTTTATTTGTTGAGAAGTAAAGATGATGCATTAAAAATGTTTAAGCATTACAAGAATGAGGTTGAGAATCAACTTGATAAGAAAATCAAAATATTGAGAGGAGATAGAGGTGACGAATATGAAGCACATTTTGGTGAATTCTGTTCATAACATGGTATTATAAACCAAACAACTGCACCCTATTTACCCTGTGGGCGCCAACACCGAAAAAAATGAAAAACGTGCGTCATCCTTTTTATGGATTTAGAGGGATCCCAGTTGTCTCCTTTTCTAAAGGTAGGAAGGAACGCCTCTTATAGAAGATTAAGATTGAGGAATCGCCAGCTTGTTTTCGTGCAAGAACCAAACAAACCGTTATAACAGAAAATATTAAAAGAAAATTGAAAAGAAATGGAATAATCAAAATTTACATTACCTTGTCTCTTAATTACATTCTAAAGATCCATTGACATAGATAAAATAAAATAAGACACTGAAATAAAGCAAAAACCAAAGAAAACATAGATCCGGGGGCTAAGGTACGGAGTGGGACAGAGTTAGGCACCCATCCCGCCCTATCCGAATGGATCAGCCTCGAATATTCACTTGTAAGGCTATTTTGTCATGAGAAAAACTAAAAAAAAGTGATGTGAGTCTTATGCACTTCAACTAGGAAAGTCTAGATTGAAGACTTTAATCGAGCAGATCTCCGGCTTGTTCTTCGATTTTGAAAGCGTTGCTTCAGCTTGCTTTGCGAAAGGAGGCTGTCACTTCTACAAGACTTCGGCCTCGAAAGAAGAGTTCTTGTAGAAAGAACTCTAGAATTAAACTAACAGTGTGAGGCTATGAAAATTGTGTATTTTCGTCCTCTCAAACTGATGGCTAGGGAGCTCTATTTGTAGGATAATATAGAGATTTGATATAAGGGTCTAAAATGAAACCCTAAAATTGAGGGTTAGGATCATGTCTTGAATGATAATTATTTAATTAAATAAATAAAAAATTAAATACGAATGATTATCCTAACTAAATGAATTAATAAATAATTATGACAATGCACGAACCAATAAAATTGGTATCTACATGCAAGAGCCAATAAGCTAAAAGAAAAATGGAATTTAATTAAAAAATAAACTTTGAAACGAAAACATCTAGGCTCAATGTATCTTCATTTAAGGAAATATCAAGCAACTACATTTATAGAAACTCTAAAAGTGGAAAGTTCTAGTTAAGCCTAAATTGACTAATATCACTCAATATTACTAAATTGCCCCAAATTCGGTGGAGAATCTCTAAATTGTTACAAGACATGTGAAAGACCAAATTACCCATAATTCGTCATCAAAGGGCTAAAATTATCAAAATACCCTTTATGTGGATAAAATGATATAGAAATTACAAAAATGCCCCTCAAGTGACTAGAAAGTCCTACTAAAGGTAAGAGTGTGCCAAAATGCCTTTAGTGGGCAAAAAGGTGCCAAAATTACCGAAACACCCCCCATATGGGTAAGAAAGTCCTAATAGGAGTGAGACTCTATTGGAAAAAGTCCTACTTGGAATGGAACTCTGTCAAGAGAGTCCTAACGGGAGTAGGACTTTATCAGGAAGAGTCTTAATTGGACTAGGACTCTGTCATGAGAGTTTTAATGGGAATATGACTCTATCAAGAGGAGTTCTAATGGAACTGGGACTCTAGCAAGAGAGTCCTAGTAGGAATAAGACTCTGTCAGGAATAGTCCTAATGGAAATAAGACTTTATCGAGAAGAGACCTACTTCTAATTATCGAATTATTACTACTTAATCAAGGGTCACAAAATGAGGTGTCTACAGAATGCCTTCATTGATGGAACTTACAAGCAAGTGTTCGTCAACGCAAGAAAAAAGAAACGAGCATTTTGACCTTGATTTGTGATTTTTGTTTGACGTGGTCGGACTCATTTCTCTATTAGATTCCTATATATCACCCTCAGGCAAATTAGACCGTTCGTAGTTCGTGACAAGTGGAAATAAGTGTTTTTCTTACCTGATTTCTCTAAAGAGGCTCATCTTGATAGGATTATTATGAGGCTATGCCCTCAAAAATGACCCTTCAGAGTCTGTCTTGATAAGAAATGCAATCCTAACAAGTTTTTCAAGAGGTTGCGTTCTCATAAGATGATCTTACGCTCTCTATCTTAGTAGGTTGATAAGAGAGAATGCAATAGACAGCTTACCTGAGAGGAATGTTATCCTAATAGGATGATAAAATGTTATGCAATAAACAGCTTACCCAGAAAGAATGCTATCCTAACAGGATGGTTATGCGATAAATGACTTACTTCAAAGAAATGTTATCCTAACATGATGATAAAATGAGTCCTCAGATGACTTACCTAAAAAGAATGCTATCCTAACAAGATAATGAATTTGCGTCCTCACACAACTTTCCTAAAAGGAATGATATCCTAATAGGTTAATAAAATATGCCCTCAGACGATTTTCCTAAAAAGAATGCTATCCAAACAAAATAATGAATCTGCATCCTCAGACGACTTTCCTAAAAGGAATGCTATCTTAATAGGCTGATAAAATACGTCCTCAGACGACTTTCCTGAAAGGAATGCTATCCTAACATGATAATAAATTTGCGTCCTCAAACAATTTTCTTGAAAACAATGCTATCCTAACAGAATAATAATGCGACAGACGGTTTACCTAAAATGAATGCTATCATAACTAGATGGTGATGCGATGAACGATTTACTTGAAATGAATGCTATCATAAAACGATGCTTCTAAAAGGAATGCTATCCTAATAGAATTTTCATAAGATTACGTCTTTAATGGACGGATTGTCAAGATGGATTACATCCTTAGACGTTTTGCCGAGATAAATTACGTCCTCAAACGTTTGCCGAGATAGACTACATCCTCAAACATTTTTTGTGGAGGATAAAGACTCCATGGGGAATGCCAGGACATTTTTTTACTAGGGAGATGAATTTTTCTTGAGAAAATGATGATGATTCATACTTCATTGGGGAATGGACTGAGTTAACTTAATGATTTTGATTTGTTTGAACAGTCAGGTCTCACTCAAAAAATGTGGTATGGGTCTTGAGGGACCATTAAAGGAAATGCTACGTACACGATCTTTTGAAAGAAATCGTGAGTTACTTGATGGTGGTTTTGGATTAGTGAACCTACGCCACTAAATGACAAGTTGGTCAACATTGACTGATTTTGGCAAATTACCAATTTGCCTTTTGATGTTCGGTGTTGAATCACGGTGAATTTCTCAGACATATTTTGGCAAAAAGGCTTGATTTTGACAAAGAATGGGTTGAAATGAGCAAAAATGGAACAAGATTCGCAAAAATGAGTCAAAGCCCAAAAGTTGGTTTGTCTAGCCTTTGTGTGCCGATCGGCACACAAAGAGGGGGGTTTCTACCATCTGTGTGCCGATTGGCTACCCATGAGTACCGATCGGTAATTGGGTGCCTAGGCAGCTTGCTTTAAAAGTGTTACAACTTTTGATTTTTTGTATTGGGTTCTTGAGCACTCTCCTACCCTTTTGTGATCATTTTTTACAGAGTTGTGAAGGAGGTTAGATTGAAGTATTTGGAACTTGTTTTGACCTTTTGGAAGATCAAACAGCTTGATTTTCAACAACAAATCTAAAAATTTCAAGAAAAAAATGTCAAGTGAAAGCCTTAGTGACTCGGACCCAATGTTTGACATTGATTGTGATTCGAGGTCCAGACCAGTACATGGAACAATCTTCAGATATAAACTAGCCCCGAGCTTTCAAAGCAACACGAGCTTACTCCAAGAGGCGGTGCACCATTTGTTACAACGGTACCAGAATGGCCAAGTACGGATTTTCTTGAGTTTTCTTCCAATTGTTTGGAGATTTTTGAGTTGATTCTTGATGCTTTTGGTTTGCTTTTCATTCTTTGAAAGCCTTTTTCATGAAAACCTGATTGCATGCATGCATGGACATTTCAGCCACGTGCCTTTTGGAAGGTGCACACTACGCACTTGTGAAAATGCCCGAATGGGCAATTTTTACTTTGCCTTGTTTTTTGGCATTCAGTTGATGCTTATTTGGCATGCTTATAGAGTTTGAAAGGATTTTTTAACATATTGACTTTGATTTCTTGCAGTTGGACTTGGAAATCCGAGCTCAAGACTTAACTGCGGACATCGCAGAGTGATGGGTTGATTTGCCCCTCCGATGCCAATGGCAAGTAAGGGCGGCCCGTTTTGGGCCATTTTTAGAATGAATAGTCCATGTTGACCATGACTAGAAGATTCTTTATGCTCTGGTGGAGAGATGGTGGGATACCACCAATACTTTCAACCCCTAGTTCGGGGAAGTAAGATTAACTCCTCTTGACTTCTTAATGATCACAGGCCCTCGAGTCGGCGATGACCGAATCCCATGGGCTAGTGAAATGCACAGTTAGGGTGATGAGATTTCTCGGCTTCTAGGGTGGCGGCCCACATTGGCCTCCGGTGATGCAGTGCGGTGCGAGTTAGGCATATCTTGGAGAACTTTCACTTCTGGGAGTGCCGTAACGCTCTTGGGGAGGATCAGTTAACTAGAGCTTTCATGCTCTTTGTCTTTGGCCGGACCTTTTTGGCCAATGCCAGTGACACTATCCACCTTTGGTGCCTCCTTATTTGGAAGGATATGGAGAACTTTGGGCACTTCAACTAGGGGGGCACCGAAATGGCTGTTTTGTACTATCCTAGGAGGTCACCAAGGGACTTGGTGGTTTCAACATTGTTTGAGAGGTAAGAATTTTTGAATCCCCTCACTTTCCTTTTTGAGAAAATATCATTTTGACTGACTTTCCTTTTTGAGAAAATATCATTTTGACTGACTTTCCTATTTTGAACAAATTTGGGCCTATAAGGTCCTCCACCTATTGCCTTACCCATTGGTTGAGGCAAAAGAGAACATATTTTCCCGTATGTGGCGGTGGCAGAAGGCAAATAGGTGGACTCACCGAGGGGCGAACCTAATGCAGAGATCCCGGGAGGCCTTAGACATGCTTCAAAGGGACATGATTAGTTCCCCTATTTGGAAATTTCCCTTGGTTGATACGTGATGTGAGAAACTCATTCCTTCATTTATGACAGATTCAATGGAATCCTTAGAAGGTGGTCCCGCCCACAGTGGAGTGGAATATTGGGATAGCGTGTCAATGATTGATTTTGGAAGGCCCTTTTGAAAGGGTATATTACTTGGGCGAGAAGGTGATTCGCCAAGTAGACACGGCCGCGCTACTTTTCCACCTATATCACCTCCACCAACATGAGAAACTTGGACTCATTTGACTCCAACCCGACTTCTTAAAGCTTTATGAGGGGGTAGCCATGCAACGGTTCTTCAACCAGTTTGGCTATATGACGATCTATTTGGAGAAGCTGATACCTCCCTTGATTGGGGGTCTGCCTCCTCCACCTAGGGTTAGGAGGCCAAGTGCGAGTGACATGTCATCTCAAGAAGCCGCCATCACAACGACTGACACAAGGCTGCCAGTGGCTTTCTCGACTTTCAATGTACCGGTGATGATCGATGACGAGAATTTCAGGTTAAAAGTGTCATCCCAGCCAATCGGGTCTATCGAAGGACTGCCAACTCCCAACCACTTGACTAGGGTAAGAGTTTTCTTTAGCCTAAAATCTTCCATGGTCCTCTCCCCCCCCCCCCTTTTTTGAATTGAGATAAAATTCTGTTAGGCATTTAGGTGGCCCGGACCATTTACGAGAAGGCCCGTGGCCTAAATCCCCCTTGTGTGCCGATCGGCACACATAGAGGGGCGTTTCTTAGGCTTATGGAGATTTGATCTAATGGTCTAAAATGAAACCCTAAAACGGAAGGTTAAGATCATGTCTAGAGTGATAATTATCTAATTAAATAAATAAAAAATTAAATAAGAATGATTATCCTAACTAAATAAATTAATAAATAATTATGACAATGCACGAACCAATAGAATCGGTGTTTACATGCAAGAGCAAATGAGATAAAAGAGAAATAGAATTTAATTGAAAAATAAACTCTAAAATGAAAATGTCTAGGTTCAATGTATCTCCATTTAAGGAAATATCGAACAACTAAATTTATGAAAACTGTAAGAGTGAAAAGTCCTAATTAAGCCTAAATAGACTACTATCACTCAAGATTACTAAATTGCCTCTAATTTGATAAAAAAATCTCTAAATTATCACAAGACATGTAAAAAGATCAAATTATCCCTAATTCGTCACCAAAAGGCTAAAATTACCAAAATACCCTTATGTGGATAAAATGATATGAAAATTAAAAAAATTCCCCTTAAGTGAAGTCCTACTGATGGTAGGATTATGCCAAAATTTTAGTAGGCAAAAAGGTGTTGAAATTACCAAAACACCCCCAATGGACTAAAGAGCCTAATGGGAGTGGGACTCTATCAAGAAGAGTCATACTTGGACTGGACTCTGTCAAAAGAGTCCTAATGGGAGTAGGACTTTATCGAAAAGAGTCTTACTTGGACTAGAATTTTGGTAGGAGAATACTAAAGGGAATAGGACTCTGTTAGGAGAAGTCCTAATGGAACTCGGACTCTAGTAGGAAAGTCCTAGCAGGAATAAGACTCTATCAGGACGAGTTCTAATGAAAATAGGACTCTATCGGAAAGAGTCCTACTTGAGGTTGGTTTATTGGCATAATTACCGAATTGCTACTACTTAATCAAGGGTCACAAAAATGAGGTGTCTACACACCTCAAAAAAATGGGATTGTTGAATGAAAAAACAAAACTTTAAAAGAAATGATGAATGCATTGTTATTAAGTTCTGGACTATCTTAGAATTTATGGGGGCAAGCAATTCTTTTCGCAAACTATATTCTCAATCAAATACCTCAAAAGAAAACCAATAAGTCCCCATACGAGTAATGAAAAGGTCGAAGACCTTACAAATACTTAAAATTATGGGAATGTTTGGCTAAAGTGGTGGTTTTGTTACCTAAAAAGGTTAAAAAAGGACCAAAAACTATTGATTGTGTTTTCATAGGGTATGTTTATAACAGTAGTGCATATCGATTTCTGATTCATAAATCAAAAATTTTCGATATGCGTGTGATATACCACAAAAGAGCAGACCAATCAGCACTTGACACGTATGCCTATAAATCCAACTCACGCTCGGCTAACTCAGCTCGCGCTCAACCAGTGGCTAAGCGCTCGAACATTCAGGACAGGATAAAAGATCGGAAGTGGCCGAGCATATTCCTCCAAAGCATATACATACCCGGATAAGAATCACGGAGTTAATTACAGGATTCCAGACCAATACTCCAGAACTCGTCACCGCCTTAGCGACTGCCGAGCAGGGAATAAGGAAACAGTCTTCAACAAGGAAACTACTATCTATGATTATCTCTATCTTACGATACAATACTCCACAAGGTAACTGCAATCTCCGATGATCAAATCCCTATATTCATAGCTCCGAATCCTAATCAACTTAGGAAGGTCACGGTCTATAAATCAAACCCTAAAGGTACGTTTTATTTTCATGCTCATTCTTTGGCTTTCAATATAGTCTTTTCAATTCAGTTTACTTACTTAAGCATTGGAGCGGCTACCGCCGGAGCCAATCCGGTGGTCCTCTGATCCCCTTTTTGAGTGTTCTACAGGTCGCGGAGCCCAGATTTATTGCGAGTCGAAAAGTGCAGCGTCAGTTTGGCGCCATCTGTGGGAACGACTAATCTCCAAGTGCTCTATTTACAAACTCATCTTTTTCCTCACTAGAAAACCATGGCCCCAAATCTCCGACCGCGATAGAATACTAAGAATCCGCAAAGCTCTCAACGTCGGCCGCCTGCTCCACGAGCAAGGGGGCCAACGGTTGATCCCGTGCGACAAGAGATCGAATCAATCAAACGACACAACGAACTGGTGCAAGAACAGTTGCTTGTCATAACTAGAACATTGGCAACGCTCACACAGAATCAAGGGACGAGTCCTCCTAACCCGCCGGTCAACATTGCTGCGGGAACACAACCCCCTATTACCACTGAGAATGAAGAGCCCCTTGAGCAGGCTCCAAATAACCAGCCTGGGCACCCCCAGGGTGTTGCTCGCGTTGGTAGAGATCCACAGCCGTCAGCAGCTCCAGGCTGGGGAACATCAGCCTTCGTCCCTGACGTCCATTACCCGAGCACTACTAGAGCCCCAGCTCCAAGGGCTTCGGGAGCATATCCGGCACCACAGGAGCCTCATCCCCAAGTAGCACCAGTTCCCCCAGTTCGGAACCCTCTTCCATCCGAGGGACGTACTCAACCCGACTACCCTGAAGTCGAGGCTATTAGACAAGGTTCACAAGATGTCCGGTTCAGAGACCCACGGAGGGTAGGAGAAATTGCCGAATCTATGGACCGAACAATAGCTTTGAGAGGTGCCCAGAACCCTCCAGAACAAGACGAGTTGGCCAGGCTGCTTGGAAGACTTGCCACCCCATTCACTCAGGCCATCATGTCAGAAGAAAGGCCCAGAAAGTTCATGGTGCCAAAGTTCACCTTGTATGATGGGACTGGAGACCCAGGAGATCATCTCTCGCACTACCAGCATACGATGGCCCTCCACGGGGCCTCTGACGCTTTCATGTGCCGGACTTTCATTACCAGCCTGAAGGGAATTCCTTTGAAATGGTTCTACCACCTCCCTCCGAACTCAATTACCAGCTTCTATGAGCTTAGTAGGCAATTCCTAGACAGGTTTATGACCAGCAGAAGGCTCAGAAGGGGACTAGAGTTCCTGTTAAATGTCAAGCAGACTAAGGAAGAGTCCCTCAGAGCCTATATTGCGCGCTTCAATGCCGAACTCACGGAGATCACCGACTGCAGCCCAAGATTCCTCGTAGCTGCCTTGACTGCTGGACTTGCTCACGGTGGCTTCAGAGATTCCTTGACCAAAAGCCCTCTTGTCGGCATGGCGGCATTAATGAACCGGGCCAGGAAGTACATTAACTTGGAAGAAGCCAACCGTACATCCTAGAAGGGCAAAGAGCAGAACCAGAAGGATAATCCGAAGAGGGAGGATCACAAAAAGGAAGACCACAGAAGAGACTCCAGCAAGAAGAGGACCAGGAATCCAGAATAGAGAACAGCTCCCAGGGCTGTTTACAATTCCGAACCAAGGGAGTTCACTAACTTTACCCCTTTGAACACTAAACCGAACCAGGTACTCCAGCAGATCCGAGATCGGAAAAACTTGCGATGGCCAGAGCCAATCAAAGGAGATCCCAGCCTTCGGGACCAAAGTAAGTATTGCAATTTCCATAAAGATCATGGACATACGACTAACTCATGCAGGACCCTTCGATATGAGATTGAGCAGCTCATAAAGAAGGGGCGTCTTCGGGAGTTCCTTAAGCAGGACGGAAGGTAGAACCCCCAAGAAAACAAGCCTCAACAACGGCCAGACCAGAGGCCTGAGCAGAGGCAAGAGCATAGGGAAGGACGAAACGAGCCTCAGAGGCAGAACAACCATGTCATCTATGTCTTCCATGCGGATTCCCCTATTACAAGAATGTTAAACAGGGCGAGAAAGATATATGCTCGGGAGGCCAGGGCTGCCCCAAACGTATTGCAGATCTCCAACGTTGAAAAGAGACTCAAACCAACACTAGAAATCCAATTCACTGAACAGGACCTAGCAGAGGTACACTACCCTCACAGTGATGCCCTCGTCATCACTCTCAAAATCGCCAACTTCGAGATCAGAAGAGTCCTGGTCGATACTGGCAGCTCCGTCAATATACTGTTCCATGAGCCACTCAAACAGATGGGGATGGACCACGACAACATCAAGCCTACTACTACCGTGATGGCAGCCTTTGATGGCAATCTTAGTACCCCATTGGGAAGAGTCGACCTTCCTATTACTGTAGGAGAGGAAGAAGGGCAGAAGACCACCATCTCAGAGTACATGGTGTTGAATATGAAATCTCCTTACAATGTCATAATTGGGAGACCATGGTTGCACCAGATAGGGGCGGTCACCTCGACCCTCCATCAATGTCTGAAGTATGTTCACAATCAGAATGTTTATTCTGTCAGAGGGTGCCAGCCAACCTCTCGAGAGTGCCATGCCATTGCACTCAAGGAGAAAGCCACCAAATAGCAATTACAGTATACTCGGAACTATACAGATCCAATTCTCACCTACACTCCCGAGGAGGAAGGTTGCCCATCCAGCATTGAAGAACCCCTGAGCCCAAGAGGACAGGACAGCCGAGCCAAACCCATTGGCGAGCCCATCAAAGTGTTGGTCAGTTCAAAATCAGAGGGGCGTTATTTGTACATCGGCCCAGACCTGACACACACTGAGTAGGAGAAGATAGTCAGGTTTCTAAAAGACAACCTCTCTATGTTTGCTTGGGAGACCGAAGATATGGAGGGTATAGATCCTAACCTCATAACTCACAAGCTGATGGTAGATCTAGATCACCCGCCAGTCAGACAGAAGAGAAGGCCGATTGCTCCAGAGCAGCATCGGATCATAAATGAGGAAGTCCAGAAGCTGCTTGAAGCCAGGATGATACGAGAAGTATTCTACCCCGAGTGGCTAGCCAACATCGTCTTGGTCAAGAAGAAAAATGGCAAGTGGAAGGTCTGCATTGATTATACAGACCTCAATAAAGCGTGCTCCAAAGACAGCTTTCCACTACCAAGGATAGACCGACTGGTTGACGCTACTGCAAGGCATGAACTCATGAGTTTTATGGATGCCTACTCTAGGTATAATCAAATTCAGATGTACCCTTCAAACCAGGAGAAGATAGCCTTCATAACCAAACGAGGTCTCTACTGCTACAGAGTAATGCCTTTCGGTTTGAAGAATGCTGGAGCCACATACCAGCAGTTGGTGAACAAGATGTTCAGCCCACTGCTCGGCGATACCATGGAGGTATACATTGATGATATACTGGTCAAAAGTTTGTAGAAAGGTAGTCACCTCCAGCACTTAGCCCAAACATTCGATATCCTGAGACAGCACAAGATGAAGCTCAACCCCTCGAAATGTACCTTCGGGGTGACGAAAGGAAAATTCTTGGGATACATTGTTTCTCAGAGGGGTATCGAGGTAGACCCCACTCAAATCCAAGCTTTGATTGGACTGAAGTCACCGAAAACCAGAAAAGACATTCAGGCGCTGAATGGCAGAATCGCGGCACTAAGCAGATTTATCTCCAAATCCACTGATCGCTGCCTACCTTTCTTCAAAGCTCTGAAGGGCAACAAAGCTTTACAGTGGATGGAAGAATGAGAGAAAGCTTTTCAAGAACTAAAGGAGTATCTAGCCTCTCCAGAACTTCTGTCAAAACCAATACAAGGGGAAAAGCTACTCTTGTACTTTGCAGTCTCTGAGAACGCGGTCAGTTCCACATTAGTCAGACAGGACAGAGGACTATAGAGGCCCATATTCTACGTCAGTAGGGCACTGCTCGACACAGAAAAGAGATCCAGAAGTGGAAAAGCTAGCCTTCGCTTTGGTGATATCAACTCGGAAGCTCCGTCCTTATTTCCAAGCTCATCCAATTGAAATCCCAACTGCCTATCCTCTGAAGTCAATATTGAGGAAGCCTGAGGTGTCGGGAAGGTTAGTAAAGTGGTCTGTGGAGTTAGGGGAATTTGACATATCATATGTGCCTCGAAATTCCATCAAAGGGCAGGCCTTGGCTGATTTTGTTGTCGAGTTCACCCCGGCACTTCAAGACAAGGCACAGCTGATCGAAACTTCAGGAACCTGGCTGCTCTACATCGATGGATCGTCAACCGATCAAGGCTCAGGAGTGGGCCTGGTACTACAGTCCCTTGATGGGCTCTCGTCAGAAAAATTAGTCAGCCTGGGATTCAAAGCTTCCAACAATGAAGCAGAATATGAAGCCCTAATCCTAAGCATGAAATTGGCTCTGGAATGCGAGGTTCAGAACCTTAAAGTCTTCTCAGACTCCCAACTGGTGGTAAGCCAAGTCCTGGGAGAATTTTTCATAAAAAATGATAGGATGCTTCGGTACTCCGAACTGGTGAACCACTTGAAACGTTCCTTCCAGACGTTCACTATCCAAAAAATAGAGAAAAGCCAGAACTGCAGAGCAGATGCTTTAGCAAACATGGCGTCCCACCTTAAGTCTGAAGCAAACTCCACAGTAAAAATCTCCCACCAGCCAGGACCTAGCATAGAGGAAGCCCAAGTTGCCCAAATTGCTGAACAGCCCTAGAACTGGATGACTCCAATCCTCTAGTACCTACAATCCGGGCTCCTCCCAAAAGACAAAAATAAAGCCAGGAGAATCCGAATCAGAGCGGCTCGGTACCTGATCCTGAACAACAAACTTTACAGAAGGTCTTATTCTCAACCTTTGTTAAAATGCTAGCTCCAGAAGAATCACAATATGTCTTGGCTGAAATACAAGAGGGTATTTGCGAGAATCATAATGAGGGCAGAACGATAACTCACCGAGCTCTGTCTCAGGGCTACTACTGGCCTAGTATGCTAAAGTAGGCTAAGGAGTATGTCTAGAAGTGCGACAAATGCCAAAGATTTGCCCCATATCAACACCAGCCTCATCGCGAGCTCATCCCGATTACTAGTCCTTGGCCCTTCGCTCAGTGGGGGATGGACATCGTAGGTCTATTACCAAAAGCCCCACCGAACAGGAAGTATCTCTTGGTAGCCATTGACTACTTCTCTAAATGGGCCGAAGCTGAACCTCTAACACACATCACAGAGAAGGAAGTTAAGAGCTTCACTTGGAAGAACATTGTTTGTAGGTTCGGTATACCACATGTGATTATCTCTGACAATGGGACACAGTTCACTGGTAAAGGCTTCAAGAAGTTCTGTGAAAATCTCAACATTAGGCAACACTTTGCCTCTCTAGGCCACCCACAAGCAAATGGGCAAGCAGAGGTCACCAACCGAACGATCCTTGATGGATTAAAAAGAAGGTTGGAGCAGGCCAAAAAAAAGTGAGCAGAGGAACTCCCTGGAGTTCTTTGGGCCTACAGAACAACCAGAAGAACTCCCACCTCTGAAACTCCCTTCTCACTGGCCTATGGTACAGAAGCAGTAATCCCGGTTGAGATCGGTATGCCAACTCTGAGGACTGAAGCCTTTGAGCAAGAATTCAATGATCAGCAGCTGATGAAAAATTTGGATTTGCTTAAAGAAAAAAGGGATCAAGCCAGCATCAGGATGGAAGCCTATCAGCAGAGAATGGTCGACAAATCCAAGGTAGGGCTCAAGACGGTCAGCTTTCAAGTAGGAGACTTTGTCTTAAGAAGACTCTTTCAAAACACCAAGGATCCAACCATAGGAAAGTTGTCACCAAACTGGGAAGGCCCCTACAGAGTAACGAAGGTTGTTAGGCCTACCACCTACTGGCTAGAAGACATGACTGGGAAGCCTATTCCTAGGCCGTGGAACGTGGAACATTTACGGAAGTATCATCAATAGAGATGTTTCTTTCTTTTTAATACCTCCATAGAATGTTCATCTTTTAATGCACAGGCCTCCAGAGCCTGGTCCATCTATAATGCACAAGCCTTAGTGCTTGGTCCATCTTTAATGCACAGGCCTCCAGAGCTTGGTCCATCTATAATGCACAGGCCTCCAGAGCTTGGTCCATCTATAATGCACAAGCCTTAGTGCTTAGTCCATCTTTAATGCACAGGCCTTCAGAGCCTGGTCCATCTATAATGCACAAGCCTTAGTGCTTGGTCCATCTATAATGCACAGGCCTCCAGAGCCTGGTCCATCTATAATGCACAGGCCTCTAGAGCCTAGTCCATCTGTAATGCACAAGCCTTAGTGCTTCGTCCATCTTTAATGCACAGGCCTCCAGAGCCTGGTCCATCTATAATGCACAAGCCTTAGTGCTTGGTCCATTTATAATGCACAGGCCTCCAGAGCCTGGTCCATCTATAATGTAACCATCTATAATGCACAAGCCTTAGTACTTGGTCCATCTATAATGTACAGGCCTCCAGAGCTTGGTCCATCTATAATGTACAAGTCTTCGTACTTGGTCCATCTTTTAATGCACAGGCCTCCAGAGCCTGGTCCATCTATAATGCACAGACCTTCCAAGCCTGGTCCATCTTCAGTACACAGATTCTATGATCCAGTCCATCCAAAGACAGAAGTTTCAAACATCTTCAAACTAAAGTTTCCCAAGATCGGAATACCTCAGAGTTGATACTTAGATTATTTGGCTTATGTACCAGCAAGCAACAAATACTACAGTACCGAACAGGTTTAAGGTACTTTGATTCAAGACTTCAAGTTTTATACAAGTTTCTTTGATCTACTCTTAGAACATACAGAAAAGTTAGTCATCAGAAGTGCACGAAAAGGTGTTTTAACTCCTAAAGTTTCCCAAGATCGGAATACCTCAGAGTTGATACTTAGATTATTTGGCTTATGTACCAGCAAGCAACAAATACTACAGTACCGAGCAGGTTTAAGGTACTTTGATTCAAGACTTCAAGTTTTATACAAGTTTCTTTGATCTACTCTTAGAACATACAGAAAAGTTAGTCATCAGAAGTGCACGAAAAGGTGTTTTAACTCCAAAAGAGCATATTCAAATACAAAGAACATCAGATTTGAGAAGGAGGAACTCAATTTTATTAATGATTCAGATGTAAAGAGCATATTCAAATACAAAGAACATCAGATTTGAGAAGGAGGAACTCAATTTTATTGATGATTCAGAAAATTTACATCAGTACAAGAAAACTAGAAATAGAACAAGTACACAAAAGCTACAACAAAGGCATCACTACGCTTTCACAACATCATGGCTTTCTTCCTCGGATGGGAAAGGGGCCCAAGTTCCAACCTCCATTACCGCCGCCGCCGGCTTCGATTTGAAAGGAAGGAACCCTGAACCCCAATCTGCATCAAGAAGCATCCAGGCCAATTCATCATCACTTTCATTGATCTCAAGACCAACGGATGATGAGGGCTCTAGGTCTTAGGAGACCTCCATTCTCCACCTTCATTTCCCTCAAATCTGGCATAACACCCCAGCCGATTTGAGCAAGGGTCTCTACCAAGACACAAAGGAAAGGAGGCATCCCACCTTCGTCTTCATCACCAATGCTCCAAGCCTCGGTTGAATCAAGGAGAGTCCACCTTCAATCGGAGAAATCTCGATCGAATGCCAAGATGGACAAAAGGACTTATGCCTCCTCTAATCCTTCCTTGGAGACTGAATCAAGGGGAAGGTTAACTCTCGGCCACAGTTTAATCATTCCTAACTCGAACTGGGAATCGTCAGTCATGGCAAGTTTCCGGCAACATCTAAATTCTCTCCAATAGGGGAAAAATTTGGGAACAAAAAGATTGGGCGCAACTGAATACCCCCTTTCTCGTATATATAGACCCTTAAAGTCCAAAAGCCACCCAATTGGACCGTCGCAACGGTTAAAAGAAAGGTTGGCCTCGAAATCCCAAACGACAATAAACGATGCATTAAACCTACCTCTTTGGAATACCAAGAGACAAGGTACAGAGCTTTTCTGAACAAACAACCACAAGCTTCTGAAGTAATAAAAAAGGGGGGCAAAGTCTAAATGTACAAGCCTCCCATCCGATATACAGACCTTCCAATCTTATCTATTCTGTGACAGGCCACACATATGACAAAGGCCAACAGCTCTGATATATCCTAATCATAAGGGCTCAGAAACAAGAGTTTCGATTATCGAAATGATGGGCACAAGCTGCCTAGTTATTTTCACAAGTCATTGGTTCAGAACAATCTACTTCAGAACTCTGCAGAGTTTACTTCCACTCTATGTGATACAAGATCAATATTGGGTTCTATTTATCTGATTATGTTTGCTTCCTTATCTTATTATGATGAGACAGTCGAAGTTAATTTTCATTCACTGTTCTATTACAAGTATTGAAGCTCAAAAGGCAACTATTAACTAGTGGAAAGCTGATCTGACGTGCAATGGGCTCAGAGCAGCTATACTCGCAACAAATTTCAAAAAAAGCAATAACACAAGAAGAATCTGAAGAAAATCCAATTTCATTGATCAAAAGATATCCATTACATCAAAAGGCTGGCAAAAACAAAAGAGATAAGCTGATAAAGCCTCAAGCCTTATCAGAAGGACTAGGATCCTCTGCCAAAGGAAGGTCGGTAGTCGCAGCCTCTTTGCTCGAACCAGCACCAAACGAGGCAGCTCTAGGAGCAACAATTGACGAAACGTCAAAATCTGGAAACTTAGCCAGAAAGCTAGATCGAAAGCTCTCGAAACCAAACCGGATCAGTTCGTCCCCCATCTGGTCAACTTCTTTTCTCAATTCCGTCTCAGTTTCAGTCTTGGCATGATCAACTGCCTCCTGAACCTTCTAGTCAAAAGTGCTTCGGAAGTCAACCAACTCCCTCTGAAGTCCTGCCACCTGCCGAGCATAGATGTCTCTTTCAGACTCTGCCACGGCAAGATTAGTGCCAGCTTCCTTCGACTCTCCTCGGCAGCATGAGCCTTGGATTGAGCCGTTCCAAGCTCCAGCCTCACTTCATCTAGCTCGGCCTTCAGCTTATCAGCCTCCTCAAGGCTCATGGGAGTCACCATCAGAGCAACTAAACTATGCATGCTCTGCACAACACAAGGCAGATAAGTTAGACCGAAAAAGCAAGCAAAAAAGACAAGAAAAGATTCAGAGGTTACCTTCATTTGGAGATTCATTATCTCATTCATCAACTTCGCAGGGTTATCCCCCATGTTCCGATGAGGGCCCTGGGACCATATCTGGTCAAAGGCCTTCTTGGCAATTTGGTAGTCCGGCTCGTCAGACGGCTCGGACGGCACAGCAGGTGCCTTCCCCTTCCTAGTCCATTTGCTCAGAATGGAAGGGGCAGGAGGAACGGCCGAGATAGAGATAGCAGGTTCGGCCTCCTTCTCGGCTTCGGTAGGAGGTGGCTCGGGAGAGCCAGAAATCAACCTCCTCCTTTTCACTTGCAGAGAAGGCTCAGGCTCAACTTGGAAGGAAGCCTCCCCCGCCGCTTGGGCCTCCGCCTCTGTCCATCTCGACTTTAGCATTTTCTTAAGCTCATTAGTACGAGCGGCCATCAAGTTCTCCGGGGTGATAATAACGGTATGAGCTCGGTTGGAAGATGAAAGAAGCACGCGGTACTGATCTTGGAGCTCGTCAGTAAACTCAGACCTCCTCCAAGCACTCCTGACTGCACATAAGCAAGAAATGGCATATCAGATTATCAGTTCGGAAGGCATAACAAAGCTAGAACAAACCTAAGGAAATAAGCCTCACCCTTATGACCCGTGGTACAAGGGAATATCGAGACATCATCCTGGAAGTCTTCACGCTCCCATCCTCCTCCAACAAAGAAGTACCACTTCTTCCACGTTTTATTAGAAGTGGGAACAGAGGACAGGGGTCGGAACCTCTTCTCGAAAAACATGTAAAAAAGGCCTTCCGCCTTCTTATACTTCAGATCCATATTACTATAGATCAGATCTATGGATACATCTACATCATTTATGTGCCCTAACACTACAAACCCTAAAAGTTGTCGCCAACTATTGAGATTAAGGTCGGCAGGACAGAGCTTGCACCAACAGAAGAACTGCCTAACCAAATCAGGCAACGGAAGTCTCAAACCCATTTCAAACCAGGCAAGATAAACATATATCTCCCCAGCTTCAACATTATGGGGATGATCCATTGGGCCTGGTACTCTGCAGGTAACATTTGAGGGAAAATTGTATTTCGCCCTTCACTCGTTCAGCAAGCTTTGGGTAACAACACTTTCGCCCTCTTCTCTACAGGAAGACCTGCCAGAGGTCTCCCCAGCCCTGTCTTGAGGCTCTATGAAGGCCTCGACTATCTTAGTCTCAGGACTGTGGGGAGGCTCAACAAACCTCTCCCCAACGCCTTCGGCGTCAAGACCACCTACATTCTCTAATTGAGGCGGCACAGCCATCTTAGAGGGATTTCTTACCCCCTCACTCGGCGCAGCCATCTCAGAGGGATTTCCAACCCCCTTACTAGCATTTGAAGATTCAAGAGGAGTAGACATTACTCTCAGACTTAAAGAGGAAGAAGCAAAAGAAGAGGAAGATCGGTCGAACCTGTTCTAGACCAGAGCCTCAGAAAACCAGTATTCTTCGAAGTCGCACAAACCAACAATGGCGGACAAGATCTTCTCGCACAAACCAAAAGGTCATTTCAAATCTCACCCTGTATTTATAAGCGCAGTATCAGAAGGAACCCACCAAGCCCAAACGCCATGACGGTTCGGAACAATCATGACTTCGAGAAACCCAACCATCAGTTCAATACAATGATGGCCTTGAAAAAAACCCAATCTCCGGCTACGCAATAAATGACTCACCAACAGTCACCTTGAAAGGCGAACAGACAGGATACATGACTCTCCAAAAAAAGCCTAGCCCTAGTTGCTTGTTAGCATCAAACTAGGACTTTGGGGGGGGGCAGTAACTGATATACCATAAAAGAACAGACCAATCAACACTTGACACGTATACCTATAAATCCAGCTCACGCTCGGCTAACTCAGCTCGCGCTCAGCCAGTGGCTAAGCGCTTGAACATTCAGGATAGGATGAAAGATCGGAAGTGGCCGAGCATATGCCTCCAGAGCATATACATACCCGGATAAGAATCACGGAGTTAATTACAGGATTCCAGACCAATACTCTAGAGCTCGTCACCACCTTAGCGACTGCCGAGCAAGGAATAAGGAAACAGTCTTCAACAAGGAAACTATTATCTATGATTATCTCTATCTTACAATACAATACTCTACAAGGTAACTGCAATCTCCGATGATCAAATCCTTATATTCATGGCTCCGAATCCTAATCAACTTAGGAAGGCCACGGTCTATAAATCAAACCCTAAAGGTACGCTTTATTTTCATGCTCATTCTTTGGCTTTCAATATAGTCTTTTCAATTCAGTTTACTTAAGCATCGGAGCGGCTACCGCCGGAGCCAATCCGGTGGTCCTCTGATCCCCTTTTTGAGTGTTCTATAGGTCGCGGAGCCTAAATTTATTGCGAGCCGAAAAGTGCAGCATCAACGTGTTAATACTATTATTAAGTCAAGGAATGTATCGTTCTTTGAACATGTATTTTCTCACAAATCAGCACAAGAGTCGAGTTCAAATTAAAGAACTCATGACATTCCTGTAGGCAGTAGTCAAGACAAACAAGATGATGATGAACTAAGATGAAGCAAAAGAACCAGAACATCAAAATCTTTTGGTTTAGATTTTCTAACGTACTTGTTAGAAAATGAGCCTACTTTAAAGAAGCAATGTTGAATCCTGAAGCTCCTTATTAGAAAGAGGCTATAAATAATGAAGTAAAGTTCATTCCACAAAATCATACGTGGGAACTAGTGGATCTTCCACCAGGTTCAAAACCTTTTGGATATAAATTGATATTTAAGAAGAAAATAAAAGCGAATGGATCTATTGAAAAGTACAAAGTCAGGCTTGTTATCAAAAGATATATACAAAAAGAAGGCTTGGACTATTTCGATACATATTCACCTGTTACAAGGATATCATCCATTCGAATGTTAATAGCTCTTGCAGCTATACACAATCTTGAGATACATCAAATGGATATAAAGATAGCTTTCTTAAATGGTAAATTAGATAAAGAAATATATATGGAACAACTTGAAGGGTTTATTGTTCCAAGTCAAGAAAAGAAGGTTTATCGACTTGTTAAATCTCTTTATGGACTAAAACAAATGCCAAAGCAATGGCATGAGAAATGTGATAGTGTAATGATGTCAAATAGGTTCAAGATCAATGAATGTGACAAATGTGTATATGTCAAGAACATAGAAAATGGCTATATCATTATTTGTCTTTATGTTGATGATATGCTCATTATAAGTAGTAATAATGATATCATTAAAACTACCACGAAACTGTTAAACAATAAGTTTGACATGAAAAACTTAGGTGTTGCCGATATTGTATTTGGGATAAAAATCTCTAGAACATCGTATGTACTGATATTATCTCAATCACATTACATTGAGAAAATACTCAAGAAATTTAAACAAGATGATAGCAGTCCAGGGAGAACACTTATAGATGTAAATCTATACTTATCCAAGAATAATGACAAAAACATATCACAATTAGAGTATGCGCAAATAATTGGTAGCCTACTGTATGTGATGAATTGCATCCGTCCAAACATAGCGTATGCTGTCAGCAAACTGAATAGATACACAAGTAATCCTAGTCCGGACTATTGGAAGGCAATAGTTAGGGTTTTGAGATTTTTGAAATACACCCAAAACTATGAATTGCACTACTCAAGGTATCCAGCAGTACTAAAAGGATATTGTGATGCAAACTAGATATCCGATACCAAAGACTCAAAGTCCATAAGTGGTTATTTGTTTACACTTGGTGGTGGAAGGGTATCATGAAAATCTTACAAAAAAATGTGCATTTCTAGATCCACAATAAAATTTGAGTTTATTGAATTTGATAAAACTGGTGAAGAAGTTGAGTGACTTCGTCACTTCTTAGAAAATATTTCAATGCGGCCAAAACCTATGCTTGCTATCTGTATTCATTACGATAGTCAATCAGCAAGTGGTAGGGCAAAGAGTCACATGTATAACGGTAAGTCTCGACATATTCGTCGAAGACGTAATACCATGAAACAATTTCTCTCTAATGGTATTATAACCATTGAATACATAAGGTCAAAAGATAATATTACAGATTCGTTAACCAAAGGTTTGACTAGAGAACAAGTGAACAAATCATCGAGGGGAATGGACTTAAAGCCTATACACTAAGAGTCGCCATAATGGCAACCCAATCTAGCTAACTAGAGATCTCAAGATCTAGGTTCAAAGGGACAACTGAATTATGTGTAACTCATTGAGATTACTATGGAAATAATATCTCCTACTCATTCCTATGATAAGAAGAGTGATGCCTGTAAATTTGAATAGGATAAACTAAGATTTTAATGATTCTTATACCTTGTTAACAAAAGTGGGGTATAGCAGAATACTCTTAAGAAGAAATCACCTATGTGAGTGTGCACTGGGCCGGTTCTATGAAAATGATAAAGGTTAAATTCTCCAAAAGCACTCATAAAACCAGGAATTGTTCGGGGCCAAAATGAACACAATCATGAGAACTAACTGTGTAAAGAAAGATTCTATATGAATGTTATTGTTTTGGTTTACACAAACGGTTGAACAGTTCAAGATATCATGTTCACTGATCAACTAATAACCCTGATAGTATTTCATAAAGAAAGGTTCAAGGTCACAAACTACTTTTCTCTATACAGAAGATTTCCAAATGAACTCTCTTAGTGTCTGCATATCATTTGTATTGTTTTTAGTCAATTTCATTCATGTGGGGGATTATTAGAAAAATAGATTATTAAGCAAGAATTTTGGGTCATCTTTGAGCTAAAATTAAAATAAGCCCCACACATTATATTAGGTAGGTCCATATGGAAATGTGTTATCTTCCATGAGGATATTAAGATCATGTCTAGGGCTTCTCAAAATCATTAAGTAGTGAATTGCCTCCAAACATCACCACTTGAAAATGGTAACAAAAGTTTGAAGCTTGTGAAAAACTTATGTCTCACATAGGATGGGTACAAGACTTTTAAAAACTATATACAATTACCTTGAAGGAAGGTTTGGGCCCTAAGGGGTACCCAAGTTTTATGCAAGGGGGAAGGCCTAGCACATACTTGGTTCACCACACGCTAGCGGATGCCACCCCTCTTTGCCCCCCCTGAAACTAGTTGAGTCGAGTTTGGGTTTGGGCCTTGACCCGCTGTATATATATCTTTTTAGGGAAATTCATTTTAATGATTTTCTAAAACACTGTCGTTTTGAAATTGGTTTTGGTTTAAAATCTAAAGCAATGTCATTTTGTGATTAAACCAATGGTTTGAATTTTAACTGAATCATTTTTTTCCTACGACTGTTTGTTGAACTATTAGGACTGTTAGCCTTCGTGTCTATACCAAACAAACACAAATGCTCTATATAAACACCACTTACGCACCTACATTCATTCATTGAATTCATTAACATTTTTTATGCGTTCATATATCCAGTGTGAGAGAGTTCAAAACATAAGTCTAGTTCATTGTACGCATAGTCTACAGTGCTTCTTTTCTACGTGAGACCACTTCATTCTGAGAGGTAGACGTCCATTTAACTCGTAAGCACCAAGTACGAGGGCATAATCTGTCTTAAGGACATAGCGTAAAATGCTATACCTAATCTATCATTTGTAGAAAAGTAGTAAGTTCTTCTAGTTCAGTTTCTCTTTTTGTTTTTCTGAAAAACTAGTTACTAGTAGTAACCTTTTACAATTTCTCTTAAATTTTAATTCTGGAATTTATAATTCAATTTACAAAATAATGAACAAAAATCGTTTTCTGTTCTTGTAATTAGTTGTTTGTATTTTACAGAAACCTATTACTGTTTTGTTTCTTTTTTACAGAAAACATATACAGTCTTTTTTGTCAAACTAATTATTCTGTTGAAGATAAAACTAAACCTTTTCATAATAGAATTTCTAACATTATATGCTTCATAATATTAGAAATAAGGGAAATATAATAAACGAGTTGACATTTTGCATAGAATTTATTCCAGGATATTAATTAAAATGATGCTTAATTAGTGATTCTTATTAATTAAATCTAGCTACAAGAGTATTAGGGTTTAGTTAATTAAATTTTATTCGTTATATTTTCAACAAAATTGGTATTAGAGCATATTCTTCTAAAAATTTTAATTCTAAATTTTTTGGTAGGATTGATTAGAACACTTTATTTAAATTAGGTATGGATTCAATGAGTTCGTCATCTAGCAATGAACATGATGAAAATAAACAAAAGATAGACATGGATGACGAAAGATTATATAAGACTATGGTTCATCATGTGTTAAATAGAAAAAGATAAATACAAATTTCTTGTCAAGGTTAATGAACTTGAATAGATCAAATGCTCTTTTAAATCTAACATAGAAGACTTTAAGAAACAGGAGTTTTAATGTTTGGAAAATCTACACTTGAAGACAAATATAAATTAATTGAAAATAAATTTCATGAAAGCATTAATAATATAAAATTAATGGAGGAAAAAGTGAAAACTGTTCAAATTGATTTAAATGGGGCTAATTAAACTGTGCGAAAAATAAATAAGGTTTCAATGAAGTTAAATGAGATGCTAAAGATTTCAATGAACACTAATAATAAAAGATGTTTGGGATTTGTTTAAAAGTCAAAATTTTTGGATGAGAACAATTTTCTTGTTGAACCTAAATGAAATAATAAAAAAATCCGGCAGTCACAAGAGCCTTGAATCTAAGAAACCTATATTCAAACTAAAAAAATTTATTTCTACTTGCCATCATTATAGTGTTAAAGGATATATTAGACAATACTATTTTCAATGACAGATGTCACAACAAAAATTCATTTTAGTCCGTTATCACTGTGGTATTAAGGAACACTAAACACTTCAATGTCAAAAATTAGGAAGTCCTATTTCCACAACTTATAAGAAGAATTCAAATAAAGAAAAATAGAGTCTTCTTAAACAAATTTATGAGCTTAATGACAATTAAAATTTTTGAATTATAATTGGAATGGGTATAGACAAGGTATCTCTAGGAATAAAAAAAAAAAAGGAAGGTAGAACTCCTACAAGCTCAAGTAATAAAGATCATACTAATAAGGTAGTGAGTTCAAATATAAATAGTAAACCTAAGATGATATGGGTTAGAAAATCATACGATAATAGCAAAGAGAGTAGTACTAAATTCGATGATAGAATATAAGCTCAAGTTACTATTTTAAATAAGTCTAATGAAGTTGAGAACACCAAAAATAAAAATATTAAATCTAATTCTTAGTTTGATAGATAGGTTTTTCAGGGGGTTGTTTGGAAAAGGGAAAAAACCGTAAACATTCCTTGACTCGTGTAGATTTTCATATGGAGCTCTATTTATTTTTTGAATAAAATAAATAAATTAGTAGTGCAAGAGTGTTTTTACAAAATAATGATTAACTATTGGTACCATGTTTTATTTTAGTATTTTATATTTTCATAAGAAACACGACAAAAAAAATCTTTTTAATCATTTATTATGATTATTGTATTGTTGGTTGTTTCAAAAACAATTTCTTGAGTTATAATTAGGTAAAATGCTAGAGGAAAATATATACAAATTGTGGTACTTTTAAAATTTTTTAAAGAACAGTAGGGATTAATGATTTAAGAATTTAAACCACTAAAGTAATAAGATTTTGTAAAACTTAGGAAAATAAATGAAAATAGTGGTTCCTAATATGTATGACAATATGGACCACGATTAAGATAGTAGTTTTTGGTAGTAGACTTACGCTTCACTTGATTTGTGATTCCTAGTTGTAAGACCTGGCTACAAATATGAAGGTTGTTGGATTGCATTTATTTGAGGATTCCAAAATATTTTTTATCATGCTTATTTGACCATATTTACATGATGGGTCCTTTTATTTACTTGATAAGTCCACAGGAAGGAAAAAAAAAATTATATTTTCATACATTCATGAAAAATATTGTCCTGGAAAGATAAAAAAATAAATAAAAAATAGGGGCTAATTCAAATGTTAGATCCATGTTTGAATAAAATAAGGACCTTGGGAGGCTAGATCAACATTTGTTGAGTGGATTGGGCTTAAGGCTGCAAGGAAGTTACCTAGAGTGGTAACTCAAACTCTATGAGAGAATCTCTTATAAATGGAGGTTCACTCGACAGGAACAATCCATGCAATACTCATATTTCAACACGCTAAAAATAATATATACAAATAAGTGTGATTTACAATATTTTAATTATGTTTATTTTATTAAAAGTGGAGGATTATTGTATATTTTATTTTTTTAAAAAGAAGGACAATATTTTGTTTCAAACCAGATAGGAGAAAACTCTTTCTATTCACGTACATGTCACAACTTTAATATGTCACGTATAAAATCATATGCATAACATGTAACTATTTAGTTTTAACTAAAAAATAAAAATTAAATAAAATTAAAAAGACTTGTTCCTCCTACCAAATTTGGAGCTAAGTATCGTCTTAAAAAAAATATAAAATTTGAACTGTTACAAGGGTTGGTGATAGAACGTTTGTCTAATAGTCACAGCTATTAGTTGGAAGGACAGTGTTTTATGAGCCAAATTCTTGTACCCAAAATTGTGCTCAAACGAGAGAGAGAGAGACATTGATTGCTATCACATAGATGCTTTTTCAAAAACTATCTCATCAATTAATGACTCTCATCATTTAGGCACAAATTTGGACACAATCATTTGGGCAACAAAACATTACTGTAGTTGGAATAGCTAGTTTTAATCCTATTATAAGAATCCGAGGCATCCTTCTTGGAGAGTTACTTACATTTATCAATCTTTTCTATTCTCTCTCTCTCTCTCTCTCTCTCTCTCTCTCTCTCTCTCTTAATCCAGAAATTCTTACAGTTAGTGAGGATCTTCGGCTTAAGACAACTCCAACTGTGTGTCTCTCGTGTTACTCACAAGCCAAAATAATTTATCATTTATTTATATATATTTCTATTTATTTATTTATTTATATTGTTGTTCATCAAGAAAACCTAACTACAAAAAGCGATATCGACAAACAATCTTTTAATAGAAATATATTTCTCGAACACTCCTGTCATCATAGTCATCTGTTGAAGAGATTATATACTTCATAATATCTGAAATAACTGAAATACATTATGACTGATTTTGTTCAAAGTAAAAAGATTTGAGATTATTTTCTGAAGAAAAGTAAAAGAAATAAAAGAAAAGACGCACATGCCCAAGGAGAGAGCAGTTTTCTCTGCCTAAAATGCGAATCATATACAAATCAAGATTGACATAAAAATGAAGAAAAATAAGCTACAAAAATTTTGGAAGTGCAGATCACATAGTCACACACCTCACTTAAATCGCTGGTACTTGAAAGATTTTGATTAGGTTTCCAAAATAAGCGAGGAATGCAAAGCCTCTTAAGAAGATAATAATGAAAACCTGAAACGTGAGAGCCAAAAATCAAGAGAGGCCAAAACACTTAACCCATCGAATGTCTAACTTTTTGGAACTTGCAAGGAAGGTGCGAGGAAAGCACTCATTGTCCACCTATCTACTTCACCAAAAGGGGCAAAGTTTCTTCCAATGTTTTAAAACCTGGATCGGACCGGCCGGTTCAACCGGTTGAACCGTCGATCAGTCTACAAAACGGTCCGGTTTAACCCATAAACCTGTTTTAAGTTCAAAATTGTTCTAAAAATAGAAAACCGGTAAAACCAGACGGTTCAACCGGTTCTTGGCTGCAATTTTTTTTTTTTTTTGGTATATTCAAAAATCTCAAATTTCATGCAATTTTTTGGCTGAATTTTGGCTAAGTTGAGTTCGTATTTGGATTGTATTTAAAATTTTAAATCCTTGAAGTTTGAAACTCCAGTATTATATATTTGTATCATGTGGTATTTTATTTTATTTAATGCATGATTATTAGTGTTTATATCTTTTTTTTTTCATGTAGTTGAAGACTAAATTATTGGATTATACTTAGATTGGATGTTAAAATGATTTTTGTTATAGTCCTTGCGATTATGGAAGAAAGGCAATGAAGTTTTAACTTTCAACATTGTAATAAAATATGTCTACTATACTTTTTTCATTTTTTTCTTGACGTTTTACATATTAAGAAAATTCATATTTTGTAAAATTTTTTTATATAATTCTTAGTAATTTTTGTATAATTTTTTAAATTTAAAATATCAATAATATGTATTATTAAATTTATTAATTACATAATTATGACATCATGGTTTGATTCCGGTTGACCCGACGATTGAATCGATAACCCGTAACCCGAACATATTTCCAGTTCGATGAACCATCTGGGTTTGAAAACATTGGTTTCTTCTACTCGTGTATGTTGCCATTTTTGTCCCCCTCTTTTTCTTATGTTTCATCTTTATGCCTCAAGTTTAAGATATATCTGTTTATTCTCCATTCAGCCTCACCCATTTATAAATTTATAATCATATAATATATATATATATATATATATATATTATACATATACGATACATGTGTGGTACCCAAATCACCTGATTCCCATCTTTTCTAAATTTTTTTTAGTTTACTTTAATGGATATTGCATTCTCACCATTTACCAACCGAAAAAAAAATTATATTCTCACCTACTTTTTGCTATCCTTTGATGCATAACTATTTTAGTTATAAAAAGAGAAAAAAATAAAATTCTTAATTTAATCTAAAGAATGTTATTTTATTTTTGTATGATGTCTCTTTGTTAAGAAAATCTCTCTATCCCTAAATTTTGCTTAATTTTTAGGCATTTTAGTCTTAATATACTAAACGAGTTGACAAATAATTCTTGGTCGTTCAAATACACTTCTCCATAACATGATTTATTTAAAAGCATAGTTTGATTGCAAAGGTATTTATTTGAGTGAAAAGATTCAGTAAGATGATCTTTCAAACTCACTAAATCCTCGTTTAAATGTGTGTCCCTGGTTCAAACATAAACAATTTCATTTGAATAATTTTTAGAAGACAAGTAAAAAAAAAAAAATGCACATGCCCAAGTAGAGAGCAGTTTTCTCAGCCTAAAATACAAATCATAGAGAAATCAAGAATTTCATAAAAAAGAAGAAAAATAAGCTCCAAAATTTGGAAGTGCATATCACAAGGTCACATACCTCACTTGAATCGCTGGTACTTGAATTATTTTGATTAGGTTTCCAAAATAAGCAAGGAATGCAAAGCTTCTTAAGAAGATAACAATGAAAAACTGAAATGT
Source organism: Nyssa sinensis (assembly GCA_008638375.1). NCBI lineage: Eukaryota > Viridiplantae > Streptophyta > Magnoliopsida > Cornales > Nyssaceae > Nyssa > Nyssa sinensis. Next base: position 12,630,236 of record CM018039.1, on the reverse strand, counting down.
GAGAGCCAAAAATCAAGAGAGGCCAAGGCACTTAGATCAATCGAATGTCATCCACAAGTCTAACAGCCACCTAACTTTTCAGAACTTGCAAGGAAGGTGTGAGGAAAGCACTCATTGTCCACCTAACTCTATCGAATGTCATCCACAAGTCAACAGCCACCTAACTTTTTGGAACTTGCAAGGAAGGTGCGAGGAAAGCACTCATTGTCCACCTATCTACTTCACCAAAAGGGGCAAAGTTTCTTCTACTCGTGTATGTTGCCATTTTTGTCCCCCTCTTTTTCTTATTTTCCATCTTTATGCCTCAAGTTTAAGATATGTCTGTTTATTCTCCATTCAGCCTCACCCATTTATAAATTTATAATCATATAAAATATATATATATATATATATTATACATATATGATACATGTGTGGTACCCAAATCACCTGATTCCCTTCTTTTCTAGTTTTTTTGTAGTTTACTTTAATGGATATTGCATTCTCACCATTTACCAAAAAAAAATTACATTCTCACCTACTTTTTGCCATCCTTTGATGCATAACTATTTTAGTTACAAAAGGAGAAAAAAAGAAAATTCTTAATTGAATCTAAAGAATGTTATTTTATTTTTATATGATGTCTCTTTATTAAGAAAATCTCTTTTTCCCTAAATTTTGCTTAATTTTTAGACATTTTAGTCTTAATATACTAAACGAGTTGACAAATAGTTCTTGGTCGGTCAAATACACTTCTCCATAACATGATTTATTTAAAAGCATAGTTTGATTACAAAGGTATTTATTTGAGTGAAAAGATTCAGTAAGATAATCTTTCAAACTCACTAGATCCTTGTTTAAATGTGTGTCCCTTGTTGAAACATAAACAATTTCATTTGAATGCTTGTGTTAGTTCATGAGATTGTTTGATAATCGAATTTCTAATTTGATTGGGTCTCTTGATTATTTTATTTAATTTTTTTATATATAGTTGTTTTATGCAAAAGTAATGACTCTGCATTGTTTTGCACTAATTATGAGAAATGTTATAACGTTTACATGGTCATCTCATTGTAACATGTTCTGTGAATTTTCAATTCTTAGATCTATATTTTCAAGCAGGGGCGGCTGAAGGGTAAGGCCACTAAAGCCCTAGCTTTAGGCTCCCAATTTTTTAGGCCTTATAATTTTTTTTATATTTAAAAAAAAATATTTATTATAATAAAATAAATAAATCTTTTGTCTTCTTAATTTCTCTCTTTTATTATACAACTATCACCTAATAACTATTTTTTGATAATATTTATTATCTTCTCGTTTATCTCATTTTGCTTTTTTCAATAATTAACATTCTTATTTTTTATTTATAAAATTCTTTCGTTAAGTCTAAAAAGAATTCTGCAACCTAACAACCTGCTATATTTTCTGAAAAATACTCTGCGACCTGGCATTTTAGCAACGGCTCCTGAGCTTCTCTCTTTTTTTCTTTTCTTTTTTCTTTTCCTCCTTTCTCTGTTCAGTGCCCAGCCGCCTCTTTTCTTCTTTTTTTTTTTTTTTTTCTTTTCCTCCTTTCTCTGTTCAGCGCCCAGCCACCTCTTTTCTTTTTTTCTCTTTTCTTTTCCTGGCTCCTGCACTCCGCACCCTTCTCTTCCCTTGTTTGCTTCAGTCGAGAGCCATCCTTTCTTCTTTATTTTATAATCCTTCTTTTCTCTTTTTTTTTTTCTTGCCCAAGGCTCCAGTCGCGCCACCGCTTTATTTTATTGGCTCTGTTTTGTTTACTGTATTGGACTTTGGCCTTTTGCAAGTGAAATCATTTGGAGTTGGAGAGTTGCTGTGTGTGAGCCGTAAAGTATTGGAAATTTTGATTAGCTTCTTTTTTGTTTGCTGAATCTGAAAACTAAATTGTTACATAATCAGGTTCTATTGTTCTAACTTTGAATTTTTTAATTTAAAATTTATATTATCTTTTAGGACATATATAATTAGATTGCCTTTATTTTGTTTACTATAATTAGCTCATTGAATCTTTGATTATTAATTTTGTATTAGCTATTAAAAATATATAAAATAATTGTTATAGAATAATATTAACAATTCTTGTAACCGTTGCTTCGGCAGAAAAAAGTTTTTCAAAACTAAAATTAATAAAATTTTACTTAAGATCAACAATGTCTCAAGAAAGATTAAATGGATTGGCAATACTATCAATTGAAAAAGAAATGTTAGAAGAAATTCATTATAAGAATTTAATTAGTAATTTTGCATATCAAAAAGCTAGAAAAATAAATTTTAAATAAAAAATTTATAAAATTTTAATAAATAAAAAAAGCCTCATTTTATAATTTTATTTTAGGCCTCTAAATGTGTTAAGCCGCCCCTGTTTTCAAGTGTGAGAAATTGTGTTTTGATTCCTTGTGTAAGTACTTGTTTAGACATATAGAATCTGCATGGATTAAAGAAATATAGTTCTATTAAGTAATTGCAATAAATCATTGTACATTTTAGAAGAACAATTATAAACGATATGCTCTTGAAAAAGGTGTGCACAAGATCTTACTTTTACTATAAGAAATATCACTTTTTATCGCACAAATAAGCATTACAAATTGTCCAAAAACCGTTGCTAATCCTTCAAAAGAAGAGAGTGAAAAATAAAGCAAGCAAAGGTAGGAATGCAATTGATGGGAAGGTGCTAGGAAACCACTTTCCTGGTGGTTAGATGGTTTCCAAGCCTTTCTGTGTAATTACTCAAAACGTTATTCGATCCTCTTTAATTAAATGAACCAAAAGGTATTTCAACACCATTTGAATGTAGAAATTCAATGCATCATGAAAAGTCAATTCTATGCTTACATTATTATTATTTTTTTTTAATAAAAAAAGTGCTGATAAGACAATGACCTTAAAGAAAATAGAAATAGATGCATACTGAGAGCTTATTAACAAGTTCTAACTATGCCACACACAAAATGGTTATATTCATGTTAATATGATCATTATATATATTACAATGACTTCTTATACATCACAAGTTGAACGATTTTTAAAGAAATAATTTAGAACTATTTGCATAAACTCTAAGTGATAGAACAAAATTACAAACAAATTTCAAGAATAGAACAACAACTAAAATAGAGGGATTTCAAGGTGCTATAGATTCACAATAAATCACCATGACAAGGAACTCCAGTTGTAGGTAGCCAGTTATCTCCTAACAAGTAGGAGACACTGAAGTTGGCTGCATTTGTTGCATTGATCACATGGTAGCCATGCCATGTAACCCTGCTAGCGGTCACCGATCCAGGCAAATGCAAAAAGGAGGAGGGGCAGACCCCAAAATCAAGAGGTCGTATCAGAGAACAAACTAACAGAGCATACAGCCAAAAGAACAAAACTAACAAGGCAAACACCCTGGTAAAATCAGCGTAGGGAAATCCAAAGTTGAGGCAGATTTAGCAGTTAGCGTACATGTCGTTGGTGTTCCTCCATGAGGCCACAGCAGCTCGAAGAGAGGTGGTGATGGATTTGACTGTGTGAGCTTGATCAAGCTTCCTATTTCAAGCCCATCTGTCATTGCTTCCTGCCAAATCCCACAACCAAGGCTAGTCTTAGAACTGATCAGCAGCATTAGGAGGGACCCCTCACATAGTAAATGACCGAAAGTGATTGTTTTTTTTTACTTTTTTGATAACTCGGTATCCATTATTCCTGAAATCACTTTTTAAATCACAAATGCTAAATTCAAAAGTGTGCATGACTATAGTAATGAAATTGAATATTCACTTGGTTAGGCAACAAGTCTGTTGAAAAATCCCAGTTCTTTGAGTGCTATACAACTGAGGCTGCACTTTTTGACTCGCAACACGTGTGGGCTCCGTGACCTGTAGAACACTCAGAGAGATGATCGGAGGACCACCGGATTGGCTCCGGCGGTAGCCGCTCCGATGCTTAAGTAAGTAAGAGAATTGAAAGACTGTATTGAAAGCCAAAGAATGAGCATGGAAAATAAGGCGTACCTTTAGGGTTTAATTTATAAGCCGTGGCTTTCCTAAGTTGATTAGGATTCGAAGCCATGAATATAGGAATTTGATCACCGGAGATTGCAGTTACCTTGCATAGAGATAACCATAGATGGTAGTTTCCTTGTTAAAGACTGCTTCCTTGTTGAAAACCGCTTCCTTATTCTGTGCTCGGCATCTGCTAAGGTGGTGACGAGTTCTGGAGTGTTGGTCTGAACCCCGTGACCTTGTTCTGGATATATATATGTTCGGCCACTTCCGACCTTGTATGATGATCTGAATGCTTGAGTTTTTCCTTATTGGCTGAATGAGAATCATGTTGGCTGAGCATAGGTCGGATTGTGGTTACACGTGTCAAGTGTTGATTGGCCTGTTCTTTTATGGTATATCAGTTACTCCCTCCCCAAGTCCTAGTTTGATGTTAGCAAGCAACTAGGGCTAAGCCTTTTTCGGAGAGTCATGTGTCTTGTCCGTTCGCCTTCCAAGGTTTTTATTGCGCAGCGGGAGATTAGGTCTTTTCAAGGTCATCATTGTACTGGGCTGATAGTCGGGTTTCTCGAAATCATCATTGTTCCGAACCGTCATGGCGTTTGGGATTGGTGGGTCCCTTTTGATATTGTGCTTATAAATACGGGATGAGATTTTGGAATGACCTTTCCCCCGTCATTTTCTCTGTGCTAGGAGATTTCATTCGCCATTGTTGGTTCGTGTGACCTTGAAGAATAATGATTCCCTGAATTAGAACAGGTTCGACTGATTTTTCCTCTTCTCTTGCTTCTTTTTTCTTAAGTCCGGGAATAATGTCTGCTCTTCCTGAATCCCCAATTGTAAATGAGGGAGTGGGAAATCCTTCTGAGATGGCTGTACCGTCTTCTGTGGAAGATGTGGGTAATCCTGCTCCCGAAGTTATTGGGGAGATGCCTATTGATCCTCCCACTAGTCTTGGAGTTAGGATAGTTGATGCTTTTGAGGAGCCCCGAGACAGGGCTGGGGAAACCTCTGATAGGTCTTCCCGTAGAGAAGAGGGTGAGAGTGCTGTCACTCGGAGCCTTCTGGATGAATGGAGGGTGAAATTTAAATTTCCCACGAATGTGACCTGCAGAGCGCCAGGCCCCATGGATCGTCCCCATAATGTTGAAGCCGGGAAGATTTGTGTTTACCTTGCCTGGTTTGAAATGGGCTTGAGACTCTCATTACCGGATTTAGTCAGGCAGTTCTTTTGTTGGTTCAAGCTCTGTCCTGTCGACCTGAATCTCAATAGCTGGCGTCAGCTTCTAGGGTTTGTGGTGTTGGGACACCTGAACAAGGTGGATGTGTCTCTGGACTTGATCCGTAGTAATATGGATCTGAAGTTCAAGCAGGCAAAGGGCCTTCTCTATATGTCCTTTGAGAAGGGGTTCCGACCCCTGACCTCTGTTCCTACTTCCAACAAGACGTGGAAGAAGTGGTACTTCTTCGTCGGAGGAGGATGGGAGCATGAAGGCTTTCAGGAAGGAGAGGCCTCGTCGTTCCCTCGTGTTACGGGTCATAGGGGTGAGGCTTATTCTTTTAGACTTTCTTTTAGCCTTGTTATGCCTTCCGAACTGATAAGCTGATATGTCTTTCCTTACTTGTGTGCAGATAAGAATGTTTGGAAGAGGCGCGATTTTACTGAAGCACTGCGGGATCAGTACCGAGCACTGCTTTCGACTCCTGACCGGGCTCATTCTGTCATTATTACTCCAGCAAACTTGATGGCTGCCCGTAATGCAGAGCTTAAGAAGAGGTTGACGTCGAGATGGGCTGTGCCGGATGCCCCAGTGGCGGGGGAGTCTTCCTCCCGAGCTGAGCCAGATGCCCCCCTTGAAGTAAAGAGGAGGAGGTTGATTTCTGGCTCTCCTGAGCCGGCTCCTACCGAGGCTGAAAAGGAGGCTGAACCTACCGTCCCTGTTTTGGCTGCTCCTCCTGTTTCTTCTGGCTCGAGCAGGAGGGCTAGGAAGGGGAAGGCACCTGCTGCATCATCCGAGCCGTTTAATGAGTCGGACTATCAGATCGCCAAGAGGGCGTTTGATCAAATATGGGCTCATGGCCCGCACCGGTACAGAGGAGATGACCCCTCCAAGCTGATGACTGAGATGATGAATCTCCAGATGAAGGTAGCTTCTGAAGCTTTTTCTTGACTTTTTTGCTTGTCTGTTCGTTCAATCTAACCCGTCTGTCTTGCTTTACGCAGAGTATGCATAGCTTGGCTGCTCTGATGGTGACCTCCATGGGCCTTGAGGAGGCCGAGAAGCTGCGGGCTGAAGTGGAACAGATGAGGGTGGAGCTTGGGACAACCCGATCCAAAATTCAGAGCATTGAGGAGGATCTGAAGGAAGCTACCACCAACCTTACCGTGGCAGAGTCTGAGAGGGACATAAATGCTCGGAAGGTTGCGGGGCTTGAGGCGGAGTTGGTTAATCTTCGGAGTTCCTTCGATCAGAAGGTTCAGGAAGCGACTAATCATGCCCGAGCTGAGATTGAGATGATATTAAAAGATGAAGTTGACCAGATGGGTGATGAGCTGATCCTGTTTGGTTTTGAAAGCTTCCGAACTAGATTCCAGATTCAGTTCCCGGGCTTTGACGTTTCATCAATTGTTCCCCCTGAACCTGCCTCATCTCGTCCCGATCCGAATAAGACGGCTGGGGCCCGTGCCCTTAACTTAGATGAGGACGCAGGCCCTTCTGGGAAGTCTTGAGGCTCTATGGGTTTTTATCACCTTTTTGTTTTTGCTATTTGATGTAATGGGCGTATACTTCCGATCAATAAAATTATTTTTCCTTCAAATTCTTCTTGTGTTCTTCCCTTCTGTGTAAGTGTGGCTGCTCTAGGTCTTTTGCATGCTAGATCAACTGTTCAGTAGTCAATAGTTGCTTTTACGAGCTTCGATACTGGTTACTGAATGAGGGATGTAGATTAATTTCACCTGCCTCATTATAATAAGACAAGAAAGTAAATATAATCAGATAGATAGAGCCTGATAGAGTGGGAGTAGACTCCTGTAGATCTCTTAAGGTAGACTGCTCCGAATCAAGAGTTTGTGAAGACAACCAGGCAGCTTTGTGCTTGTCGTTATGATGCTCGGTATGCTGAGTACTCAGGATCGGGATATATCCGAGCTTGTTTGGGCTTTGTGATATGACTTGGCTTGTCACAAAAATAGTCAAGACTAGAAGATCTGAATCTTGAATAGGGGGTCTGTACAGTTAGACTTTGTTCCCCTTTCTGCCAATTCGGGAGCTTCAGTGCCGAACTGCGGTCTCTGTTTAGAGGGTTCTGTACCCTGTCTCTTGGTATATCGAAGAGGCACATTTAATGTGCCATTCATTTATTCGACCGTCGTTTAGGATTTCGAAGCCACTCTCTTTTTCACCGTTGTGACGGTTCAGTTGGGCAGCTTTTGGACTTCAAGGGTCTATATAAATAGAAATGAGGGCATACGGTTGCGTTCATCTTTTTGATTTCAAATTGTCCCATTGTGAGAAAGGCTTCATATGCTGCCGGAGTTTTGCCATTTGCCCAGAGATGATGGGTGATTCCTTGCCTGAGTTAGGAGCGATTAAACTGTGGCCGAGAGTTAACCTTCCCCCCTTTTCAGTCTCCAAGGAAGGATTGAAGGAGGTACAAGTCTTCTTGTCTCCTCTGGCATCCGGTCGAGATTCCTCCGATTGGTGGTGGCCCTTCCTTGATTCAACCGAGGCTTGGAGCGTCGGTGATGTAGACGCAAGTGGGGTGCCTCCTCTTCTTCGCGCCTTGTCTCAATTTGGCTGGGGTGAAACAAACGGTGTGAAGAAGAAGATTGAAGGTCCCCTGAGACCCAGAGCCCTCATCCTCCGTTGGTCGTGAAACCAGTGATAATGATGATGAAATGGCCTGGGGATTTCTTGATGCAGACTGGGGTTCAGGGCCCCTTCCTTTCAAATGGAGCCGGTGGCGGCGGTAATGGAAGTTGTGGTTCCTGTGCCCTTTTATCATCCCGTGAAGAGAAGCCTTTATATTGAGAACTGTGTCTTCTGTAATAGCTTCTGTAATGGTGTCTTTGTACTGATGTAAATCTTCTGAATTATCAAATAAAATTAGATTTCTTCTTCTCAGATCTGATGTTGTCTGTGAATGTGCTCTTTTGTAGCTTAAACACTTTCTCGTGCATTTCTGATTGTTCTGAAAATAAATCAAAGAAACTTAGAAAAATGCCTGAATCGAAGTACTTTACCCCTAGTTGGAACCATAGTACTTGTTGTTCGTTTGACAGATAAGCCAAATAATATAAGTATCAGATCCGAGGTGTTCCGATCTGGGAAACTTTAGTTTGTAGATACTCGGAACTTCTGTCTGTGGATGAGCTGAATCATAGAATCTGTAAATTGAAGACGGACCATGCTCGGAATGCCTGTGTATAAGAGTAATCCAGGCTCTGTAGGCCTGCGTATGAACCAAGTATTTAAAATCTATATATCATGGAATAGGCTCTGAAGGCCTGTGCATTACAGAAGGACCAAGTACTGAGACTTGTGCATTTATGGACCAAGTCCTAAGACTTGTGCATTAATAAATGGACCGAGTAAAAACTCGTACATTACGGACCAGGCTCTGGAGGCCTGTGCATTAATAGATGGACCAAGTCATAAGACTTGTACATTAATAGATGGACCAGGCTCTGGAGGCCTGTGCATTAATAGATGGACCAAGTCATAAGACTTGTGCATTAATAGATGGACCAGGCTCTGAAGGCCTGTGCATTGATAGATGGACCGAGTGAAAGCTCGTACATTATGGACCAGGCTCTGGAGGCCTGTGCATTGATAGATGGACCAAGTCATAAGACTTGTGCATTAATAGATGAACCAGGCTCTGGAGGCCTGTGCATTAATAGATGGACCAGGCTCTGGAGGCCTGTGCATTAATAGATGGACCAAGTCGTAAGGCCTGTGCATTAATAGATGGACCAAGTCGTAAGACTTGTGCATTAATAGATGGACCAGGCTCTGGAGGCCTGTGCATTAATAGATGGACCAAGTCATAAGACTTGTGCATTAATAGATGGACCGAGTGAAAACTCGTACATTATGGACCAGGCTCTGGAGGCCTGTGCATTAATAGATGGACCAAGTCGTAAGACTTGTGCATTAATAGATGGACCAGGCTCTAGAGGCCTATGCATTGATAGATGGACCGAGTGAAAACTCGTACATTATGGACCAGGCTCTAGAGGCCTGTGCATTAATAGATGGACCAAATCATAAGACTTGTGCATTAATAGATGGACCGAGTGAAAACTCGTACATTATGAACCAGGCTCTAGGGGCCTGTGCATTAATAGATGAACAGTTTATGGAAGTAAAAGAAAAAAAACCTTCATTGATAATACTTCCGCAAGTGTTCTACGTTCCATGGCTTAGGAACAGGTTTCCCAGTCATGTCTTCAAGCCAGTAAGTGGTAGGTCGAACGACCTTTGTCACTTTATAGGGGCCTTCCCAGTTTGGTGACAACTTCCCCATGGTGGGATCCTTGGTGTTCTGAAAGACTCTTCTTAAGACGAAGTCTCCGACTTGAAAGCTGACTGTCTTGAGTCCTACCTTGGATTTGTTGACCATTCTTTGTTGATAAGCTTCCATCCTGATGCTGGCTTGATCCTTCTCTCTTCGAGCAAATCCAAGTTTTCCATCAGCTGCTGATCATTGGATTCTTGCTCGAAGGCCTCAGTCCTCAGAGTTGGCATACCGATCTCAACCGGAATTACCGTTTCTGTTCCATAGGCTAGTGAGAAGGGAGTTTCAGATGTGGGAGTTCTTCTGGTTGTTCTGTAGGCCCAAAGGACTCCAGGGAGTTCTTCTGCCCATTTTCCTTTGGCCTGTTCCAACCTCTTCTTTAACCCGTCAAGGATTGTTCGGTTGGTGACCTCTGCTTGCCCGTTTGCTTCCGGATGGCCTGGAGAGGCAAAGTGCTGCCTGATGTTGAGATTTTCGCAGAATGCCTTGAAGCCTTTACCAGTGAATTGTGTCCCATTGTCCGAGATAATTACACGTGGTATGCCAAACCTGCACACAATGTTCTTCCAGGTGAAGCTTTCGACTTCCTTTTCTGTGATATGCGTTAAAGGCTCGGCTTCGGCCCATTTAGAAAAGTAGTCGATGGCCACCAAGAGATACTTCCTGTTTGGAGGTGCTCGAGGTAATGGACCCACAATGTCCATTCCCCATTGAGCAAAGGGCCAAGGACTAGGAATCGGGATAAGCTCGTGCTGAGGCTGATGTTGGTACGGGGCAAATCTCTGGCATTTGTCGCACTTCCGAACATATTCTTTAGCCTGTTTCAACATGCCGGGCCAGTAGTAGCCCTGCGATAGAGCTCGGTGGGCTATAGTTCTGCCCCCATTATGATTCCCGCAGATTCCCTCATGTATTTCAGCCAAGACATACTGTGATTCGTCTGGGGCTAAGCATTTTAGCAGAGGTTGAGAATACGACCTTCTGTAAAGCTTGTTGTTCAGGATCAGGTACCGAGCCACTCTGATTCGGATTCTCCTGGCTTTGTTTTTGTCCTCTGGAAGGAGACCGGACCTTAGATACTAGAGGATCGGGGTCATCCAGTTTTGGGGCTGTTCGTCAATTTGAGCAACTTGTGCTTCCTCAATGCTGGATCCTGGCTGAAAAGAGATTTTAACTGTGGAGTCTGCTTCAGATTTGAGGCGGGAGGCCATGTTAGCCAGAGCATCTGCTCTGTAATTCTGGCTTCTCTCAATTTTCTGGATGGTAAACGTCTGGAAGGAATTCTTCAAGTGGCTCACCAGTTCGGAATACCGAAGCATCCTGTCATCTTTAATGGCAAATTCTCCCAAGACCTGGCTTACTACCAGTTGGGAGTCAGAGAAGACATCGAGGTTCTGAGCCTCGCATTCCAAGGCAAGTTTCATCCCTAAGATTAGGGCTTCATATTCTACTTCATTGTTAGAAGCTCTGAATCCCAAGCTGACTGCTTTTTCTGATGTGAGCCCATCAGGGGATTGTAGCACCAGGCCTACCCCTGATCCTTGATCGGTTGACGACCCATCAATGTACAGCAGCCAGGTTCCCGAAGTTACGGTGATTTGTGCTTTGTTCTGGAGTGCCGGGGTGAACTCAGCTACGAAATCAGCTAAGGCCTGCCCTTTGATGGAGTTTCGGGGTACATATGATATGTCGAACTCCCTTAGCTCCACAGACCACTTGACCAATCTTCCCGATACCTCAGGTTTCCTCAGTATTGACTTCAGAGGATAGGCAGTTGGGATCTCGATTGGATGGGCCTGGAAATAAGGTCGAAGCTTCCGAGCTGATATAACCAAGGCATAGGCCAGCTTCTCTATTTCTGGGTATCTTTTCTCCGTGTCAAGTAGTGCCCTACTGACGTAGAATATAGGCCTCTGTACTCCTCTGTCCTGTCTAATCAGTGCGGAGCTGACCGCATTCTCAGAGACTGTAAGGTACAGGAGTAGCTTTTCTCCTTGTACTGGTTTTGACAGGAGCTCTAGAGAGGCTAGATACTCCTTTAGTTCTTGAAAGGACTTCTCGCATTCTTCTGTCCACTGTAAAGTCTTGCTGCCCTTCAGAGCTTTGAAGAAAGGTAGGCATCGATCGCTGGATTTGGATATAAACCTGCTCAGTGCGGCAATTCTGCCATTTAGTACTTGAGTCTCCTTTCTGGTTTTTAGTGACTTCAGTCCAATCAGGGCTTGGATCTGAGTGGGATCTGCTTCGATACCTCTTTAAGAGATGATGTATCCTAAGAATTTCCCCTTCGTAACTCCAAAGGTACATTTCGAGGGGTTGAGCTTCATCCTGTGTTGTCTGAGGATATCGAAGGTCTGGGCCAAGTGCCGGAGGTGGCTACCTTTCTGAAGGCTCTTTACCAGCATGTCGTCGATGTATACCTCCATGGTGCTGCCGAGCAGTGGGCTGAACATCTTGTTCACCAACCGCTGATAAGTGGCTCCAGCATTCTTCAAACCGAAAGGCATCACTCTGTAGCAGTAGAGTCCTCTTTCGGTTATGAAGGCAATCTTCTCTTGATCTGGAGGGTACATCTGGATCTGGTTGTATCCAGAGTATGCATCCATGAAACTCATAAGTTCATGCCCCGCAGTGGCGTCAACCAGTTGGTCTATTCTCGGCAGTGGAAAGCTGTCCTTGGGGCATGCTTTGTTGAGGTCTGTATAGTCAACACAGACTCTCCACTTGCCGTTCTTCTTCTTAACAAGCACGGTGTTGGCTAGCCACTCGGGATAGAAAACTTCCCGTATCATCCTGGCGTCCAGCAGCCTCTGGACTTCTTCGTTTATAATCCGATGCCGTTCAGGAGCGATCGGCCTTCTCTTCTGTCTGACTGGGGGGTGATCCGGATCTACCATCAGTTTGTGAGTTATTAGATTAGGATCTATTCCCTCCATGTCCCTGGTCTCCCAAGCAAAGATAGAGAGGTTGTTTTTCAGAAACCTAACTATCTTTTCCTGCTCGGTGTGTGTAAGGTCTGGGCCGATATACAAGTAACGCCCCTCTACTTCTGAACTGACCAGTACTCTAATGGGCTCGCCAACAGGTTTGGCTCGGCTGTCACGTCCCCTTGGGCTTAGGGGCTCTTCAACGCCGAATGGGTAATCTTCCACCTCGGGAGTGTGAGTGAAAACCGGATCTGCACAGTCCCGAGTGTACTGTAATTGCTATTTCGGAGCTTTCTCCTTGAGGGCAATAGCGTGACACTCTCGGGAGGTTGGCTGACATCCTCGGACCGAGTGTACGCTCTGGTTGTGGACGTACTTCAGACACTGATGAAGGGTTGAAGTAACTGCCCCTATCTGGTGTAACCAGGGTCTCCCGATGATGACGTTGTATGGAGACTTCATGTTCAACACCATGTATTCCGAGATGGTGGTCTTCTGCCCTTCACCTTCTCCTACAGTGGTAGGAAGGTCAACTCTCCCCAGTAGGGTGCTGAGGTTGCCATCAAAAGCTGCCATCACGGCAGTGGTGGGCTTGACGTTGTCCTGGTCTATGCCCATCTGTTTAAGCGGTTCATAGAACAGAATGTTGACTGAGCTGCCAGTGTCGACCAAGACTCTTCTGGTCTCGAAGTTGGCGATTCTGAGGGTAATAACAAGGGCATCACTGTGAGGGCAGTGTACCCCTGCTAGATCTTGCTCGGTGAACTGGATCTCCGGCCCTGGCTTGAGCCTCTTTTCGACGTTGGAGATCTGCAAGACGTTCGGGGCGGTTCTGGCCTCCCGAGCATATCTCTTTCTTGCCCTGTTGGACATTCTTGTAACAGGGGAGTCAGCATGGAGGACGTAGATGACGTGATTGTTCTGTCTCTGAGGCTCGTTTCGTCCTTCCCTCTGTTCCTGCCTCTGTTCGGGCCTCTGATCTGGCCGCGGCTGAGGCTTGTCCTCTTGGGGGTTCTGTCTTCCGTCCTGCTTGACGAACTCCCGAAGACGTCCCTTCTTTATGAGCTGCTCTATCTCATATCGGAGGGTCCTGCAAGAGTTAGTTGTATGTCCATGATCTTTATGGAAATTACAATACTTACTTTGGTCCCGCAGGCTGGGATCTCCTTTGATTGGCTCCGGCCACCTCAGGTTCTCCCGATCTCTGATCTGCCGGAGTACCTGGTTCGGAGTGGTGTTCAAAGGAGTGAAGTTGGTGAACTCCCTTGGTGCGGAGTTGTACACAGCTCTGGGAGCTGTTCTCTTCTCTAGGCTCCTGACCCTCTTTTTGTTGGAGTCTCTTCTGTGATCCTCCTTCTTGTGATCCTCCCGCTTCGGATTATCCCTTTGGGTCTGATCCTTGCCCTTCTGGGCTGAGCGGTTGGCCTCTTCCAGGTTGATGTATTTTCTGGCCCGATCCATCAATGCCGCCATATCGGCTGGAGGGCTCTTTGTCAAGGAATCTCTGAACCCACCTTGGGCAAGCCCGGCTATAAGTGCTGCTATAAGGAATTTCGGGCTGCAATCCGTGATCTCAGTGAGTTCGGTGTTGAAGCGTTCAATGTAGGCTCGGAGGGATTCCTCCATAGTCTGCTTAACGTTCAGCAGGAATTCTGGCCCCCTTCTGAGCCTCCTGCTGGTCATAAACCTGTTCAAGAACTGCCTACCGAGCTCGTAGAAGCTGGTAACGGAGTTCGGAGGGAGGTTGTGGAACCACTTTAGAGCAGTTCCCTTTAAGCTGGTGATGAACGTCCGGCACATGAAAGCATCCGAAGCTCCGTGAAGGGCCATCGTATGCTGATAATGAGAAAGGTGATCTCCTGGATCTCCAGATCCGTCGAAGAGAGTGAACTTGGGCACCATGAACTTTCTGGGCCTCTCTTCTGACATGATAGCCTGAGTGAACGGAGTGGCCAGTCTTCCGAGCAGCCTGGCCAGTTCGTCTTGCTCTGGAGGGTTCTAAGGTCCTCTCAAGCCGATTGTCCGGTCTATAGACTCGGCAATTTCCTCTACCCTTCGCGGGTCTCTGAGTCTAACATCTTGTGAACCCTGCTTGACAGCCTCGGCTTCAGGGTAGTAGGGTGGAGTACGCCCTTTGGACGGAGGAGGAATCGAATCGGAGGGACTGGTGCTGCATGATAAGGTTCCTGCGGTGCCGGCGGTGCTCCCGAAACCCTAGGAGTTGGGGCTCGAGTAGTGCTTCGGTAATGCACGTCGGGAACGAAAGCGGATGTTCCCCAGCCAGGAACTGTTGATGGCTGTGGATCTCGGCCAGTGCGAGCAACGCCTGAGGGGTGCCCAGGCAGGTTGGTTGGGGCCTGCCCACGAAGTTCTTCGTCCTCCGTGGCAACAGGAGGTTGCGTTCCCGCAACGAAGTTGACCGGCGGGCTAGGAGAAGCTGCCGCTTGGTTCTGCGTGAGCGTTGCCAGCGTTCTAGTGATGGCCAGCAATTGCTCCTGCACCAGTTCATTGTGTCGTTTTATTGCTTCGATTTCTTGTCGCATAGGGTTGGCCGCTGGTCCCTTTGTGCGAGGAGCAGGCAGCTGACGCTGAGCGTTTTGCGCATTCTGAGCATTCTGTCGTGGTCGGAGATTTGGTGCCATGGTTTTCCGATAGGGAAAGAGATGAGTTTTATGAGTAGAGCACTTTGGAGATTAGTCGATTCCCACAGACGGCGCCAAACTGATGCTGCACTTTTTGACTCGCAACACGTGTGGGCTCCATGACCTGTAGAACACTCAGAGAGATGATCAGAGGACCACCGGATTGGCTCCGGCGGTAGCCGCTCCGATGCTTAAGTAAGTAAGAGAATTGAAAGACTGTATTGAAAGCCAAAGAATGAGCATGGAAAATAAGGCGTACCTTTAGGGTTTAATTTATAAGCCGTGGCTTTCCTAAGTTGATTAGGATTCGAAGCCATGAATATAGGGATTTGATCACCGGAGATTGCAGTTACCTTGCATAGAGATAACCATAGATGGTAGTTTCCTTGTTGAAGACTGCTTCCTTGTTGAAGACCGCTTCCTTATTCCCTACTCGGCATCCGCTAAGGTGGTGACGAGTTCTGGAGTGTTGGTCTGAACCCTGTGACCTTGTTCTGGATATATATATGTTCGGCCACTTCCGACCTTGTATGATGATCTGGATGCTTGAGTTTTTCCTTATTGGCTGAATGAGAATCATGTTGGCTGAGCATAGGTCGGATTGTGGTTACACGTGTCAAGTATTGATTGGCCTGTTCTTTTATGGTATATCAACAACTTTTCTGATGATCTTGTAAAACCCCTGACCAATTGATTGACAAGGTAAATACATATATTAGTATGGTACACGCACCATATCTCAAGTAGTAATTCGTTTAGTTGCCCAGAAGAGGAGTCAAAATTTGCTTTCTTAATACAAATGAACTATAATGATGATTTAGATTTATGTTTCTTAAATTGATACAAATGAAAATAGTAATAAATCTTAATTAATACTACAGTTAGATGAAAATTTCGTCAAATTAATCATTCCTTGGAAAAAAAATTGTGTATGGAGTAAGTTAATGATCTCACCTGGCCATTCCTTGGAAAACCTACATCAAAGTCATGGAAAGGTTGGGCCCAAAAGCCCATTTTGAGCCCAGCCCAGCGTTCAAATCCTCATCACATAGTGCAAAGGTATAATTGCCCACCAATTTTCCAGCCATTAGTGGAGTACCAACCATTGATCAAAGGTGGGTGATGCGATTTCCAACACAGACTCTTGCATTGTCAACGCTGGGATCGTCTTCCTTGAGGTCACCCTCTGCCCAACAAAATTTTTGTGAAACAATTGAGTAGTTAAAACTGGGGCTGAGAGAGCACGGCACAATAATTGCCATGTCAATGGTAAAATGAGGATCACATTTAGTACTGGCTATCAGATTCTCTAAATTCTTCATGTTATCATGTCGTGTTTAGATCGTGTTAAAATATACATATTGAAAAATATGTGTCAATTTAAACTTTAATATTATTAACTAATTGTGTCAAGTTTTAAAACTCAAACATAACTCATTTATTAAACAGATTATACGTGTCGATGTAGTTAATTCGTTTATTTTTATTTTTATTTTTAAGTTTTTAAATAAAAAAACTTGTATGTCTTTTTATATATATAGATAATTTTTAACTTGAATACACTTTGAACATGTATCAAATTAAAGTAAAAACTTCTTTTATAAGTAAAAACAGCTCTAAACTTTGATGAACTGCTGATATGAAATGAATTACTTTAACTAATGTTAGTTTTTTTATACTTACACATTAAGTCGTGTTAAACAGGTTAATATTATTAAAATTCAAACATGACATGTTTATTAATTGTATTATATGTGTCAACCTATTTATGACCTAAATTCGTTAATTTCATGTCGTGTTTGAATCGTATTAAAAATTGACACCTTCAACCAGGGACGAGGCAAGGAAATTAAGTTAGGAGAGGCAAAATTCTTACTTAATTTTAATCATAAATTTAAAAATTAAAGAAGTATAAAAAATTAATATTGATTGATGATATTTTAAATAAGTAACTCATTTTACTGATAAAAAATAACTTATAAATTAGATAAAAAATTCAACTAAAGAAAAAAAATACTCAAAAAGTTTTAGGCTATAAAAAAAAAATTATACATAATTGATAAAAATTCTACTGAGAAGTTAAATTAAACTTAAGATAAGGGTGAAATGTAAAAGATTTTAAATCTAGAAAAGACAAATACTTAAATTAAAAGATTATATTTAAATTTATTTTATAAAATTTTTTAAAAAAATTAAATAAAAAAAATTAAGAGGGGACAATTGCCTCTCTTGGGCTCTTGGTGGCGTCGTCCATGCCTCCAACGAAGTATATAAAAGTAGATGTGTATAGGCCAGAGATATATTCGACACTCATTTCAAATAACAACCTTTAACTTATTATATCATATCTCTATGTATAAGCCTTTCAAATCCATTTATCCGTCTTATTAACATACAAGCTTAAGTTGTCAAGGTTAAATTGTGGCATCTCTTTTTTGCTGAAATTGTACTTTATCTTATTTGTGTTCTTTATATTTTTGTGTTTAATTGAAGCATTTAACCATAAAATTAATTAAGAATCTGAATTAATTTCTATTAAACACTTGTTAACCAATTAAGTTCAGTGATTCTTGTTTAATCAATTTGACTAATTAATTAGAAAATAATTTTAGATTGCCTGCATAAATTTTAAAAGATAACCAATTAATTATTATTAATTAGTTATTAACCTAAATTTGTCACATATTTCTTTTTTATTGCAACATTTTTCTTGATTCTTATCCGGGTCAATACTTAACAGTTAATTTGTTGTGTTAGATTTTTTTTTCTCCTTATTTTAGTAAGAGTTACACGACATAAATAAAATTATTATTAACTTTATTCAAATATGATAAATTTGAAAGGAAAAAAAAAAAAAAACAACCACCAACACATTTGGTTGGTCTTATACTTCATGACAAGTAAGTTGGAAAAACAAAATTACAAACAAATTTCAAGAATAAAACAACAAACTAAAATAGAGGGATCTCAAGGTGCTATACATTCACAATAAATCACCATGGTAAGGGACTCCAGTTGGAAGCAGCCAGTTATCTCCCAATAAGAAGTTAGAGACAGTGAAGTTGGCTGCATCAGTTGCATTCATCACATGGTAGCCAGGCCATGTAACCCTTTTAGCAGTCACTGATCCAGGACCTGTGTTATCATATTCAGCATAATACAATGTACTGAGTGCAAAATCACCAGACCAGTTGTTCCAACCAGCTGAATCAATCAAGCTATCCATAAAGGATTGCATATAAACCGTCCTCGAGTACTCCTTCCATGGCCGTCCCAAAAACGTTTGCGTGGTGCCGCTGCTCGAAGCTAAGTCGTCTGCTGCTGCAATGCTACAATTATGGAATGAAATTCCAGTGTTCTGGTTTATATCAGTTCTGCCTTGTGCAGTAATGGCATTGAACTGACCTTGCATCGGAAGCCGCGGATATATATTACAGTTTTGAAAAACAACAGCTGCATTTCCAAATATGAAGTCCACAGTTCCATATATATCACACTCCCTGTAAAATTGCCTTAGTGAATGTGTATATAAGGTGTCTTGGTAACCTTCAAAGCTGCAGCTAACGAAGGCAGAAAGGTCGGCGCCATTTCGAACTGCCACTGCTTGGTGCTTGATTGCTCCTGCTGTGTTACGGAAGGTTATGTTCGCTGCAACAAACCGTTGTCCAACCACAGCTGCAAGAAAGGTTTGGATATGAAAATGTGAGATTCAGCTAAGATTGATAGCAAGAAAATACAGTAAGAGCAATAGGTTGTGATTAAATACATATATAGCCAAGTATTATGTCCAATTTTTTTATGGATTTTTTCAGCATTATCACAAATGAGTTCCTGTAAATTCAATTTTATTGATATTTTTTGAAGATCGTTCGTCCAAACTGCTGGTACGCTCAAAATAGCATCTTGTCTCATTCACTATTTTGAGCGTCCACGACACTTAACATAAACAGCCACTAAGTTGTAGAACTTAGATTGAAATTAATTCATTCTTAATTCATTCTGATGTATTGCAACTCGTATTCATTATTTTTCAATCACATAGGTAATTATTTAATATTATTTTTTTCACGTGAGACTCGTATCATGTAAGAGATAAAACAGATTGGATATCTAGTGCACCAAAAAAAACCTTATCTATAAAAGCTCATATGTTCGAAAATTGAAAGAGAAACACACACACACATATATATATACATATACATACTAATAATTTGAAAGAATTGAAAGAATCCAACATTAATAAAGATAATCTAAATCTGAAATATAAACATCTTGCACACATGCCATAGCTTCTTCTTTTTTTCTTTTGTTCTAAAAGCACTTGTTTTTAATCTTCATAAAAAAAAGATCTTCAAGAAAAAAAGTTCTTCAATAAGTCTAAAACATTATATGATAATATATTTTTTTAATAATATTTTTATATATGTGTTATGATTTATTAAAAAAATAAAATCATACTACACATAACATATTATTAAAAATATATATTAAAATAGAAATTAATCTGATTAAAGAATTTTTCCTTCAATAGACCGTTGGAAAGTCATTGCAATGAACATTAAGTCAAAGTTGATTCCCAATTATTCAAAAGTTGGGATTTTTAAAAAAAAAAAATTTAATCACCATGAAAGGTGTGACTTCGTAGGGAATCAACACTAAAAATAGTAAATTAAGAATCAGAGAACTAAATCTAGTGTTATAAATTCAGCTTACCAAATGTTGCAGAATTAAACGTAGTCCACCCATCAACCACACTCCGATTACCAGTAATTACTGTCTGATTAATACCATCGCCGATCATCATCAAATAGTACTTATTCTTAGGAATAGAAACATACTCTTCATAAACACCAGCAACCACATAAATCAAGAAGTACCCTTTGCCAGCTTTGGTTTTATTTGGCGCTGCTGCCACTGCATCATTAATGGTGGTGAAGTTCCCACTTCCATCCGGATTCACAACCACTGTCTGGCTCACCTTCACACCATCCACATCTGTTTGAAGAAGCTTTCTTCCACTTCCCCTCTCCAAAATCTTCCGGTCCCGGCGTGGTATTCTCAAAGGCAAGTGGCCATTTCTACCCAAAGTAATGTCAGAAAATATTTGCTTTCTTTCTGTTAGCCATCTTCCTTTCTTGGTTTCATGAACCCAACCGTGCCAAAAAAGGGCTAGAGATACACTATGTAGCTTGCTTCCATTAGAGAGTGGGGTTAAAAGGGAATTTTTAATGCTTGGAGAAGAAGAAGTGGATTGAAGACCATCTAAACAAGTTTGTTGGTTTGTTAAAATTGCACTAAGCAAGGTTTGGGTGTCTTCAGCTTGTGAACTTTGAAGGGTATTTGTGGGATCAATGGTTTGAATAGAGTTGGACAAAAAATCTATGTTTAGGCCGAGAAGAAGCTGGCAATCTTGGAGAGCAAGAATGGTGGTTTCAGACAATCCACGTCGGAATCTGAGGTAATTATTAACCAAAGAAAGGAGATTTGAGGTTGTTGCTAAGGAACGGCGAACGGAGAGCCGACCGTAGTCATATATGGTGGCAGATTGGTTTTGGGGTAGCACTGATTTGCAGAAGAATGGGAAAGGAGTGGAGTTGCAAAGGGTAGCTGGTGAGGTTGGTTTTGAGGTGAAGGAAGATGCATGGGATGTGGAGAAATGGAGGATGAGAAAGAGAGAGAGAATGCAAATGGTGGAATGCATGGAAGCCATGTTCATGAAATGAAGGTAGCTGGATTTGGAAGCTGTCTTGGGATGTATATATACCAGTAGGACATGTATAAAATATGGGAATTTAATAACATAATGTCAACTGACTACGTTGATCTTGATTTATTATTAAGGAGAGTCCAAGATTTTGACTTTTTTTTTTCCTTTTTAATGATAAATTATGAAGTTGTTTGATATAAATTGTTGTTGTGTGCTTGGCTTCAAATTAAATAGGTGAAATTTTTTTTATTTATGGACAGTGTCATAATTTTAATATATCACGCATGCACTCACATGTATCTATTTAGTTTTAATAAAAAAATAAAAATTAAATAAATCAAAAATAACATGTACATTACATCCGTAGCAGACTGTAGTTAAAACACGTACTTAAGTAAAAAAAAGTTTGTCCTGCCGAGTTTTGGAGCTAAATATTGTCCTAAATTTTTAATTTTTAAAGTAATTAGTAATCTAATATGATATCAAAGCTCCAATTTTGTGAGGTCTTAGATTTTTTGAGGTAAGGTTTGCATTCTCTCTCCTGGTTCGATCATAAATATAATCACACACTATGTTCTCTTAGTATCCTCGTATATCTCTATATGTTCTCTAATTTTCTTACTCTTTTCGTCTTCTTATTATTTTCATGTAAGATGGGGTTACATGTCAAATTATTGGCTCAATCTCTAAATATTTAAATTTTTATAACAATTAGTGATGGAAATGCAAATATTGATTCATAATCAGTTGGCACTTCTGATCAATGTGATCATGGCCGTTTTGTTTTTTGCATTTTGTACAAATCCTAGCCGTCCATTTTGAATATTGATTACATTCATACATATATATTACTCCTTAATAAATGTTGCTTGGTGAGTTTGAAACTTGGGTTCATTTTATATAATCACATTGATCAGCCGGTGAACAAACACCCAAAATCTGATAACTAAGCACTTCTGCAGCTTAACAGTAAAATTATAAAAAGAACCAAGCAGATTAGTACAATTTGGATTCTACCCAGAAACATGTATCAATTAATAAGGGTTAATCAAGGCCGTGAAATTCCATTAGCTAACTCTGCATCAATATGCATAAAATCATTTTATCACTTTGGCAATTAAGTCAAAGAAGATATCGAAGTTGAGACATGCTCAATATATCAGATTTAGTTATGTGGTGTGTTAAGAGTATTTTTATAATTAATAGATAAATTAACCTAACTCTTTTTTTTAGACTTTAAAGAGTTCTATGAGTATGGATAAATTGCTAATTTTTTTAGGTATATCTTACACATGTCATTTCAAAGTGAAAAAAAAGGCAAATGATTCAGAGATAATTCACAGAAAGGCAAATGATTCAGAGATAATTCACAGAAAGTAATAACATTAATTTTGAGCACATAAGTGTATCCTAATCTTGTCTTTGAAGAAACACCGTTAGATTTGTAATTTTACATTTATAATGCTATGCATAATGAATTTTTATTTTATTTTCTCACTCTTAAATACAAGATTATGAAAGGCACGTGAATTTCTTATGGTTGGATCACACTCCCTTGAATCTAGGAGTGAAAAATACCCCCGAGAAAACTCCTTATTCATAACATTTTTCTTATTTTAAATAAAGTTATAGGCATTTTTTACCTGAAAGTTTTATTAGTAATCCAAGGAAGTAAAGAACTATAAGCATTTTACTCATGTTTCAAAGATTAAAATCGGTTAAGCAAACAGTTATTAGTACTCAATATTCATTTGCTAATTATTAATTTCATAACGAATCCTTAACATAAATTTATGCTAGCATCAGTCACGAAGGTAGAATCTCCGTAATATAATTGGTTTATGTAATATACACTCGCCTGCATGTTTATTACACAGATCAATCATGCCGCGAAGATCCCACCTTCACAACTGGTCAAAGTGGTCCTCCTTAACATATGATTAATAACAGGCCAGTTGGTAAGGGAACACTTATATTTTCTTTCAAAACAAGTGGAATAATACACCAACAACTACAACCTAACTAAATTTATTAATGTGCATAAGAACAAGATTAGCAGCAGTTTCTTTGTATCCAAAGATCTAATGATAGTGATATAAGTGAGATTTAAACTAACTGTCAACGGTAACAAGATTTGAACCACCAAAAAGTCAATGTTCAACTTCTAGAGTCAAGGCTTGAAAATTTGGTGAGTGAAACCAAACTCCATTAGGCCATTGTCCACAAATAGGGAGAAAGATGAAAAAAAACAAAGTGGAGAAGGGAAAGAAACCAAGAAAGAACTCTAATTAGGTGTGAACAAAACTAAGAGGAATAAAGAGAAAAATTTGGGACATGGGCATTGGTTTGACATCTGATTTATGTGAAACTTGCTTTTGTTGTTTGAATTGTTTTTTTTTTTTTTTTTTTTGGTGCTTTTTGTGCTTTTAAGAATTAGAAGAAATGAGAAATTTTCTACTTTTGAATCATTTTTGTTTTCTAAAGAATTCAATTTTTTGAAACCACAGAAAACTAATGTTAATAGTTTTCTAGAAATGGTTGTTTTCAAAAAAAAAATCGAAAACAGTTTTCCAAAATGTCATACCAAATGCGTTTTCCAAAACAGAAAATAGTTTTTGAAAACGTAATGATACAGATTAAAAATATTATTTTTGGTTATATTAGTTCTTTTCGTTAGGAAAAGACAAATCAGAAAATAATAAAATTTGGGGTTTTTGGAAATAAACTCAATTTGTTGAAGTAATTTTTTTTTTTTTTTGGCTCTCCTTTTTCACTTCCCTCCAGTTCTCATCAACCAAACATGTTTTTGACCTTCAAAATTTAGAAATTTTTAAGGTAGTCATAGTTGCGTGCTTTCCCAACCTGTTTGAAAGTGCCTCTTTAAGGTAGTTATAGTTAATGTGAAGTAACTAGTCAACATTTTCAACAACCAAACTTATCATTTTGACCATCTCTCTCTCACACACACACGCACACACACACAAAATTGACACTTTTTCCTCTCTTAGAAAGGGGAGTTGGTGGAAAGAATTTGCCAAGCTAATCCATCCTTCACCTCATCAGAAGTCACAAATTGGGTTCAATGAGACCAAAGCAGTCAAAATCAAGCAACTCCACCCTTCGAAAATTTTGAAACGACGTTTGAGATTAACAATGACCTTCTCTTAAAAATGAAAATAAAGGACTAGCACAATTCCACAATTTCAATTCATATTGAAAATATAAAACAAAACAAAGGGCTAGTTCAGGACATTAGACGACTCTTGTTATTGCGGAGTCAAAGGGTTAGATGTATGTAATTTTATTTATGCAAGCAAAGAAATTGTTTCGAATTCCTTGTTCGAAATTCACACACTCGCCCTTAGATTAAATTTACTTTCCTGCAATTTTTATCAAAAAAATGGGAAAATATAATAATAGTTTGTTCTTTTATTAGTTTACTTTCTTAATTTCTTTATATTCTTTAATTTACCGTCCGTTTGAATAAGTTAGAGAGACGAAAAAAGGGAAGAGAAGGTACGTTTGGACAATTAATGAGGGGAGAGGAAAGGAGAAAGGAGTGTAATCTTGCCGTCTTATTTGAGAATGATGAAGGAGAAAAAAGAAATAAAAAAATTTTATACTAATTTATTATTATACCCTTTTAAATTCATTAAAGAGTTATTTATTTTAATTTTACTTTTGAAATTTTAAGGGTATTATAAAAGATTCATTAAAGAGTTGTCTCCTCTCATTCCGTCTACTCCCAATTGTAATCGTATTGTAAAATATTTAAAATAAGTACTAAGCTCTTCGTCCCTTTTATTTCAAACTCTTTATGTCCTTCCAATTTTTAAATCAAACTATGAAATAAACTTTCCCTTCCTTTCCTTTCTTTTTGTTATGAAAATGTAAGTGTGGGTTTCAGTCACAACTCATGTGAAGGCATATGACACCATGTCAAATAATATGAATGAGTGGATGAGAATCAATCTCATGACATAGCATACAATTATGTTAATGCAACAAACTGCAAGGTGGTGATAAAAAGGATGAAGGCGATAACTTAACGCCTATATAAGAAGCATGGTAGTAAGTTTCAAGGAAGATCACTGATAGAGATAGCAATAAGAGTAACAGTAATTTATTGTGAGAGTAATCTATTGTTAGCATAGTAGGATCATTATTTGTACACCCTTATATAACTAGTGAAATATTTTTCCTTTTATCCGTAGACGTAATCCTGAAGTCAAACCACGTTAATATTTGTATACACTTGTGTGATTGATTTTGTCTATCAACTTTTACAAGACGTTATCAACACGAAACTCTGGTCCACCACGGAGGTATTAAAATAAAGATAATATTTAGTACATCATTATTCTGCATATGGTGGGTTTTGGGATGTGACAATTAGAATCTAAATATTCTCTTTATCTTATTTATATTATGTCAAATCTCACCAAGCTTGAGTTTGCTACATTGGATATCATTGAAAATCATTATTTATCTTGGATCCTCAATGTTGAACTTCACATTGAAGCTAGTAATCTTGGTGATACTATTAAAGAAGAAAACACCGCATCCTTGAAAGATCACGCACAGGCACTGATATTTTGCTGTCATATTCATGAAGGCCTAAAGGCGGAATATCTCACGATGAAAGATCCACTCATCTTTTGGAGGAATCTAAAAGAAAGGTATGACTACCAGCGTACTATTATTCTCCCAAAGGCTCGGTATAATTGACTGCACCTAAGGTTGTAGGATTTTAAATTAATTAGTGAATACAATTTTTCATTATTCAGAATTACTTCACAATTGAAATTATACGGAGAAAATATTACAAATGCATATATGTTGGAAAATACATTTTTTATATTTCATGTCTCAAATACTGTCCTGTAACAATAATATCAAGAGCATAGGTTTACTAAATATTTTGAATGGATATCATGTCTTCTCCTAGCTGAACAACATAGTGACCTTGTAATAAAAAATCATCACTTATGTCTCACTAGCTCTTATCATTCCTTAAAGAGAATGAAAATGCATGTTTTTTGAAGCAAATGCAACTTCATCGTATAGACAGAAACATGAGTGTGGGCGTGGATATGTCCATAGACGTGGTTACGGTCTCGCTTGGCATAAACTCATATAGAGGTGATCACAAGAATAATTCTCCTAATTGTCCCAAAAGAGACACACCACAGCACCCGAAATGCAATAATAATATTGAAGCGAAGCAAGAAAATGGGAAACAAAAATTAACCCAAAATCCTAAAGAATCTTGTTATCGTTGCGGTGAAAAAATGACACTGGTTGCGTACCTGTCGTACGCCTAGACATTTGTGACTCTTTATCAATCATCATTAAAGGAAAAGGGAAAAGAAATAGAAACAAATTTTAGTAATAGTCCTATGAATGTTACTGATGATCTTATGAATGTTTTTGATGATCCTGTAGATATTACAAACCTAGATGTCTCAAATTTCTTTGCAAATCCTACTGGTAGAATTGACCATTTAATAGGCGATAAGAATGTGCATGTTAATTAGTATTCTTAATATTTGTCTCGTTTTGTTTAACTTAATGCAATGTTTCTATTGAATTATGTTGCTTTAATGTAATTCAACTTTTTTATATCTTTATTTTTTATATGTTATTTATAATGAGAGATAATTACACTGACCTCCCCTAGGGTTTCTAACAATTGCAAAAACCTCTCATATGATTTTTGAAATAACATTGTCCCCCCTCTGTTTCAAATGTCTATAACAGATTCCCCTTTCACGTCAAATTACGTTTCTAACACAGGCATTAATAGATAATGTAAGCAAAAAATTAACATAATATGCCCATATTACCCTTAATAGTTATGGAATGACTATATTGACCCCCAAACTGCAGGTGAATTGACCAAAATGACCCCACTACATAGTGTGAAAAAGACAATTATGCCACTTAAGAAATTTACAGTGTCTATATATACTTGGAGCTTCAACTTGCTTTTGCCCTAGTTGCCAATAGCTCCTTTTTTAGTAGCCAAATTCCCTCTCTCTCTCACGTGAGTAGCCAAGCTTGTATTCAAAGGTAATTATTGATTGTTGTATCTCTAAACTTTGTATATAAATTATCTTAATGTAGTCTTTTAATTTCTTTATTAATTATTTTCTAGATGGCGACTTCAAGTTTTGAGCAAAGTTATTATAAGGCAAATAAATATACAAACAAGGTATGCAACTGTGTCAAAAAGGCAGGTGTGAAGATTACACAATATGATGGAAAGAAAAACAAAGGTAGGTTATACTACTCTTGTAAAGGCAAAGCATGCACATTTTAGGAATGGTGTGAGCCTTTGGGAGCAGTGATAGAGCATTCTACTTCTGTAAAAAATTGTCACACAATTGGGCATAATGAAAATGGCACAGTTCAATTGACAGATAATTCATCTGATATAAAGTATGAAGTAAGGAATATATCTACAAAGCTACAAATGGTTGATCTTAATCAAGGAATGCTAAAACTGCTTCTGATTGCATGCTTTGTGATGTCTACTGTTGCACTTATGGTTGCTTTAGTGGTTGTACTTACAAGGTGATTACATAATTTGGTAATATAGGTCAGTTCGGCTTTGTAGTGGGATAAGAGACTTTTGTTAATGTTATTTGAACTTTCCTCAAAGCAACTATTTTGTACCAAAAATATAATATGTAATGTAATAGAAGCAGTAATGGAAGCAGTATGTTCTTTCTTTTTTATACTAATGTCTAAGTAATTGGAGCATGTATCAATAAGAAAGCACAGGAAACAAAAAATCATTTCATATTTTATATATAACCAGTCAAGTACAAAATGTTTGTCAATGAAAAAATATTACGATATGCTATAACCAAATACCCTCATACATAAGTGTCATACTAACTCCCACTTATCCAAAAAATAACAAAATGGCAACAACCAAACTGAATATTGCTATATACCCAACAGTAAGTTGCTACACACCCAGCTTTCAAATCCAACAACCGTAAATAAAAATAGCAGATTGATCAAACCATTGCACCCAAAAAACATCACTTCCTATACACCCATCGTCCAAATCCAGCAGCCTTAAACAAAAATAACAGAATGATCAAGCCATTGCAACCAAAAAACAACATTACTTTCTATACACCCACCATCTAAATCCAGGAGCCTTGAACAAAAAATAGCAGGTTGATCAAACCGTTACAACCAAAAAACAACACTTCGTATATACCTAGCAGCCTTAAACAAACAATAGCAAGCTAATCAAACCACAACCACCAAAAAATAAGCTTACCCATGTACAACTTAGCAACCAAAAAACTACAACCACCAATCCAACACCCGACTTGAACCTTAACCACCAAATCCAGCACCTGACTTGAACCTTGACGACCAAATCCAACACTTGACTTGCACCACTACCATCAACAAAATACAACCAACCAACAAAAAAAACACATGTTAACCCAAACAACCGAAAAAATACAACAATCCAACAGAAACAGCACCTGATGTGCAGTAGATGCATAACCCAAACAACCAAAAAAATATAGCAATCCAAAAAAAAACTGTAGCAATTTAATAAAATTGAGATGCATAACTATTTAATTGTGACATAACATTGAAATGAAAAAAACTTTGTAAGTAGTTTTTCACTTACAGATTTGAACTATGAAGAGATTAGCCGACTTGTACCTCGTCCTCTACTTTTCCCTCTTCCTCCCCTTAAACCTGCAATGTGTCTCCTTTCTCCCCTTGAAGCAGCATTTTGTACTCTTCCTCCCCTTGAAGCGGCAATTTGTGATTGATAAAAAATACTAAATTTAAATGAATTCATAAAACAAAAAAAAGTAAAATACTATTTTACCTCGTGTAAAAATATCGGATCCAATTGCTGGACATTCTACTGGCTGATCACCACCTCTATGTGGCTGCCGCGGAAGAAAGACATAAATGGTTAGTCTACAAAATGTGTTTTTTAATTACCACTAATTAAGGTGGACACTTACTTACTTCTCTTCTTGCCCCTTCATCTTGCCCCCCTTTAACGAGGGCTTATTGGCAAGTCCTCCTATTGTGACCAAACTGATGACAGATTTTGCATCTCAAATTCAAAGACTTCCTCGCTTGACTACTCCCAGTAGCGTCCTCATTGGCTTCCCTTCTCCTATTTTTTATAGGTCATCCAGGGAAACGACGAAGAGGTGGTGGATCTATTGGCTTACCAGCAACAGTATCAGTTTTCCACATCTTTGGATCAAAGATTAGATGAAGAATATTCTCATGTGCAGCCAAGTAATTGTTTTTACTAAAAGTAGCATCACAAAACTCCTCTATGTTCCTCTCTCTTATAAGCTACTACATGCTTACAAGGCAGCCCTGATATTTTTCAGGATCTACAAACATACTTCCTTAACCCAAAATCCACCACAAATGTGACTCCCTTTTCATCCTTCACCTCAAATTCCATCCCCCCAGCAAACAGAATGTTACATTTCCTAGAAGCGTCAACAATCTTTACGAACCTCTTCTTGATATTTTCAGTCACCATTCCCTCTCAAGTATTACCCTTGTCAAACATTTATCTTATCTTGCTCATAATTTTTGACCTAACACCCTCCAATAGAGTTAAAATTGGTTTACCCCTCAAACTACCCACCCAATTATTAAATGATTCAGTTAAATTATTGTTCACATACTCATTCTTCAATCTTGTATCAAATGCATGCCTTGACCATAAAGCAATAGGTAGTTTCATTAGCTAAGTGTGTGCATCAGGTGAAACCCCCTTTAAATTTCCCATTACTTCTCTAAATTCAACCACATTATATGATCTCGCTGCCTTCTAAAAGTATTTTCCTACCAACAGCCCAAGAAACCTAGCCCTTGTGTTAGCATATATATGTCGACAACGATGATGAGAAGCTTCTGGAAATACCTCAGCTATTACTTGATCCAGACCCTAATTGAATGAATACAAAAATATTTTTAGAATGCATCAACCAATTAATTGCAGTAGTGTTATTTGCTGTATGAAAACAAACAGTTAAAATGTATTAAAATACAATACCTTTTGTTGATCACTCATAAATGTCTAAGGCACCTCATTTGAATGTGCACTAATGATAGAATTCATGTTTTCAAGGAAAAAATACCAGTTGTCCTTATTTTCACTTTCAACCACTCCTATAGCTACTGGAAATAGCCCATTGTTTCGATCTAAAGAAACTGCAGGTAAAAGAACACCACCACAGGGACCTCTCAAGTGACATCCATCAATCCCTATAAAGGGCCTACAACCTACCTTGAACCCTTTAAGTAATGCTTCAAAAGCAATAAAAACCCTTTTAAAGCTTGGGTTCACTAACAAACTAGGTCTTTTATACTCTATCTTCAATAAGCTTCCAGGATTGCTTTTCCTAATTTCATTTGCATACATAGGCAACATAGTGTAGGAACTCCCAGGTTTTCCTTCTATCTCATCTGATGTCCCCCTCTTTGCCCTGTACAAATGGATCTTGCTAGCCTCAATCTCATATTTCTTTTGAAAGTGTGTC
This sequence comes from Nyssa sinensis, assembly GCA_008638375.1. Lineage (NCBI taxonomy): Eukaryota > Viridiplantae > Streptophyta > Magnoliopsida > Cornales > Nyssaceae > Nyssa > Nyssa sinensis. The sequence continues at coordinate 12,599,888 of CM018039.1, read as the reverse complement.
CACATTGCATCAACCTTCTTGTCATGATTTGTTTTGATAGTTTCCCCCCATTTTTTTGAAATCTAGTTTGAGTTTGCCTTAGGATTAAAATATAACTTGACACACGTATGCTCAGCCTCGTATGTTTTAATCATATAAGTCACACTATAAGACAAAGAGGAAACATGAATTCTCCACTTACAACTTTAATCTGTACAATGTGCAGTGACCCTGGCCTTCTCATTTTTGTCCCTAATTACACTGTAACCCTGTTGAAAAGTAAAATCCCTCAACATTTGTCTAAACTTATTAACATTTTCAAATACTTAGCCTTGTTTCAACATATTTTTTCACCCTCACCCTCACCCTCACCCTCACCCACATGATATTCATTCCCATATAAATTCTAATCAAGTACCCCACTTCTATACTTACCTAGAGTACCCTCATCAAAACTACTAGTTTCTGAACTAAAATTATATTCTACATCATCATCAGATTCAAAATCTAACAATTCATCGCCACTATGTATCTCAAAATTAAAACTATAACTGAAATCATGAAATGTGTTAAATCCTCCTAAGTTTTCATTAAATGGACCCAGAAAATCTTCATCTTTAAATGTTAACCCATAAAGATCATCATTATCACTGTCCTCATCTTTAGTGGTTTGACTACTAATTGTCACAGTGTCATTAGCATGTGCAGTACCAAATGGTACTGTAGTAGATGATGGATCAACCACTGCACTAGTACTACTCATTGTATCAACATAAACATTAATTTTCCCACTCTTATGGATTTCAAACATTTTTAAAAGATCAACATCACTTTCCACTAACATTCTATCATTACAACCAGGTATATCACAGTATATTGTAAAGTAAAACCCAATAATTACAGACACATGAGACAATGATAATTCAGCAACATCTTGCATTAAGTCTATGTAACAATATCTGTCTGGATCTACATTCCAAATTGTATTAATTGACTGTCTATAGTGCACAACTAGATCGTATGTGAAAGACACCATTGCTGAAAAATACATAAAATTAACAAATATAAGCCACTGAACATAATATTCACATAATTGGAGCATGTTATTCTCACAAACTGAACAAATATAGCTATTTTTCACAAGAATATTAACCACAACTTAAACTAGAGCATATTATTTTTCACAAGTAATTTAACTATGACAAAAACTAAACACAATCAGAAATTGAAAATCAAAAAACCATAACTCACTTCACAATCAGAAATAAGATGTAATTCAAATATGATATAAATTGAACACCAAAAATGACAAAAAAAATAGTGAACAAAACCCAAAATCCATACAGCCGTGAAACAATTCATTGATTCCTAAAAATTAAGATTTTTCTGCACCCAAACTGTAGCTTAATAGAGACATAACATCACAAAAAAACCATGTCCAGGTAAAGAAGAGTGAACAAAAATCAAAATCCAGACACCCGTAAAACAAGTCATCTATAAAGGGCCTAAAACCAAAATTTACACTAACATAAGCACAAATTGAAAACAAAAAACCCAGAAAACCACTTATTTTTTGCTAAAAAGGACTAATCCTTGATCATAAACCCTAACCTTCTTCTGATTTCATGCTCAAAACTCTAACCCTCACTCAACACCCTATCCCCCTTCTATTTTTTCTTAGTAAAGTCACTATGACTCCAAATCGAAACCCTCAGAAGAGAAAGGCGAGAGACAAACTACAAAAATCTAAACTTTTGCTAACCCGTTTGTGCTTTTTCTAACCGTCTTCTGATTTCACGCTCAAAACTCTAGCCCTCACTCAACACCCTAACCCCTTTCTACTTTTTCTAAGTAAAGTCACCAAAACTCCTAATTGAAACCCTCAGAAGAGAGAGGCAAGAGACAAACTAGAAAAATCCAAACTTTTGCTAACCCATTTGTATTTTTTCTAAGCAAACTCACCATAACTACAAAGTGTACTCCTCAGAAGAGACAGAAAAAAAAAAGAAAAAGAAAAGAGATGGCACAATAACTTACCTTCAATCGAACAAAGCTCATAATTAAATGCCCTATTTCAACGATCCAAATCGGTAAACAATACTAGATCTTCTTAATTTAACAAATAATCGGTTTCGCTTTGGGTTTAAACTCATAAATTCACGAATCAGCCGAACATGGTTTCAGAAACCCAAACCCTAACCATGTCTCTCTCTCTCTCTCTCTCTCTCTCTCTCTCTCTCTATCTATGTTTGCGTTGGGTCAAATAAGAAATGAAGAGACCACTCTAGAATATGCTGATAAGACAAAAGGCAATTGTGTCATTTCACTTTTTTGGATATTTTAAATATAATATTATTTCTTTTATCCATGGGCATTTTGGTAACTTACCTTTGCCGTTAACCCGACATCATCTGATAAGGGGGACAATGTTATTTCAGAAACCATAGGAGAGGTTTTTACAATTGTCAGAAACCCTGGGAGAGGTAAGTGTAATTGTCCCTTATAATAATGAATTGATAGATTTCAGATAGATAATGAATATATCTATCTAGCAGATAGTGCCACTACACATATAATCATTTGAGATAAAAAAAAAATTCTTTACTCTGAAATTGTATGAAGCTAATGTCAACACCATATCTGGTGCTGCAAATATGATTGAAAGCTCTAGAAGAGCCGACATCACATTGCCAAATGGGACAACATTTCATATAAATGATACTCTATACTCAAGCAAATCTAGATGAAATTTGCTCAGTTTTAAATATATCTGCAAAAAATGGATATCATATTGAAACCATTAATGAACGTGATATGGAATATCTTTTGTAGGACCCAAAAATTGCTCTGATACCAATTGTTAGACCCAAAATATTATATCAATTATTGAATATTAATAAAAGAGAAACCAACACAATAATTATTTTTAAAAAAAAAAACTGAATCAAGGCTTCACGAAGAACCAGACCAAAACATGTATTATTTATAAACAAAGAATGAGACAAAGCTGATGAAGCTTTTGACCATCTTGCAAAAAACACCTTTATTTATTAATCAATACCTCAAACAAAAATACCTCACAGAAGCAACTTTTTGGGCTGCACAACTCCTACGGCAAAACCATCTCACACTAATGGCTTCTTTTGCCTTGCGGCTGATTCACACATACTTGGCTCACATGTATCATACGGATACACACCTATATATATAGATAAATTATGTGCAGCCTAACCCTAATACAATTAGAATTACCACTCCCACTAGGACAAGGACTCCTAGTCATATTAGGATTAGGATAAATCAAATCCTATTATTACCATGACTCAACTTTAAAAAACCTACTAAAAATATAACTTGGTTTAATTGGCTCACATTGCCTCCCTTAAACCAAGGTCTTCAAGCTTCACCATACCAAGCAATCTCTTCAATTTCAAAAAAGAATTTGTTTTGAGCGGTTTTGTAAAAATATCTGCAACTTGTTCTTCAGACGGACAAAATTCAAGCTGGATCTCCTTGTCATTTACCAAGTCACGAATGAAGTGAAACTTGATATCAATGTGCTTGCTTCTCCCATGAAAAACTGAATTCTTCGTCAATGCAATGGCTGACTTACTATCACAAAAAATTATTGTAGGACCATCCTTCTTATGTTGTAGAACACCAAGCATCCGCCGTAACCAAACTGCTTGAGTAGCAGTATTCCCTACTGCAATGTACTCTGCCTCTGCTATTGAAAGAGCAACAACCTGCTGCTTTTTAGAAGACCAAGAAAACACACCAGAACCAAGATGAAAGATATATCCTGAAGTACTCTTTCACATCTCAGTATCACCTGCTCAATCACTATCTGTATATCCAACAAGTTCCAAACTGTTAGAGGATGAGTAAAAAATACCATCACTCTGTGTACCTCTAATGTATCGTAAAATCCGTTTAGCAACTTGTAAGTGAGATTGATGTGGAGTCTCCATAAATCTACTAATCAATCCAACACCAAACACAATATGTGGCCTAGTAGAAGTCAAATATCTCAAGCTTCCTAACAACCTTTTAAAGTAGGTTGGATTCACAAGATCACCTGTACCATTACTTACCAACTTCAACCTTTCCTCAACTGGAGTCAAAATTGGATTGGACTTGTCCATTTTGAACCTTTTCAAAATATCATTGGCATACTTTTTCTGTGAAATAAAAATTCCACTATCTGTTTGAACAACTTCAATGCCAAGAAAATAAGACATTAGTCCCATATCTGTCATCTCAAAGTGAGCTATCATAGCCTCCCTGAATTCTGAAATCAACTTTGGATTATTGTCAGTAAATATCAAATCATCAACATATAAGCATACAATAAAAATATTACTATGTGAATTAGACTTGACATATAAAGTATGCTCATAAGAACATCTCTCAAAACCATGCTCAACAAAATAAGAATCAATGCGTTTATACCATGCTCTAGGCGCTTGCTTCAATCCATACAAGGCCTTATTCAATCTAAAAACTTTGTTTTCATGCCCTTTTATCACATAGCCAGCAGGTTTCTCAACATAAACCTCTTCTTCAAGTATACCATTTAAGAAAGCAGATTTAACATCCATTTGAAAAATTCTCCAATTATTTTGAGCAGCAAGAGAAACAAACATAGGAACTATATCAAGTCTAGCAACAGGAGCAAACACCTCAAAATAATCAATACCTGGCTTTTGTTTGTAACCCTTAGCCACCAATCTCGCTTTAAAGCGATCTACCTCACCATTAGGCTTGTATTTTGTCTTGTACACCCACTTTACACCAATTGGTTTCTTACCACTAGGAAGAGTAGTAAGTTTCCATGTGTTGTTCTTCTCAATTGCATGGATTTCATCATCCATGGCTTTAATCCAATGATCATCACGAGAGGCTTCTTCAAAAGTCACTGGATCACAATCTGCAAATAAAGCAAAATTCACCAAATCTTCATCAGTTGGCTCATTATCATTACCAACAACATAATCCTGTAAGCGAGCAGGCAAGTGGCGCTAGCGTTGAAGACGCCTAGAGGACTCTGCATGGGGTGATGACATATCTGAAGATGGAGGATCACTAATCTGAGGCTCATTCTGTACTTCAATCTGTGAATCTGTATTATTAAAAATTAAAGGTGGCTGGATTTGATCATTCTAAGACCAATCCTAAACTCCTTGCTCATCAAAAGTCACATCACGACTAATAACCACCTTCTCTGTTATTGGATTATACAACTTGTAGGCTTTTGACAATTGACTGTAGCTAATAAAAATACATTTTTCACCTCTATCATCAAGTTTCTTTCTAAGATGATCTGGCACATGAGCATATGCAATGCATCAAAACACCCTTAGGTGTTTAATGATAGGCTTCTGTCCACTCCAAGCTTCCTGTGGGGTTTTGTTAGAAACACTTCTAGTAGGGCACATATTCAAAACATAAATAGCACAAGCAACCGCTTCAGCCCAAAATCCTTTAGGCAAATTTTTAAATTTCAACATACATCTAACCATATGCATAACAGTTCTATTCTTTCTTTCCGCCACTCCGTTTTGCTGTGGAATATATCTAGCAGTCAACTGATGCTTAATACCATGTTTCTCCAAAAAATCATCACAAATGAGATATTCCGTACTCCTATCAGTTCTTAAAGTTTTAATTTGAAATCCACTTCGCTTTTCAACATAAGCCTTGAATTTTTTAAAAATATCACAAGTATACGATTTATGTTGCAAAAAATAAACCCATGCTTTTCTGCGAAAATCATCAATAAAAGTAATAAAGTACCTACTGCCACCATTAGAAGGTAACTCCACTGAGCACAAATCTGAGTGTATCAACTCCAAAGGCCTCTTGGCTCTCCATGAATTTCCTGTAGAAAAAGCATCTCTATGTTTCTTTCCCATAACACAAGTTTCACAAACTCTATTTGGGATATCAATAGCAGGTAAACCAGAAACCCAATGTTTTCTAGCAAGAAAATTGAGACTGCCAAAATTTACATGCCCAAAACGCATATGCCACAACCAACTATCATCATCAATCATAGAACTAAAGCAAGGTAAATTCTCACATTTAATACTCAATGGAAATAAACGATTTGAAGTCATGTTTACCTTTGCTATTAGCCCCAAACAGTCATCATTGATTGTGAAAACTCCATGGTGAGTTCGCATATCATAACCTCTTTCTGAAAGTTGTCCCATACTCAACAAATTTTGTTGCAAACCTGGTACATAAAACACATCTGAAATATACTTGTGAGACCCATTTTTCAATCTGATTGCTATTCTGCTTTTACTCATCACAGTTATCTTTGAATTATTTCCAAACTTTACTTCTGATCTAATGGACTCATCCAAATCAGAAAACATGTCTTTCTTATCACACATGTGATTACTACAGCCAGTATTTAAATACCACTTAGCAACATCATCATTATCCATAACATTACAAGCCAGCAACACGGTTTCTACTTCATTCTTACCACTAGGATTATTTTCAGCAACATTACCTTGAAGATCTCTATTATTCTGTCTTCTAGATCTACAATCAGATTTTTTATGCCCAAACTTGCCACAATTAAAGCATTGAATATTAGATTTATGAGATTGTGGATTAGAATTGTTACCATCCCCTCTTCCTTGGACTGGTCTGTGCTGCCAATTATTATTCTGCCACTGATTATTGTTCTGCCATTGATTGTTGTTTTGCCACTGGTTGCCTCTGCCTCTTCCTCCACCAAATCTGTTTTGCCTATTATTGCCTCTGCCTCCTCTATTGTTGTGATTCTGCCCTTTATTCTGGTAGCCTTGAAAATGTTGATTAAATCCTCCATTATTCTGAGACTCGCCTTTTTCATTCTTTAAATTTAATTGAGCTTGCAAAGCTTCCTCCATAGAATTTTTTGATCTCTCATTCAAGCGTTGTTCATGAACTGTCAACGAACCTTGTAATTCATTCACTGTCATGGACTCTAAGTTAGCCGACTCTTCAATAGCTGTCACTTTATATTCAAACTGCAGTGTCAAGTTTCGAAGAATTTTTTCAACAATTTGACGGTCTGTTATTCGTTCACCATTCGTCCTCATCTCATTAACAAGTGCCGCGGTCCGCGAAAAATATTCAGAAATAGTTTCTAAATTTTTCATCTGCAACAACTCAAAATCTCTATGCAATTTTTGTAATCTAGCCTTTTTCATCTTATCAACACCAACATATATTTTTTTAAGAATATCCCATGCTTGTTTCACAGATTGAACATGAGAAATTTTACCAAAAATAGAAATATCTATTACTTGATGAATGCAATTTAAAGTTTTGAAGTGTACTTGCCTTGTTACCTCATCTGCATCTTCTGCAAGCTCTTCCTCAATGAATTTTGTCGTCAAACCACTTGAGTTAAAAAAAAGTCATCATCAAACTCTCCCAAATATGAAAAGAAGATTTCCCATCAAATTTGTAAACCGTACAAATAATTGAAGTCATCTTCATGAACAAAAAAATAACCAAGCTCTGATACCAATTGTAGGACCCAAAAATTGCTCTGATACCAATTGTTAGACCCAAAATATTATACCAATTATTGAATATTAATAAAAGAGAAACTAGCACAATAATTATTTTAAAAAAAACTGAATCAAGGCTTCACGAAGAACCAAACCAAAACATGTATTATTTATAAACAAAGAATGAGACAAAGCTGATGAAGCTTTTGACCATCTTGCAGAAAACACCTTTATTTATTAATCAATACCTCAAACAAAAATACCTCACAGAAGCAACTTTTTGGGCTGCACAACTCCTACGGCAGAACCATCTCACACCAGTCGCTTCTTTTGCCTTGCGACTGATTCACACATACTTGGCTCACATGTATCACACGGCTACACACCTATATATATATATATATATATAGATAAATTATGTAAAGCCTAAGCCTAATACAATTAGAATTACCACTCCCACTAGGACAAGGACTCCTAGTCTCATTAGGATTAGGATAAATCAAATCCTATTATTACCATGACTCAACTTTAAAAAACCTACTAAAAATATAACTTGGTTTAATTGGCTCACGTCTTTGTATCACATCTGTCATTTCAAACAGTAAGAGCTTCTTAGAGAAACTTCTTGCTCTCTCATTGGGACTATACCAAACTACTATAAATTTCATTGAATCACATATTGTGATGAACCAGAAGTTCACCAACCTAAATACTTTTGTACTTTGGTATGATCGATTTGGCCACTTAGAGGCAATAATGATGCGGAGAATCATTGAGAATTCACACAAACATCCCTTAAAGAACCAGAAGATTATTTTATCATATGAATATTCAGCATTGCTTGTTCTCAAGGAAAACTAATAATAAGACCATCTCCCATAAAGGTTAGTGTTAAATCTCTAGTGTTTCTAGAACACGTTCAATGAGATATATGTGGACATATTCACCCACAAATGGATCATTTTGTTACTTTATGGTATTAATAGATGCGTCAACTGGATGGTCTCATGTTTGTTTACTTTCATCTCGTAATGCAGCATTTACGAGACACCTTGCTCAAATCATTTGATTAAGAGCACAATTCTGTGATCATCCTATCAAGATAATACGTCTCGATAATGCTGGTGAGTTTACATCCCAAGTATTTAATGAATACTGCATGTCAATAGGAATTAGTGTTGAATATCATGTTGCTCACGTACACACACAAAATGGTTTAGCAAAATCTTTGATCAAACGTCTCCAATTAATTGCTAGACTTTTACTTATGAGGACAAAGGTTCCAACTCCTACTTGGGGGCATGCCATATTACATGTTGCGACATTAATTCATATTAGACCAACTACTTGTGACGAATATTCCCCTTTACAAATTATACTTGGTTACCCACCAAATGTGTTTCACCTAACAATCTTTGGTTATGCAATGCAAGACCCTGTAGCACCCTCCACAACATACTAAAATGAGTCCCCAAAGGCGATTAGGAATTTATGTTGGTTTTGATTCTCCATCAATCATAAGATACCTTGAGCCCCTGACAGGTGACTTATTTATTGCACGATATACAGATTGTCATTTTGATGAGACAGTTTTCCCACCATTAGGAGGAAAGAAGTTGAAGCCAAAACCTCAGCATGACATTTCATGGAATGCAATAACATTGACTCATTTTGATCCTTATACTAATCAATGTGAACTAGAAGTTCAAAGGATCATTCATTTGCAAAGTATTGCAAATCAATTACTAAATACATTCACTGATACAAAAAATAATAATAATAATAACGAAATCACGCATACCAGCTGCAAATACTCCTGCACGAATCGATATCTCTACAAGAAAATCCGTTTGTTAGGATGTATGCCCTCATATCCAAGACATTTTATTATTATTTAATAAATTTGATTTATTATTGAGTTTCAAATTACCATATATTTGGATGTTGCTTTATATCATGAGATGATTAGTCCTTGAATTGTCATTAGGAGCGCTTCATGTGTACAAATGAGATTTATACATAGAAAATATTAATTACTTATATAGGCAATTTTAGAATTGCTCGCAGCTATTGATAAGACTAGACATCTTATCTGTAAAGTTATAATATAGTTAACCTTTATGTGATAAAGTGGTTTATCTCAACTGTCAGAGTAGTGGACTCTAGGTTATTGTATTATTATATTGGGAATACACTGAACTGGATCACTATAAGAAACATATCATTTGGAACTGTCACTTTTAATAAGTTTCTTATTCACTATTTGCAATAAGCTCTTAATCCTCAGAGGATAGTGAACTAAAGTTCTGAATAGTGATGACTTTGAGTTACCAATGAGTGAGGTCTTTTAGATCAACACATCGGTATCTTGGGAAGTCATTAATAAGACTGTGAAAACACATATTCTCAAGATGGAATCTACACTCTATATATTAGAGAGATGGATATCACCTTCATGCTAATTGAATAAATTAATCACTGAAATCTAGATCCGATCTTTTCAGTAAATTGTTTATTGAAATGATGATCAATTATAAGTGATTAATAATTATTGAATTAGGTTCTTAAAATAATTAGAGAATTAATTTGACAGTATAATATGGAACCCTGATTATTAGTATCGATATAGAGGGGCCAACTGCAGAAGTATAGTGTATACAGGTTTACTCTATTCTACTAAGTTGGAGTGCAATTTCAATTATATAGTAGAGTTAATTGAAATTAATTAGTCAATTAAAATTAATTATGAGATAATTAAGATTTAATTGACTAATTGAAAGCTAATTTAGTGGGACCCACTAGATCATTTCTTTTGCCCTAATTAGGTTAAACCCTATATATATGATATATAGGGAGTTGCTTATCATAAGTTTTTGTGCTAGACAAAAATAAGAGGTATCCCACTCTCCTAAAATACGGTTTGCCTAAGGAAAAAGAGGAAAGACTTAGAGGAAGAGAAAGGTTACGTCCTACTTCAAGAACAAGGTATCTCTAACCCTCATTTATCAAAATTATGTGATTTTATGTAGTAATCCGATCAAAGTAAAATTTTTAAAATTGTTTCCACTGTATTTTTCTTACCAACACCGTTTCTATATCAACAAATGAATCTATGGCACGCTTGAAGCGTGGTAAACCTATTGGTCCGAAAGATAAACTTCCTCGAAAGAGGAAGACACAAAGAATAAAAGAAATGGCAACTCTTGAAGAGACCATACGTAATAAAACCAACGTTGGTATAATGATACCTCATGAGGAAGGTAAACAAACACCTCTAGAAAAGGGAATGCTTCCTAAAGAAGTAATTTTTCCTGAAGCGGAACAAGTAGCCCTTGAAGAGGCACAAATACCTAAAAATAAAGAAATCTCAATAAATTATAATTGAGATATATGGGATCGAAGTGATATTATTATTGATCATATATTTATCTTCTCAATATCACTTGAAATCACCAGAAGTGATGAGGATCCTGAACCGCAAAGTGTCAAAAAATGTCAACATAGAAATGATTGGCCAAAATGGAAAAAGGCAATACAGTCAGAGTTAAACTCATTAACAAAACAAGAGGTATTTGGACATATAGCCCAGACACCTGAAGGCATTAGGCCTGTAGGGTACAAATGGGTATTTGTACGGAAACGTAATGAACAAATTAAAATTATTATAAACAAAGCCAAACTTGTAGCATAAGGTTTCTTGCAGAGACCTAATGTTGATTATGAGAAGACATACTCTCCAGTAAGGGATGCAATTACGTTTCGATTTTTAATAAGTCTCATAGTCGTAGAAGGACTAGATATGAGTCTTATGGACGTAGTCACAACATATCTATATGGATCACTTGATAATGACATATACATGAAAATCCCTAGAGGATTTAAAGTTCCTAAAGCTAGTGATTCACAATCTCGTAACATGTATTCAATCAAGCTACAACAATCACTATATGTATTGAAATAATCTGGGCTCATATGGTACAATCGCCTCAATGAATATTTACAAAATGAAGGATATGCAAATAATCCAATTTTTTCCTGTATTTTCATGAAGAAATCGGATCCTGAATTTGCAACAGTAGTAATATATGTTGACGACTTAAATCTTGTGGTACTCTTGAAGAACTCACAAAAATTGCTACTTATTTAAAGCAAGAGTTTGAAATGAAAAAATTTGGGAAGAACCAAATTTTGTCTCAGCCTGCAAATCAAGCATTTTTCAAAATGAATCTTTCTTTATCAATTAGCATAAACAGAGAAGATTTTGAAATGATTTTATATGGATAAGACACACTCATCAACCTCACCTGTGGTTGTTCGTTCACTTGATGTGAAAAAATATCATTTTCGCCCTCGTGAAGGTGATAAGAAGCTCCTTGGTCCTGAAGTACCATATTTTAGTGCAATTAGTGCCCTTATGTATCTTGCAAATTGTACTTGACCAGACATTGCATTTGCTGTCAACTTATTAGCCAGATATAGTTCTACTCCAACCCGAAGGCACTAGAATGGCATCAAGTATATATTTCGCAATCTACGTGGAACAGTTGATATGGGCTTGTTTTATTTAAGAGGATCTAAAGCACTGTTAGTCGGATATGCTGATGTTGGATATCTTTCTAATCTACATAAAGTTAAGTCATAAACCGAGTATGTGTTTACTTGTGATAACATTGCTATATCATGGAGATCTACAAAGCAAACAATGACTACTACTCGCCAAAGTCGAAAATGCATATGGTTCAGATCTGTGGTCTAACATATTTAGGAATCATATTGGTTATCTTCCATTAAAGATAGTCTAAGAACAATATATGAAGATAATTCAGTGTGCATTGCACAAATTAAATGAGGTTATATCAAAAGAGATAGAACCAAGCACATCTCGCCAAAGTTCTTTTATACTTATGAGCCCCAGAAGAGTAATGATATTAATATGCAGCAGATCGGCTCCAATGACAATCTGGCAGATTTATTCACTAAGGCATTACTAACATCAACTTTCAAGAAGCTGATACATAAATGTAGAATGTATCAACTCAAAAATATAGACAATTGATGAAACCATACTCATTTAAAGGGGGGAACAAATAAGATATCTTTTCCTTGTGATTAACATCCAAGGGGGGGTGTTATCAAAATGTAAGTGTGGGTTTCAATCACAACTCACGTGAAGGCATATGACACCATGTCAAATCATATGAATGAGTGGATGAGAATTAATCTCATGACATAGCATACAATTATGTTAAGACGGCAAATTGTAAGGCGGTGATAAAAAAGGGATAAAGGCGGTAACTTAACACCTATATAAGAAGCATGACAGTTAGTTTAAAGGGAGATCACTGATAGAGATAGCATTAGGAATAAGGGTAATTTATTGTGAGAATAATATGTTGTGAGTATGATGAGATCATTATTTATATACCCTTATATAATTAGTGAAATCTTTTTTTCCTTTATCCGTCGACATAGACCTGAATCCGAACCATGTTAATAGACCATGTTAATATTTATGTGTACTTGTGTGATTGGTTTTGTCCACCAACTTTTACAAGAATATCCAATTACTCCATACTTTTTTTTCTTCTTTTTCTTAGCCATAATTATATGCACGCGCATACGACTTTGTTGAGCTGGCTCGGTCAATACAAGAGCACGTTTTCTTATAGACGGTACAGTGCCAACCCAACCCAGCCCAGCACCACCTTCATTTGCTGCAAGCCCGCACCCTGATGACAACCCATTGAAAATGAAAATTGTATTTACGGGCCTAAATTAGAGATCAAGTTGAGATTAGGCCCACTGTTAGTACACACAAGGATGGTCAATTTCTATTGGCTAGGTACAATACTAAAACTATCCACAGACCAAATCTTGGCCCACCTTCTCCCATACTGGGGGTGTAGTCCAAGGCTGACCACACCATTACACAATAAAAGAACACAAAGAAGAAGTTAGACCAGCCCAATTAATGACCGAGTAAAAATAATATTTACATCTTTTAATTAGGAGAGTTAAACTTAAACCGATGACCTCACATTAATAAAGAAGATATAGTAGCCAACTACACTTAGTCATAGTTGAAATAGTGTAATAATTTTTTTTTGTTATCCGAAATAGTGTAATAGTTAATGCTATTGAGAAAGATATTAGCGTCAGTCATGACTAACTGTGGACACTCGCACCTAACGCTAGTATTGTTCATGCTATCAAATTAAAAGTTTCATACCAAATATTCATACCCAATTTCACAAATATCATTGTCACATCACTCTACATTAGAATTCAGTATTAAAGTCCTGTCAAAATTTATCCCATTTGAGTTTTTTCATTTTGTTTTTCTTCTTTTTAGTACAGAAAGCCCCCCCACCCCTGGGCATGTATGAGCATTTTATTGAACAGATAAACTCTCCAAATCCTATAAGCCTTACAAGCCTTCTAAAACAGGAGTTGCCTCTTGCAATGTGTGATCCCGAAGCATTGCTTGTGCAATGCCCAAATGGAAGACAAATGTATTTTAGTATAACATCAAGATAAATAACAGCCAATTAATTAAGCAATTATGTATACTTAGCTCATGTAAATCAGGTATTTTTGGGTGAATCTAGCACACCACGTGTTAATGTGTCATTTCAATAGTACTTTGACATATATATCATGTCTCACAAAAAAGATAAGTCATATTATACATGATGAAATGTCATTAGATGAGTATATTATCACCTCATTGTACCGGACGCATTCAAAAATTTTCTTAAGAGTCACAAGAACGACATGTGGTTGTGTTGAATCCACCATCGGGTGTCTACTGGGGACCTTGGGCATTTAAACAGATGTAGGGCAATTCCGCCGAACAGCGTAAATTTTCAAGTTGAATGCGAAGCGCTTGTATATGACAGTGATACTACAGGTGGGGTGCCCACTGAGATTGTTTATCATGACAGAAAAAGAGATATAAATGTTTTCCGAGGCGATATATACTACTTTTTTCTCATAACAAACTTTAACTTATGCTTCCGCATTGAGAGTTTGGATTGAACAAGATGAGCCTGATTCAGCTTCACGGTTCATTCAGCATGTCTGTGTATATATAATAAATTAAGGGCAAAATAATAAATTATTTTAAAAACAGAGCAAGCATGCTTGATGTTGTCAATAGATCAGATCTTGATCCGTCATTTATTCAAATATGATCCAAAAAAATTGATATTATGATTCAATTCAAATTTGATAACTTGTTTAGTTAAATGAGTCGGATATGAATTAAACAAATCTGGTCTATTAACGATTTGGTTAAATATAACATATATATTAATTTTTTTATTATAAATTAAAATATATATTTTAAAATTTTTATATTATGTTAAGTATTGAATTATATAAGACTTTCTTAAATTGAATTTATATATTATAGCACAATGTTTTATATAAATAATATATATTAGTATTATTTTTTGATCGAATCTCCAATAATTTATAATTTATAATTTTTTTAACAAAAAGATTTGGATCATCCTGATCTAATTTGACCTGTTTACAAGTTTAGACATATCAAACAAATAATTCAAGTAAACACGACGACCAATCTTCATATATATTATAAGTAACATAATAATAATATATATATAAATTATATAATCTGGTCAAAGTAAACTAGTAAACTAAAGAAATAAAATATGGATTTAACTTAGCATTTTCCACTCTGATTATAGTAATATATAAGTAATTGCGGTCCTCGTTACAATGCAATTTATATATATATATATATATATATAGTAGAGCTTTCTTATAATACAATGGCGGCCTCACAAGACGGAAATGCATGAATCTAACAATGACTTATCATCTTATTATACTATCCTTCAATCTTTGGGGCAGATGAAAAGTGCCTCACAAACACAGAAACCACGTGATTTTGACTAACTCAATTCTCTTTATTAATGTATGATTATAATTTAAATTCAAAGCAGCTGTTTCCACTTTAACGGACTCTATTATAATCACGGATGGATATGACCGTTGCCCGATTCTAAATTTAAACCGACTATAAAAGGCCCCTATCATTCTACATGTGTCAAATCACGCTTTGGCTCAACCATAATAAAAGCATAGCTAACGATAAATGTCATCTGAAATATATTAAACTTAAATTATAAGCTATATGATCTAAGAGTTAACGCAAGAGTCATTAAAGATGCTATTTTCACATTTTGACTTGTTACTTTAAAAAACAAACTCCAATGACTTGCTAAATATTTCCTTAAAAGTTGAGTTCGGCAAGTTTTTCCTCAAACTTGATAACTGTCATAATTTGAATAGCACAAAGCTTTTTAATCTAAAGGCTCAAATTTGATCAAAACCATTTCTTGAATTAGAAATGTCAAAAAATAACTTTCAGCATTTATAAAAAATGTCAAAAACTAACATTTTAGTACTATTAAAGCTAAAATTTAACTTTAATATAACAAAAATAACTTTTACTATTGGAGTTGCTCTAGCATTTGTTTTCTACACCACCTGCTAAAATATAAATATAGCAGGTTGTGCATTAGACTTGATAAGCCATCTTCGTTAATAAAGGAAAATAAAAGACAAGTTCTCAATGAAAGAATCAATCAAAATCAAAAACAAAAACAAAGCAACAATTGCTCAAAATGCCTGCAATACCACCACTCATGGTTATACCACACATCCTCAAAACTCTTTATTCGGAATGCAAACTCGTTCACAAATCAAAGTTCAGAAACATAGCACCCAAAAAAAAAAAATAGTTCAGAAACTCTTTTAAACATTTTGAAGACAACTCCAGTTCCAATGAGAGTTTCCAACTTTACAAGAGAATATGATGTTTTCCTGCGGAATATGTATTTGAAAACTTCCATAACAGGAAAAGGAGAGAACTATTGAATGCCATTCACATACATGAGGCCCTCTAAATACTTTTTACTCGCTTTAAAGCAATTCTCATCATTTGAGATGCTTCTTATGTTTTTCAATCATATATGAATTGTCCTTTTTCATCATATCAGATATTATTATCTCTTCTTATCATTAGATAATGTGATTCTAATCCCACCTAATCTTGCAACCCCTTGCCCGCAGGGTCCTAAGGATATCTGGGGAAAGCAAGAATCCAAGAGAAGCAAGCAACTTGACCTTTTTGAGTCGGACACAGCAGGCCCTAAGCGCAAGCTCGAATCCTTTCAATGACACATTGGTGAGGTTCACCAGCTTTGCCTCCTGCAAGCGCGTCAAGTTCCCCATCACCATGCATAGCCCCACATCGGAGATTGCACTATGGCTTAGATTTATCTGCCACCACCACATTTAATTCAGTAATTTTGCCCAATGTCAAAGAATTATAAAACATGAATCATTGACTATATTAACAATTTTGGGAAATAATAAATCTAAGTACATAACAATTAACTTAAAAGACTTACAAGAACTATTGTGACATTGACGATGTGGGTGCTGAGAATGGAAAACCAGTAACATTTTTTTAAAGTTTATTTTTTAATATATACATACGAGTTCTGAATATATATACATATATATATATTTGGTAAGTATATGAATTCTGAAATATAAATCCTCAAAGAACATCATATCAAGGTGTCATTCACAAATATGTATAAGAAGATTGTATTTGCAAATAGAAACAATGGATAAATACCAAAGAAACATTATTTGGTTTGACTACTTGATAAATCATTGTTTATTTGGTCCCATTTCTGCTTCAATTTTCTTCCTCTCTTTTTGTGTGGGTGGGTGGGTGGGGGGCTTTTAAGACCTTCATGATATGGCAATAATATTGGCATGTATTTAAGAAAACTTAAAAGCACAATAACAGTCAATTTGGTTTTCATGAACAAAAATGTTTCCCAGCAGGCCCATTTTCACATCCCATGCGATTCCATTAATCAAATATGATGAAATATACTTTGAAAGCAAATGTTACTGAAATTTGTGAGGAAAAAAAATTTGGATAAATTTTGGAAATGGGACTAGAAATTCCTAAGAAACACCTAAACACTGGAGGGGAAAAAATGTTTAAACCCCATGGTAATATGCATCATAAAAACTTAACATTCATTTCCTTACTGCTCCCATTTTCAAAATCACAACGGTTTCCCTAAAATACTATTCCAATTGCCATGTCTCGTGATATAAAAGATTTTTAGAGATGGTTTTTAGAAATGGTTCTCCACGTTTCTGTTTTTGATTCAGGACAGCTTGTCTAAAGCGAGTTTTATTCTAGAGAGTTTCTGTTTTTGACTGAGGTAACTCGTCAAATGTGAGTTTTATTTTAGACTCTAGAGAACTGAAAACTGTTGAGACTTGGTGAAATAAAACAACAACAGAAATTTGTTGAGAATTCAAAATAGTTGGCACCCCCAAGAAATGAAACTATTATTGTTAGGATATAGTTGAAATTTCCCCAAAATACTTTTTCTTTTCAATGACGCTTTTTTCATTAAAATAAGCCTCATTTAACCAAAGTAGTCTCAGATTTGTGTATTTGTTCCTTTTGAAGCTAAAACCCATAATTTAACCCAAAAACCTACATTTCTGTAAAATAACAAGATGTCAATAAATGTTGAGCAGCCTTTTTTTTTTAATCAGAACTCTTCACTCTATACCAAAATTATCCCCAAAATATTACTTTTTGCCGAGTAGTGTGGATCCTGATAAGTACTGGACACCAGCCCCTCGACCGCAGATCAGGTATTTTTGGTATTTCACTCTTTCAAATCATAGTAAAACCGCAACAACCGTAGACATAGCCCTATTATGGAGTGAATCACGTAAATCTTTGTATTTTGTGTGTGCGTGTGATTTTAGATTCGTTTTATTGTTTGCTTTCGTGTCTCACTGATCCTAGTTAGATAATTATATTCCTAAAACTTTTTTAAGTAAACTTGGTTGTAAAATTAGTAATTCTTGCGAGGCATGAGGAGTTGGAATTTTCTACTTATAAAGGTGAGGGCTAATATTCTTATACAATGTTATCTGGAATGTAGATCGCTATAGTACATGGAACGAGAACAGGAACATAAATCCTCACTTGTTATAAAATGTGGTACGTTAAGAGTAGGCTTCTTCAAATCCCTTTGTTGGAACGAAATACATTTATTTGAAACGTTACATGATTTTTTATTGTATTTTTAATAATATTCATATATATACACACACACACACACATATATATATATATATGAAAAAAATTCCAATTGTATTTGATATTTTAGATTAGAAAGTTAAATTTTAAGTTTCAAATTGTAAATAATCCACGTTTTAAATCGTGTCATCCTATTCACAAATCGCTAGGAGGGAGTGAATTGTGGTAACTATACTCCTATACTTCATGGAAATTATGGAATCCACAAGATTATGTGATTGAAAAATAAAGTTTTACAAATACCTGAGAATTCAAAATTGACTGCCTTTTGTCCCGGGCAATAAATTAACATTTAGGTATAGTTGTATATCTAGAAGTTCAAAACTTGCATGCATAATATTACTTTTCCTCAAAAAGATAATATAGGACAAATTTCCAATTTAAAATCATGAAAACAAACCTGCCGCAAATTCCTTGAGTAATAAGCAAGAGACCAGAATCCCGAGTCGTCAATGTTCTCACAGTGTTTTAGATCCAACTCTGAAAGTCTCTTGCATCCAGCTGCAAGTGCCGTCAAACCTGCACCAGTGATGTTCACAACGCCACGCAATTCCAAGTCAGAGAGTACCTCAAGATGACTCAAGAACTCCATTCCTCTGTCAGTAACCTCAATGCAGTAAGACAAGTTTAACTTCTCCAACTTCTTGCAACCACTTGATAAAGCACCTAATCCATCATTACCAATTCCCGTACAACTGCAGCCAAATTATTAGGGGGGGAAATTGGAAATTGCTCCCACAAAAAAATGATTAACTTTTAAAAAAAAAAATAAATTATTGGGATTAAAAGTTACCGGTATAGATCTAGTTCACGAAGCTTTGTGCAGTTAGAAGCAATACAAACCAATCCCTTGTCCGATATGTTTGTACAAAGTCCTAATTTTAAGCATAAAAGTTCTGAACATTTAGACAGAGAATTGAGTCCTGCAGAAGTGAAGAAAGAGAGGGTCACATTCAAATCAGTTACAAATAACAAAGTTGAGAAACTAAATAAAGGTAATGAAATGGCCAACAGAATTTTTAAAAATAATTTAGATCAAAATTGAAAGAATTTATCTGAACTCTAAAGAAAGGTAAGAGTGTAAGACTACCGCACACATTAAGGAAATTAAAGTAAAAAAACACTCATAAAAACTAAAATTTGTGAATAATTGAATTATATACAATGAAGTCCAGTCAATACAATTTATGATAAAGCCACTTAAATTCAGAGTCATTTTAATTTACCTGAGTCATTTACGCCAGAACAATCCGTCAGATCAAGCTCCTCAAGTAGAAGGCAGCATGATCCAAGGCAATTAAGACTCTTCTCAGTAAGCAAATCACAGGATTCTAACTTCAAGCACAAAAGATTCCTACAAGAGTCCGCAATAGCTGATATTGCCACATCAGTAATGGAATTGCAGCATGTCAAATTGAGGATCTTCAAATTGAGGCAGCCAGATACCAGCTGCATAATGCCCATGTCTGTCACTCCTTTGCATTTGCTCAGCCCAATTTCAACCAAAATCTTGCAGTTAGAGCTGATGATTTGGAAGCTAGAGTCAGACACTTGAGCCCCATCAACTCTAATTGTATTCAGATTTTTCAAGTCCTTCAGCCAGTGAAGAAGGGTTGTGGAGAGCTCCTGGTGCATCAAAATGCCTAGGTTCAAGCTTAGGATGTACAACATCGAATATCATAAGAAAAATAATGAGAATTGTCCCAAATGGAAATTCACTCACAAAAAAGCAGTAGACTGCATTGAGCTGCCGGATATCACTATGTCCTCTAATTACCGATATGAAGCCAGATGAAGTCACTTTGTCACACCTTGATAAATCCAGTACCTGTAATCCATGAAAATTATCCATTGATGCCACAAACCCGTTCTTTCTATTTTTTTATTTTAATGGTTTGACTGCAAGGAAGACTCAAGAAAAGAAATGAAAACTACACTCAGTGCCGGCTCCACCATAAAGCAGGTGAAGCAATGGCTTTAGTTCCCACCTAAGAAGGCAGCCCCCAATCTTATATAATTTATAATATAATTAGAAGTCTAAGATTTATAGAAGTTTAAGTCCAACAAAGAAAGTCCCATAAAAGTTTAAGTTTAAGTAAAATAATTCAAGTTAAACCAATCACATTTGATAAAATAAGTTATAAGTGAAGAGTGTTGTTTTATTTGCCCAACTTATGCAATTTGTAAATTTTTGGTGATAGAGTCCAATTCCAAATTAATCACATTTATGCTATTTGTTTACATAAAAAAGATATCAATAATTCTTTTGTAGTAACTAGTTTATAGCTTTTACAAATTCTAGTTGTAAAGTTCTATTTCAAATTTTCTTTACTCAACTTGTTGAATTATGTAAGAAGTCTATTATCAGAGTTTTATCCAACATTCATATTTTTTTTTTGTATTAAACACTATTACAATTTTTGTACTATAATATATATTTATATTACAATATATATATTTATATAATTTACTATGAAAAATAAAATAAAATAAAATAAAAAAACTATATTTACGTTATCGCTTTAGGCCCGAAACTGTATGGAGCTGGCCCTGACTATACTTGAAGCAACTTATGTAAGAATCCAACTATTTCTTTCAAAAAGACTTGGACATCAAAATTGAACTTACATGAAATTCTCCGAACACCAAGTACCAATACAACAAAAACAAGAGTGGATAGAAAGTGCTAAAATTAAGCATGCTAAAAAAAGAGAACTAGAAAACTAATAAAAAAAATTCTACCCACTATGTTTTACAATTGAGTTGGATCAAGCAAGATGAACTAGAATTATTTCAATATCAAGCAGCACTATACCACCAAGCATGTCAATTGAAAAAGTACTTATTCAAATCCAATAACGAGTATATTCAAGTTTGGAGAGTTTTATCGTTGCATCCCCCCCTCCCCGGCTGGGTCTTTTTAATGCCATATGCTAATTCATTGTTCTAATTGCCTCCTAATTACCAAGGCAAGAACATGATAAGAAATTGAACCTTACAATGTTCCGCAAGAAATTTATTATGGAATCCTCATACCTAATATCACGTTTGCCTAGCTCGGCTGGGTGTAAATTGTTATATTTTTTATATCTTTGAAAGTTTCAAAATTAGTTTGAACTTCTTCCTAATTTTTTGATATTTTGTTTGTTGACTTTGTGAGATTCTTTGTTGCTGATTTTCTGTACTTGTGGAGATTTATTGGGATATTTTTGTTGGTGGAAGATACAGAGAATGCCTATAAATAGAGGCTTATGTATTCTTCCACAACACATAGCAAGAGTTCTTAATTTCTTCCATCCAACCTCTCTGTATTTTCATATCATTTTTGTGGGGGCAACTTTGATTCTAGACGGTTCATCCTTCTCCTAGTGGACGTGAACTATGAGGAGTGAGCAAAACTTGGGTTGTATCTTGGAGTTGTCCGTGACCATTGGAACCTTCACGTAAGAAGGCACAACAGCTTTAGGATAGTGATTACACGCCTCACAGGCCAGCTCACTCCAAATTTATTTTTTCTGTCGTTTACACACGTTAATTTAATTGCTTTATTTTATATGCATGAATTTAAGCTATTCTGTTATTTTATTCCATTGTAATTCTTTCAATTTAAAACTCTTGAATATAGTAGTTCAATTTGGCTCAACATAAATTTGACAACACTGACTTGAATGGTGAAAATTTATAATGAAAAACGAAAGGTTTTTAAATAAATATATTATTGGCAATTTTGATACTATATAATCTTCTTTTTTAAAAAAAAGAAAAAGGGCTATAAGGAAAATATTTTCGAAAACTTTTGGCAAGGTCAGAACAAATTCAAAGTATCCTATACCCAAAATCTTGGCTAGAAGTTTAGCCGGGCAAAATTCAAACTTCTTCTATATAAATGCATTTGTATGCATGGGCGAATTTGGACAAGATATCTATATATGTATGTATGCATGTATAACACGCTGGGTATCAGAAGTGAAAACAATTTGTGGAAAGCCAAAAGGCAGTAGTCTATTATTGTTCTATTGCCAGTTCATCAGTTCAAAGCCAGGCAATGTTTTCAACTAGTAAAATAAAAAAGGAAAAACACCAAAACCACTTATGGGTTTGATGTACAGATCCAATCCATAGCGTTCATTCATAAAGAAAAATTAACCTGAAGTGAAGGGCACCCATTTCCAAGAAAATGCAAACCAACATCATCCACTAATCCACACCCCACCATAGCCAAAAACTGTAACTTCTTCATAGCAGCAATGGAACGCATCGACTCACTTGTTACCTAAATCGCAATCCACCCACATATTAATCGACTAATAGCATAATCAAACAATATGGATAGATAAGTATATATATAGAGGGGGGGGGGGGGGGGGGGGGGGAACCTTCAGATACGAGAGGTCAAGAAACTTCAAGTCTGGACATTTCTTTGATAAAAGATCGATGCCAAGATCGGTTATCTCCAAACACCACTTCATGCTCAGCCTCTCGAGCTTCTCACACTTAACTGCTATCTTGGCCAACCCAACGTCAGTCAGCCCCAAGCACTTGTCCATCTTCAGATCCCTCAACCCCACGGCGCAGGATAGCGCCGAGGCCTCCCGGTCCCCAAACCCACAACAATAAGACACGTCGATCACCTCCAAACAAGGACACGACCGGATCAGCAAATCCAACCCGCTCGATCTCAACCCGACGGACCGACTCAGCAGCAGAGACCTCAGCCTCGAAGTCCAACTCAGCGACCAACCGCCGCCCACCAACAGCGCCACCGTGCCGTCATCGATTCTCGGGCAAACGGACAGATCGAGAGATTCGATGTACTTGTACTTATGGAGGAGACTCGGGAGGAACTCAGAACGGAGGACCCGGAGGGTGGTGCGGTGGAGCGAGTCGACTCGGAGGAACGCTTTGCAGACCAAGCGGAACGATTTCCTGTCCGGGTCGTCAAGTTTGTCGAGTACGTGGAGGAGGAGGTCCTCCGGTAGGAGAGAAATAGGCGGAGGGGACTCCATCGGAATTTGCGAAAAGATAAGGCCTTCGCGGGTTTAGGTGGGGACGAACAGGAAGAGAAGCCGTAGGTAGAGGAGAGAGTGTCGGTGGGTGGTGGAGAGACACCGAAACGAGCCAATACGTGTTTTCCGAATCACCTGCATCACGCCGGTCATCGATTTTTCGGATTACGCTACAAAACTTGCATAGAACTGAACTGCGTCGACATGTAGAGAGAGAGAGAGAGAGAGAGTGTGTGTGTGTATTGTAGAGAGAGGGGGGAAGAATAAGTTGTGGCTGTGGCGGTGGCCACTAAACTGAATGGTTGGTAATCTGTTGCCAATTTCAGTAGAGCTCACGTGACTGGCTTGGTAAAGTGACGTGCCAACTTTTCATTGGCCATTGAATGTATTGGGTGTGGAAGGTTTTCCAGGAGAACAAAAGTGTAGGTCCGCAAGAATGATCAAAATGACTAGATAGTCCCTCCATGCTATCGGCCTGCAAATGAATTAAGTGGAATCCATTTAGCAATAAGTTATTTAAATTTAATTTGTTAAAATAATATATTTTAAATTATAATTAAATTTGATTTATTTATTTTATAAGTTATTTTAAATAATTTTTTAATTAAACTAATTTATAAAGTTAATTTAAATAATTTAATTTTTTATATAGTATTAAATTATCAATTGACTGAATTAAATGAATTTAAATCAAATAAATAATATATCAAACTTCAACATATATAATGTTACATTTTTTTAATTTTTATTTCAAGTAATATGATACTAAAATAATATTATATTATTGTAGCACATTAATTATATTAATTAATTTTTTTATTGTGGAAAATCTATATTTAAAATATATATTTAAAAAAAATAATATTTTTTTAAACATACTTTAAAATTTTATTTACTCATTTTTTTGAGTTAATTTGAAAATATCCTCTAGTGTAGAGCATGCCAAGGGTCGATGGTATTTCAGTAAAACAAGACCGAATGTTACGATCACAACCTTGGCTTATCAAACTGCATAGGGATGAACATCAATAGGGTGATTTTAGACCGTTGGATGAGATTCTGAGTACATGAAGGAATTAGAGAGGACACGTGGCGAGCTCGGTGGGTGGTGCAGTAGTTTTCAAAGGAGTACGAAATCGTCCGGTGAGGTGTAGAAAAAGCAGTGGGTTGGTTTGAGTCGGATGGCAACTTCTAGGAAGCCGTGCTGGATTAGTCAGGTCACCCGGTACGGTGAATGACGTGGAGGGGTGGGGCCCAGCAACGTGCAACGACCGTACCTATCTTCCAAAGAACAAATGCCATAATTGACGCGGTGGGTCGAGGGGGACCACAATCAATTAAGCCATTAGCTATACACGCACAGCACACGACTTTGGGAACCAACCCTGGTTTTCTTAAAGAGGAATCACTTTACCATTTATAAGAGGACATGCCTATGTATCCCCCCTCATTTATTTCTATATATATCTATTTTTTATATGTCACTGTGTGTGTGTCCATTGTGGAGGATATTAACAATTGAGTGATACTTTACTTATCTTATAACTTTACGTAATTAATTTTTTAAAATTCATTTTTTTATAATTAATTATTTAAAATCAATTCTCCACAATTTGGGATACCCTTAATTCTTCCCCCCCCCCCCCCACCATTGCATACTCTTTTTCTCTTACCTAACAAAACCAAACTGCACTAATGGACCTATATATGGGAAAAAATAATATGATATTCAGTTATAACCGTCCATATTTTTTTATTTTTAATACAAGTTATGATACTATTTGTAAACAGTTACTCGAATTTTCTATGTTTGTTGCCGGTTTAAAGAAGGAATTAGGTATATTAATTCCGATATTTGTGAAGACGATATTTGGATTAAAAAAAAAGTTTTATTAACGATACCGAAAATAAATAATGACTCATACTGTGAATAAAATATTAGTAAAAGAAAATTAGAATTACTAATCGTATCACTGTTAATAGAAAAGAAAGTTAATCTACCTTCATCCAATTCATGAAATAAACATAGATAAATTATATGGTGATTTAACAACAATTCTCATAGT
Organism: Nyssa sinensis; assembly: GCA_008638375.1. Classification (NCBI taxonomy): domain Eukaryota; kingdom Viridiplantae; phylum Streptophyta; class Magnoliopsida; order Cornales; family Nyssaceae; genus Nyssa; species Nyssa sinensis. The sequence continues at coordinate 12,574,138 of CM018039.1, read as the reverse complement.
ATGAAGGACAAATGTTCATGTAGATTATCAATACTCAACTTCAGTACAACCATTTCACAAGAAATTAGATCTATGAAGGGCCTATTTGATGTATATAAATAATATATGATGTATTTGATACATCAATATGTGATGTATGTTGTATATGTTTGGAGAAAATGGGTCGGAGCCTTTTTATTTTATCAAGTTTGAGCTAAAATAAAAATGAAATCTACACATTATTTAATATTGAGTCCACATAAAAATATGTTCTTTTCTATGAGTCGATTAAGAACATATATTAAGTTGTTCAAAACTATTAAACAATAAATGAGAAATTGGCTCAAACATCACTACATGAATATGATAACAAAAATTAGGAAACACTTGTGTCCCATATTAGTTGAATACAAAGTTTTAAATGACTATTTATACAATTACCTTTAAATAGGGTTTCCTACTTTTGTAAAAGTGAGATGATCTAACCCATGGTGACAGGGCCGGCTCAAGGGTAAGGCCAACAAAGCAATCGTTTTAGGCCACACATAAAAAGAAGCCCCAAATTTTAGGTATTTGTAATATATTGAAATTAAAAATCTAAGATTAATAAAACTCTAACAGTATAAAAGGCCCCAAAATAACTTTAGGCCTCACCTAAAGAAAAGATCCCAAATTTTTGGTATTTATAGTATAATGAAATTAAAAGTCTAAAATTAATAAAAGTCTAACTCTACAAAAAGGTTCTAAATTTTATATATTTATAATATAATGAAATTAGAAATTTAAGGTAAATAAAAATCTAACTCTATAAAAAAGGCCCCATAAAGATTTCATGAAAATAATTTAATTCTAGAATTTTATTCGTATTATAATCAAATTTTTTTTTTATTGTTGTCTATTAAGATAAAAAAAAATTATGTAAAATATTTATTTGTAGAGTTTTATTCAATATATAAATCTCTCTTGTTGGAAAATAAATAAATTTTATATTACAAAAATTAAAATATAATATATATATATATAAAAGAAACAAAGTAAAAATTTATATTAATATAAAAAAAACTTCATTCAAAGTTGTTACTTTTTTGCTTTAGAACCCTAATTATATTGAACCGGCCCTGTTGGGTGAGTTCACCACACACGCACGCACCATTTTGCACTAAACCAAGTCGACTTGGGCTTGGGCTTACGTCGCTGTATATATATATATGTATATATATATATCTTTTTTAAGATATTTTATTTAAATTTATTTTAAAAAAATGTTACTATTTTAACATTCCCAAAACATTGCTGTAATGAACATGACTGTTAGTATCATCTACTCTACCAAAATGAAGCATCATATCCTTTCATCGTGAAGAGAGACGGCTTTCAGCTTCATGTTTATACAAAAATAGTCACGAAGTAGTGTATATATACCATCTGCCATCATTGCATCGATCATCTAATTTTTGCATTCACAAGTATCAATATTTATAGCGTCCAAAAAGAGTACAAACAGAGTTTGATTCGTTGGTCATAGAGGTGTTCTTCTTCTTCGTTGTACAAGACTATTTTATCATGGGAAGCAAATATCAACTCAACTCAACTCATAAGCACCAATACGAAGATGGATTATATCTTAAATACATAGTGTCAAATACTAGACTCGGTCAATTCAATTTTATTTTGCAAAGTCCTGTAAATTTCAATATATTCAAATTTATTTTAAGTTATATAATTGAACAAACAAATTTTGGAATTCTAAACCTTTTCTTAAACAAAAAAATATTTCTTACAATATTAACAAGCTGAATTTTGTATTTCTTGTTATGTATCCCAAAATTTCCAATTTTACATTATTTCTTATTTTTGGCCAAATTAGGTAAAAATGATTTATTAAAATTCAAATATTGATTAAGGTGGTATGGTAATGTAAAACAAAGACCAATAAATACACCAAGAAAAAATAGCCACCGATTTAGTATTAAGGATCATGCTAAGGGATGGGGGCAAGAATGAGGGTGAGAAGGGCCAAAATTAACTTTAATAGAAGTAATTAAAAAATATATGGTAATTTATGGTTTAACAAAAAGAATGACGTTAAATAGAAAAGAATTGCGAGATAAAATTCATATAGCCGACCTTAAACAATTGGAATAAAACTTTGCTGAGTCGAGTATAAAAATGAAAAACATGATAAAAAAAATCCACTTGATTTGTCTTTTTTTTTTTTTTTGGTGATGTTAAGAAAACATTCTTTTTAGAAATATCGTAACAATGATTTATGCCCCTATTGTTTTTTTTAAAAAAATCATGTTCTTGTTATTTTCAGCTAGCAAGCTAGCTGATAAGTAATCCATCAACACACACAGACACATATATGTGTGTGTTGCCCACCACAAAAAAAAAAAAAAAATGTTTAAATATCCAAAATCATGTTGAGAAAATGATTTCTTTTATATTATATATTCCTTTCCCTCATTACATTTACCTTACCAAACTGAACCTAAACATGTAGAGACCCCCATAAGTTATGAATTGCTGCAGCTTAAAGTGCAACCATTGCCAATGCCCATTTGTGTTGGGCTGTGATCAAGTTTTTAGTCTCCTAGGGTCCAACGAAATCATTCAGGCCAGATCAAAATGTGGACTGGGAATTTGCTAGACCACAAACACCAAAGCCCCACTGCCATACATGGAACAAGAAATAAATAAATTTGTAATTTTAAGCTCCCCACATGCAGGATGGATCAGAATTTATTTTTAAGACGTGTTTGGCAGCATCAAATTCATGGAATGTAATTAAAATTAAAGACCATATCAATTCAAATTCTGAACTACTTTTTTTTTCCCAAGTTTTAAAACTAATTTCAAGAAATTCCAAACTACAAAACACAGGTGACATGTAAGCCTTGTTCTTTCTGAGCTTTAGCCTCCCCCAGCCTAAAAAATAAAAATAAAAGGCCCTAGCTATGGAGCCTTGGGAAAAAAAGGTAAGGAACATGAACTTGCAAAAGGTGATCAAAGTCCCTATTGTGAATTAATAAGCTATGCAACAAGAGTTAGAAAGAGAGAGAGGGAGAGAGAACGATACAGAGATTTTATGTAGTTTGAAAATGTACAGCGGCTGTGTTTTTCACTGTTCAAAAACTAAGACATAAGACCTGTATACTAGTTTCACACACACACACACACGTATGTATATATATATATATATATATATGAACAATTATATCGAATTATTGTATGCAATGAAAACTCCTGGATCAAACCAAGTAGTCCCCAATGTTGCTAGCAACTATTCCAGGTGCAAATCATGTCTCTTGACAGCTTGTTTCTTGCCGCGAGATTGCTATAACATCAATTCAATTGCATTTCCTTTCACAAGTTGTCACTATACAATGAGATGATGATCCTAAGACTATAAGACCTTATACATAATGTCATTCAAAATCATATGTAGTATTTTTACCTTCTGTTCCAAATTCATGTATAACACACGAATGCACGGGCTCACAGATCTCTCTCTAAGAAATAATCCCTCGCTTGTACAATTTATCACCACCTTCTGCTTGTGAATAATTCAGTGCCGGCTGCCTCGGAATGTCCACTCCTTTGGATGCCATCACTGCCTTAGCATTCCAATACCAAGGTTGAAGATGAGGTGAAAAAATGGATGGAGAACATGAAGAAGGATGGAGAATAACTGATCCCCAGTCCCTAGCTCCAAGCTTTTCTTCCATCAATCTCCTTCGAATCAACAAGCTTCCCACATCTTCCTTTCTCATCTCCGATATACTTCTGAGTATCGAAATGCATAGCAGCAGCATCAAAACTGCGTCTTCTTCAGGCAAGAATTCTACCACCAATAGTTTCCAATTTAAAAGAGCTGTTGCTTTCCCTGTTGGGTTCTCTTCTGAGATCCGAACAAGCATCACAAACCCCTCTTCATCTTCTCCTTCACCTTCCTCTTCATCTACTTCTTCATTGTTTGTGTTTTCTTTTTCATCTTTAGCCTTTGAATGGAACTTCTTTACTTTATACTGCATTTTCCGCCCTTTCAACAACTTCATCTGCAATATATATATTTTTTTCGATTGATATTCACAGAAAGTCCAACTAAAATATGAAAAACATAAGAAGTGAAATTGGATATTTTATTTCCACCGTTGAATCAGGAGATGTTTGGTTTTCTAGGTAAAAACTTAGGCTCGATATTGAAGTCGATGAATCCCACCGTAGCATCAACTCATCCCCTGTTGAAAAGCACCATGAAGCATTCCAATGTTCTGATGGCTTCTTTGGTGTTGCTGTTCCTACCACATTATCTACAGTAGATGATAAATACAACCATCAAAAAATAAATCATTGAGAATCCGATTCCATGTATGGATGCATATAAGAAAAACAAAAGCATAAGCACTTATCCTGACAAGGATTTAAAATGAGATTGTCAGTAGTAGGAACACTTCACCCACAAGGGAGAGATCCCTATAAAAAATAGTACAACAACCCAATAACTCATTTTCTGCAAGTATTCTCATCTTCCTAGACAATCATTTAGAATCTCTTTTTCTTTTTCCCTTTCTCCAATCCATTTGGTTGTGTAGGAAAGGTATCAAGATTTTGAATCTTTGATATGTTAGATCACCAGTTTGAGCTTTTAGAGAATGGACCAACAATATATTTAACACCCTCTCTCACATGCAACCCTATTTTTTGCACTCTTGTACATAGTGAGTTGGCACACTGATGTAACAGAATGCGAAGCGTTAGAGCGATAGTGAGAGTGCTAACCCTGACAGAACAGGGTAAATGAGTGCATATATTGCACAGAATGTTCGGGGGAGAAACTTAAACCCAAGATCTCTCATAATTAGAACTTTGATACTATATTAGAAGATATTTCATGATTTTGAATTTCTAGGAAGAAAGCTTTCCTCCCAGCAGTGGCTAATACATCTAAGCGCCATAGTGAGTGTGTGAGTTTGAGCAAGTAAGGGCCATCATATGATTTTGCAACATGACATGCATGATTTTCAACATAATGAATAAAACAAGAAATCTAGAAACATACCAGGAGCTCGACCAATGGAACCAGCAACATATGACCAAGAACCTTCACGTATCTCTACAACCCTGTCCTCCCATTTCACTGCTGATGGCGTTTCACCCCCTCTTCTCCAAAACCCCCCTCCAACTCTACCAATTGTTTCCAGAACATTTGTTACAAAAATAACACACCCAAAGATAACTGTTGGTCCCCAAGGAACAAAGACAAAGTGGCAAAACATTTACCTCATTCTAACAATGAAACACGCTCTCCCTGCATGATCCAAAACAGTGCGAGACAACCATCGGCCTTCTTGAGGCCGATACTGATTCAATCTTAGAATCACATCTGATATCATGGCCCCCGAATCATCTGTGACGCGATCTGGAACGCATTTCAACAAGTAGGATGCTTGAACAGGTGGAGTAATCGAAGTGACAAACCTAATGTTTTGGTCGACTTCTCTTCCCAAAGTCAGAGAGGGTGCTCGTAGTAAATCATTCCAAAGAAATGTTTCAGTGTCTCGCAAGCTGCTTCCTTTGAAACAGTGGCCACCTCGGTGACGAAGCTCAATTACTACTCCTCTGGTTCCAAACTCACAGTAGGCATGCCAACCTTTTCGCCATGAATCCAAGGAGAAGTTAAATATTGGAGTATCAATCTTGAGCTCCCTGTGACATCTTACCATCTGGAGGCGCAGGAAGTCACGTGATATATCTTCTCCCATTGCTTTCATCTTTGAATTAAGCTTCATGAATACACAGACCTGTGTTGTAAATTCATGGCACAGTCAATGTCATCAGCTTCCTTTCTTCATTTTTTTAGTAAACATGTTATGTTCATCCCATTGAATAGAAGTAATTTAGTTCAGTAGTGTGAAGTGTGGACAATTTTTCAATAAAATTCCATCCTAAAAGAATATAAAATAAAATTTTAGCTGCATTGTCCATTAGTGTCATCAGGAAAATTCAGTATGAAAAAGGAGCTAGTGTGATTTTTGGAGCACATCCTATTTATATCCATCGAACTCTATGAGTAGAAAAGTTTGGGAATGTTCTGAGCAGTGAGCTTTTAGATTGAATTATTTAGGGGCCAAATTGAACATTAGTTTTATTGGAGCAAGTGGCCTTCTCAGAATTGTATTGATATCTCATTCTTCTATTAAGTGAGGATAACAATTTTATGAGAACATAATGCAAGAATTGTTTAAGGTTTTCAACCTTTGAAAATAATCTGTATGCAATTTAATTTCTGAGATGAACTTCATTGGACTACTAGAATCCCTTTTGTTTTAAGAAGTTATACCATATAGTGAGATGCAGTGATGATGCAGTAATACAGAGTCCCTTAATATGTTACTACTTGACATAAAAATGATTATATATGAACTACAAATAAAGTGATGAGTAAGAATGGCTGCACCAGGAGTAAGCCCAAGTACAGCACCACTTTATGTTTGAGTTCATATATATATATATATATATATATATATATATATATATATATATATATATATATATGAGCACAAACCGCGCTATTGCTCCCGACTAAGTGCACAAGAAACAAGTTTGAATAGGTAAGTTTCAATCAATTTTGATTAAAATAAGAATAGATGAGTCAACAACTCAGTATATTTCTTAAGGATCAAAATTTCGTTTTGTAGTGTTATTTCAGTCATTAAGAAAATGAAAACGTTTCATTAACATAGTGAAAATAATAAAAATAAAATAAAATACGTAAAAACAATTGAAAACAAAAAGTAAAATATATGAATGTGTGAAAATAAATCTATAATTAATAAATAGTAACTATTTTAGGATACATGTCTATCCACAGAAGAATAAGATATTAGGGTGAAATTGAAAAAAAAATTGTAAATGTAAATGTAAATTAATGATTAATATCAAATAACTCTTTACTAATTAAAATATAGTATAAAATATTAGAGTTAAATTTTTATGTAGTATAAAATTATTATATATTTGTTATAAAATATGTAAAATTATTATAATTAAATATAATATAATATCATAACATAATAGATATATATTGTATAATATTTAAGAATTAGACAATTAAACACAAGTTATATATAAAATAAAAAATATAAATTTAAACCTATTAAAATAAATTGTTTATCTACATCTTATTTTCACTACTAATTTTCATTGTTTATTGTTTTTGGAAAAAATTAAAAATATCTTCTTATAATTTTAAGTCTTAATCCTTCAATCTCCTTCATTTAAAAAACAAATAAATATTATCTTCTACCAACTTTTAGAATTATTATTAATACAAAAAAAATGTTTTTACTGTTTCGGTTATGTTTTCATTAATATCGGTATGTTTCTAAAGAAACAATTTTTTTTTTCTATTAAAACATATAAATTTTGGTATTTCACTGATATTTTGTTTCGGTTCAGTAGGAAATGTTTCGGCCGTTTCGATGAGAAAAAAAAAATTGATACCTAATATTCCTTAATACATCTTAGATACTAAATGCAATACATCAAAAATTGGGTTTCAATCTCTTTTCATTCTAACATGGCAGTGATGGCACTGACAGCCCAATTCAGGGATTGCCAAAATATAATACTGGTAAGTAACAAGAGGGAAGGTGAACTCTATTTGATTATACTCTGCTTTTAGATAGGCATTGGCCACATGTTTTGCATATAAGACAATATATATGGTGATTGGCTGTAACATGATTTTCTTTCCATTTCTCAATAAACAAATCCAAGTTATAAATGATGTAAAGAAGAATTTGTGGGTCGGCGCCAGTTGCCACCTTAAAGTGTCCAAGTGCTTTTACAGCATGCCAAGACAAATCTGTGACACACACAGCCACCTTGTGTTAGGTTAGCCCACCAGTGGAGGATGGCAAGTTGGATCCAGCCCCTTTACTGCTCCAAAAAAAAAAAAAAACAATTCATTGGTCCGATACATTACACTTAGACCAATGAATATTAAATACATCAACCGGAATCCACGTATTATCTTTATTAGAAAAAAAAATACCATGGACATGATACCTTTGATAAAATTTGAGTATTAATGTGGGGACCAAGTAAATTTGGAAGAATTTCTCACTAAACATTTTTTTCTTTTCTGCTCATTGGTCTTAAGTGCAATGCTGGCATACCAATGAATACTTACTCCTTTATCCCCCCTCCCGATTCACAAATCCACTTTTGTCTTTACTGACCTCAGATTCTTTGTTAAGTAAAAAAGTATTTGCTTTTCAAAATTGTATTCAATATTATGCAGTGTTGATGTGGCACTAGATTAGATAGTATTTTAAATCATTTAATTAATATGATTAATTATGATGTGATAAAATTGTATTAAATTAATGATAATATTTTAAATTATATAATTAATGTAATTAACCGGATGTGATAGAATTATACTAAATTATTGACAATATTTTAAATTATGTAATTAATATGACTGAGAGTGATGTGAAAAAAAGAGTAATGCTATATATCTCAAAAGTCTATCATAAATGAAGCGACAATTACATGACAAAATTTACTGTGACCCATTAATTACATAACTTAATGCTGCTCATATTATTGTGCCACATCATTTAATGTACAAAATTTGAGATAGATATTTGAAAAACATAATATTACTGGTCATAAAATCACATTAATTACATGATTTAAAATATGACCTATGATACAGGAAAAATGATATGCTTTTCAAATTTGTATCCATAATACAAATTTGTATGAAATTAATGATAATATTTTAAGTTATATAATTAATATAACAGAATCACATAATACAATGTTACATCAACGCGACGTCATTTAGAATAGAAATTTAAAATATATTTTAAAAAAATGTAATGAAATTTAAAATATATTTTTGGAACATGTAAGCAGGTTAATAATTCCTATTTATAAAGTATTTCTTTTTAATTTTTTTTTTTATAAAGATAATATCAAATTGCTAAATGAAAATTTCTAAACTGACCTCGAGTAAGAACCTAGGTGCCATGGACCGGTATTTAACGTTTACATCTGCGTTGGTAACCTCCCAGTAAACCGGCGGCTTGACCCAAACAAGCCTTCCGATGGCTGCGCCACCAGCTTTCTCATATGGTTGATCAAACGTTCTCTCCCACAATTTCTTTGTCTCTTCCACCTGTTCTTCCTTCACAGCCTCCGCTAGCCCCACCACTTTCCCCATGTCCCGCTCCATCTCCGTCACATCCGCCGCATATACTGTGGGATAGCTCTAATTCATTCAAAAAAATTACTAAGATAATTGAGAGATATTCATCACCAATTCACCATATACATAAATATATACACACACATATATATATGTGTGTATGTATGTATGTGTGTGTGTGTATATATATATATATATATATATATGTAGGAAACAGAACCAATCAAGAAGACGACACCAACCTGATGGGTCAACAACATTAGTAGAATATCTGAAGTAGGTACTAAACGAGGGCATTCATCTGCAAATCTCTGTAAATTATATAGAAACCCCTTGTATCTCTGCCTCGCCGCGATTAGATATACAATTTCTGACATATAAGGCTCAGAGAACAGGGTGCACAGAGTTTTCTGCTTCAATACTTCGCCCAAAAGATCTTCATTCGTAATAGCATCTGCGTCTCGGACTTCGTCGGAATCGAATTCATTCTCGAATTGCTCAGATGGGTATCTACGGATCCATATTTCTCTGCACCTGTTCCATGCGTACTCTTCGTTCTCTTCGTCGAATATGGCTGGTTTTCCTATGAGCTTCGAAAACCTTGACTCACAGTATCGCCTGTAACTAACCTGTAATAGTCTTTCATAAGACTTAGTTCTATATTCTGTTTGGTTCGAGCGAAAATGAAGGAAAAGTAAAGAAAATTTTAAAACCTATAATCTTACTTTCCCAAAACTGAAAAATTCGACTCAGTTAAGTAACTAATGTAAATGGTATCTTTTTTCGTTTTCTTTGTAGGCAAGAAAGTTCATACTTTTTCATTCAGTTTCTTACAGTTTCTCACCATCCAAACAGAGGATGTATTGAAGTTTAACCATGGCTTACCGGATTTAAGGTGTGGCAGTACCAAACCCATTCAACATCAATAGGAGGAACTAGGATAGGGGGAGTTGACCCAACCGTCAGATCAGAGATCAACGGCATCCAGAGCTCATCATACCTGCAAACAAGCAATCCAATTTCATCACCCCCAAATCGACATCCACCGTCTGATCGGATCGCCCTGCAATAAATGATCAGAAGAAAGTAATTAAGACCTTCTGATGGCTTCAACAACAGTGGGTCTCTGGTGGAGCCAATGAGAGTCGGCCACAAGTCTCAAGAACCCGACATGTCGTCCGGCGGCAGACACCAGATCGACGCTCAATCGCACCGTTGCCTCCTCCGTTATCCCGCTTAGGCTTCTCGTTGACATGCCGTCCAAAACACCATCGCCATTACGAATAGTCGACATTGTTGTACAGATTGAGATTTGAAGACACCTACTTTGTTACCTCAAAAACATGATTTTAATGGAACAAGCAAGCTCACAAATACAGATTGAGATTTGAAGACACCTACGTTGTTACCTCAAAAACATGATTTTAATTTTTAATGGACACGCACACACATACACTCAGAAATATGTTTAGGATACAGTATTATATATACACGAAGGAAAAGCATCCAATCTATGCCACGTGACATGTGGATTTACAGGTGGAACAAATGGGATGGTTTCGGTGGCTTCGATAATGACATTCACAGGTTGTATTAAAATATGGAGATCATTTGGTCTAATTAAAGTTTCTCGATTATTTTTATTTACCCGTTATGTATTGTCTCCTATTATGAAAATAGATAATGTTATGTAATTTTAAGTGCATATAAAATTTGAATAATTAAATTGTGTATAATTTATTAAGATTATTATAGTGATAAATTTTTTTATTCATTATTATAACAAGAATTGTGATACTTGCAGCCTTAAATATGATAAACTAAATTTTTAATAATTTTTATATCTTGTTAACATAAATAATATGTGGTAAAATAATTTTAATAAAAATTATCCATATAAGTGTGAACTGTGTCGGTTTTATGAGAATGATAGAGATTAAATTCTCTAGAGCACTCATGAAATCAAGAATTATTCAAGGTTAAAATGAATATAATCTTAAGAACTAACTGTATCAAGGAAAGATTATGTGTAAATGTTATTGTCTTGAGTTACATAAACGGTTAAACAAATCAAGACATCATATTTATTGATTAACCAATAACCCCGATAGTATTTCACAAGAGAAGGTTTAAAGCAACAAGCCACCTTTCTCTATGCAGAAAATTTTCAATTGAACTCTCTTTTAATGTCTACATATCATTTGTATTGCTTTTAATCAATTTTATTCTTGTAGAGAATTGTTAGAAAAATAAATTATTGAGCAAAGATTTTTGGCCATCTTTGAACCAAAATTAAAGTGGGCCCCACACATTATTTTAGGTGGGTTCACATGCAAATGTGTTCTCCTCAACGAGAAGATTAAAAACATATACTGGATTGCTGAAAACCATTACGAAGTGGATGAGAAATTACTTCCAAACATCACCACTTGAAAATAGTAACAAAGTGTGAAGCTTATGAAAAACTTGTGTCTAGATAGGATAGGCACAAACTTTTAAGTGAGTATATATACAATTATCTTGAATGAGAATTTGAGCCCTTAGGGGCACCTAAGTTTTATGGAAAGGAGAGGATTTAACACATATTTGATTCACCACAAACCCGCGTGCTGCTGCTGTCGTACCGCATCGCGCTGTACCGGGCTTGGTCAGGTTCGAGTTCAAGTATGGACTTGGGCTATTGTATGTATATCTTTTTTGACAAAATTTATTTAAATATTTTAATGAATTTTTTTCCAGAAACGCTATCGTTTGTTACTAGTTTAAAAAGACCAATACGTTGTCTTTTTGACATTCAAAAATTTGAACTAAACAGTTGGTCTTGTTTAATTCAAACACAAACAGTTACACCTGTGCAACCTTACAGATGCGTCCATCAGAAACTGTGACCATTCGAACAGTCACCAGTTCCTCTATATAAACCCAGCCCGTCCTCATTAACATCCAATCAATTTTTACGAGTTATCATTCATACATTATGAGTCTGCATCAACATATTGAAAGAGTTCAAATACAAGTTTTGATTTGCTATACACAGAATATTGGAGTGCTTCTTGTACTATGCGTGACCATTGTATCTTGGGAGATAGCTGCCATTGAAAACTTGAAGCACCAGTACGAAGGAGATTTTGTCTTAAGGACATAGTATAAGACACTAGCCTTTGTTAATCACCATTATTATACTTTTGATATTTTCCTACAACTTGTAAGTTCTAATTTTCTTATTGTTTCAACTTTTTATGTTTTTTTTTTTTTTTTATCTTATGAAATTAATTATATTCTAGTTTTAATTTGAAAATTAGTTTTACAAATACAGATTGCAGTATAGTTTCGGAACTGGTTTTACAAAATCAAATTTCAGGACATATTTTTTAAGTACAATATTTGATTGGAAAGTGCTACAAATTTTTACAATACAGTATACTGATCATTATTTTAAACAACAGCTAGTCCCTCAAATAGTATCTCATTCGTATCCCCTAAATGTATTGAAATCATGATGTGCAATCATGTCCTGTAAGTTACAGGACAAGTCATAGTCGATGGTTCTCCCTGTAAAATCCGCCAAACTTTCTAATCTCCGTCCTTTAAATTTTCTATTCTTTTCAATACAAAGTAATAAAGCATTGCCACTGCCACTATGTCATTGAATTATGTTATTAAGATTCAACAATTTAGATGTTATTTTCTTTGCAAATTTGTTGAAGATCAAAATGATGAAGCAACAAACCTGTAAAAATTTATAGTTTCATAGTTAGAGAATCTTTTAAGTACTGTATTTTTTTTATACATTTTTTCAATATCTTGATAGTCTCATTTGCCTATCTAATGTGTGGCTTAAAATCTCAATAAAACTAATAACAATTTAGATTTTTTTCTTAATTTTTATGAAACTGTAAAATTTGACAATTCCCCTAGGACAAATTGTGTCACTAAAAAACTATAAAATCTTATAGTTTCGTTGCGACAAATTTGTATTGTTTTAGAGCATTTTTTTCTTCAAATTTTCATATTTAATATGGATCATGTTTGATAGATCGCGATCTCTAGAGTACAAATATATAGATTTTATTAAAAATGAATATATATTATATAAGCTATTGAATTTTGAAGTTTGCAAAGATATTTTTGAAATACTCTCCTATATTTATGGTAACTTAGTTAGAAGAGAGCTATTTTAATCACAATAAGTAGAGGACTTGTGGGATTAATATATTTGGAAGTGAGTCAGATTCTAATTTTCATTCTTCTCTATAATTGGGTAAATTACATAACCTACCATGAGTTTTCTGATAATTATAATAATTTTTTTTGAAATTTTTGAAATTACACTAATCTTTCATACTTTTACTAACAAATTACAAATATTTTTCTCCAATCAATATTTTTCTTTAAAATGACAAAAGTGTCCCTTTCAATTTTTATTTTTATTTTTGCTTTTTTCAATTTTGACCAAAGATGTTTTTTATTTTATATAAAATTAAAGTCAAGGTAAATAACTTATTTTTATTTAATATAAAAATAAAATTAAGGTTTTAATCAATATTTATTTAAAAATCAAAAAATAAAAAATTGGTCAAAATTGAAAAAATGTAAAACAAAAAAAAAATGAAATGGATAGTTTTGTTATTTTGAAAAAAATTGACTTGAAGATAGTATTTATAATTTGTTAAGTAAAATAGGAGAGATCATTATAATTTCAAAACCTTAAAAAAATTAGTCTAATTGTCAGAAATTTCGATACAGATCAATGTAATTTACCTTTTATAAATTATACAAACTACAAGAGAGATGTTAATGATATATTTAAAAAAATAAGAAAAACATGTATAATTAGATGAGATCTCAGAAAATATATTTATAATTTATCCAAATAAACTCACATGTATTTTCATCTATTTTTGAAGAGCATTCGAAGTATGAAAACAAATTTCCATAACAAAGACTGCAAGGACATTTATATAGAAACTTAAAGTGTATTTATGAAAAATATTCTTCAAATGATGAAGAGATTAAAAGAGAGAGAAAAAGTAGAATAATAAGAAGACTACGATATTGACATGACAATGATATTCTTTATTTTTTTTTTCTTTCAAAAAAATAAAAAAGAATTTATCAGAAAACCTACAATAAAAAACTGACAAGACAGTGACTCTTTTTCAAATAAAAAACATTTGAATAAAAAGATAATGTAATTTTAAGGCAAGATAATAAAATATATACAAGTATAGATGAAGACTTCACTATTCTACACATTAGACAAGTATAAAAATGTTAAATTTTATAAAGAATGCTTGTGACCACCCGAAAAATAAAAAAAAAAAAAAATTAGCTGAATTATAATCATTTAAATTTGAATATTTACATAGAATTCATACAAATTTCATATGATACTTGAATTATAGTGACAATCATCCTGGTGCAATGGTTTTATTAAACTTTTTTTTTTATCTATCGATCAAACATTTGAAAAATTATATTTTAATTATTGTCATTAAACTTCTAAAAATTAAAAATTAATTTTTTTATTTTTTAAAAGAAAGTTATTTTTCTGGGGGGTGAGAGCGAAAAAAATTAACATTTATACTACAACGAATGTTCCATTACTCCTAAAAGAGTTAAGTTACTCAAAGAAAAGGTCATGAGTTCGAGTTTTTCTCCCATTAAAGAGATTAATGAGAACATTATATAATTTCAGTCATGGGTTGGTTTGTTTTACAGGACTCATATTTTTTCTCCCATTAAAGAGATTAATGAGAACATTATATAATTTCAGTCATGGGTTGGTTTGTTTTACAGGACTCATATTTGAGAGACTTCTAGTTTGAGTTTATGTAAGATTAATTATGTTGGTTGATTTTTTATTGTAATTTGTTACATTATCCTTAAATACGTAGGAGGAGAAGGAGAATAGAAAATAACATTAGTTATGAGAGGAACTAGAAGAGAAGTTAGTATAATCCCTCCTTAATACTTAGATAACAAATAAAAGAAATGAGAGTACAATCCTCTCATCTTACTTCATAACAACAGAAGAAAAAAATGAATAAATATGATTATATAGTTTTTTACTATTATACCCCAATATAGGTGTCTTTTTTTTTTTTTTTTCTTTATAATTTTAAGGGTAAATTTGATATTATAAAAAATTTATTAAAAGACTCTTTTTCCTTTATCTCCATCTACTTTTGAGAAGATAGCCAATTAAATAAAATAAAAGTTAAGAGAACCCTTCATCTCCTCCCTCTCTTTCCTTAATTTTAAATCAAGTACAAAATAATTTTTCTCTTATTTCTCCTTTCTCCTTTCTCTTTTTTTTTTTTTTTTTTACAAATCTCTCAATCTAAATAAATTATTAGAGTGTTCAATCAATTGTAATACATAATTGATGCACCGCCTTTTATAAAAAAAAAAAAATTTGAAAAAGGTGATGGCATTTTGGTAGTGGAAAAAGAAAGGCATTTTGTTATCTTGCTATGTGGGTTGAACTTGAGCCGCCTTTGGTTGGAGTTTGTCCTTGTAGCTGAAGATTACCAAGCTGCAAGTGCAAGCCACGGATTCAGTAATTGCGATAATAACACCCCCACCAATTCATACTCTTTCAGTTGACATCTCTGATTGCGATGAAATTTTTGGACACAACCTTATCAATCAGTATCAAGAGTCTTCAATCATGATGAAGATGAGTAAGCACTAAGCGCGTTGACTGAGAAATGAAGCACTGTGTATGATGTTGGTGATTCATCATCATCCTTATCAACCATACTATCGACGCACAACATGATCCGTGTGGTGATTTGTTTTTTTTTTTTTTAGTGGGATAATGTTTTTTAGTCTAAATTTTATGTTTAAATATGTGTCTAAATGAGATGATTTTTTTAAAATTAATTAATGTAATAATAATTAATGACTATATTTTATTTAGATACAGATTTGATCATAAGAATTCAGACTATAAAACAAACGTAAAAATAAAAGTCTCTGTCATGTCGAATATAATCTTGGTCTCATAATTCGTGTAGAGATTAAATACTGTTTTATTATTCTGTTATTCATCAAATTGGTAAGGTATTTATAGAAAAAATCCAAGAGGTCAAAAACTGAAAACAAATGGAATAAATCCAAGAGCTAGCCAGCACGTAACCTTTTTTTTATTGAAATTTTAATTTTATATTCTTCTCTAAAATGAAAGACACAACCTTTTCAATAGTCCTCTTTCATTTTATCAGAACATGAAACACTCGCATAGATACAAGACATGATATGAATATTTTTTCGGTACCCAGGGAAGCCATAAATGAAACTAAAGAATCAAAAGGAAGCCCTCTACTGTTAATTTTTTTTTTTTTGTAGTTTTTTAAAGAGAAAGTTGTAATTATTTTAAGAAAGAGAAAGCTATGATTTTACTGAGATAATTTACTGAACACGGGAAAGGTTATCATAATTTCATTTGAATGTGTTTTTTTTTTCTTTCTTATTATTGATCCTCTGCAGGTTCTTGTGTGTGCTTCCCTGCACTTTGATCTGATACTGCAAAATTGCAAATGGACTTGATTAGTTATATTTTAGAGCAACATCAATTTTAGGGTTTCAAATTTGTTGTGGCTGCTATTAGAATAACATTTCTTTTATTTATTTTTTTAATAATATTTTATGCAATCCTTTGATTACTCTAATTTATTTTGCGAGAAATTTTATTTTTCATTCTTCTGGATTTCAACTTCAAAAATACGTTTCCTTCGTGTTTCTACTTTTTCTTTTTCTTTTTTTATAACAAACTAAGAATATATTGGAGGCTTTTAGTTTCAAGTATAGATTCTAATTTTATCCAAAAAGAAAATTCTTTTGCCACTTTTAAGATAAATAAATTTGTTGTTAGCACAATAATTTAAGTATTTCAACTTATGATTTTTAGAAGAAAAAAATTATTAGGGGTAATTTTGACATTTAAATGTAGATTGTGAGACTAGTTTTGTCTTTGTCTTATTTGCAAGTGTAAAATTAGGATTTCAAATAATTTTTATGTTGAAATCATTAACGAGAGGACAAATTTATTACCGATATTGAAATCAAAAGGGCCAATGTTATTTCAAAATTTATATTGACATCATTGACAAACAATCATTGACGGGGAAAAAAATTTATTATCGACAATAAAATAAAAAAAGAAACAACGTTATTTTAAAAATTATAAGACTACTATAATTGTCAAAAATCATTAAAGATCTAAATATAATTATCCCTAGTTTTAAAAAAAAGTACCAAACAATTCTTCATTTCTCTTTCCCTTTCCTCTCCTTTCTTTTCAAATGAGAGTGTTAGAAGGGAAACCTTATGGCTAGGTAAGGATCAACTTTCGTAAAGAAAACCAACTCTTCAACAAAAGATAAGTGAGAGATTTGAGGCCCTGTCTCCAAGGAATGAAGGAAAAAAAAAAATCAACCAATATGCTATTTAAGGTAATCTTCTCAAAATTATCACATCTTAAATTACTGTATAGACTCAAAACTACAGAAAAAAATGAAGAAAATTTACCAATATAACTACAAGACTATAGAGCAGTGTTCCATCAAAAAATCTTATAATGAAAGGTTTCAATCAAGGGATGATCAGAATTAACATGGCCAGAAATTATGTTTCAGAGGCAGCAGCTTTCTTTTTTCTAAAGCAGAATACACATTTTTTCTTGCATATATATGATAAGTTTGAATTTGGAGAGGGGGAAGAAAGAAGGAGACAGAGAAAAGAGAAGAGAGAGAGGGCAACTTGAATTAATTTGATGATGCTTTATTGGATTTCATATGGCTGTATTTATAACCAATACAGCAACAGAAAATATAAGTGCAGCAACTAAAAGAGAGGAAATCAAGGGAATAACAGTAAACTAGGTAATGGCTAAAAAATAGGAACAAAAAGCAGCAGACTAGGTCATTTGCTAAAGAATAGGAACTGCTTTGGACTCTTTCAACAGGTGCTTACTGGGTGGCTAGCAGCAGGTTGGAGTCTGTAACAGTCCCCCCCACTTGAATGATCCTTGTCCTCAAGGACAGAAACTGGGGTAGGCCCTCCGGAATCGCCATTCAGTTTCCTAAGTAGCATCCTCGACTGGGGTGCCGACCCATTTGATCAGAACTTCGGATTTCGGGCGGTATTTCCCCTTTTATACTTCTCGCCGAGCCAAAATGGATTCTGGTTGAGGGAGAATAGTAGAATCAGCTGCTACCGGAGGGAGATCAGGGGAG
This sequence comes from Nyssa sinensis, assembly GCA_008638375.1. Taxonomy (NCBI): domain Eukaryota; kingdom Viridiplantae; phylum Streptophyta; class Magnoliopsida; order Cornales; family Nyssaceae; genus Nyssa; species Nyssa sinensis. The sequence goes on along the minus strand of CM018039.1, from coordinate 12,555,694 downwards.
GTGGGAGCAATAGTCCCCAAGTGTTTGCGCAGGAGACTAACATGGAAGGTGTCATGGATCAGTGATCCGACCGGCAAATCTAGCTTGTAGGCCACAGGTCCAACCCGCTCAATCACCTTGTAGGGGCCATAGAAGCGAGGGGAAAGCTTCAGAGATCCACGAAATGCAATAGAAGTCTGGCGGTAAGGTTGGAGTTTGAGGTAGACATAGTCGCCTATATTAAATGAAACCTCGCGCCTATGCTGATTGGCCTAGGACTTCATCCGTTCCTGAGCAAGTTGCAGATTGCGCCGGAGTTCCCTTAGAATTTGGTCCCTGTCTTGGAGATACTCATCCACAGCCTGGACTCGTGCCGTCCCCGGAACGTATGTCAGTAGGCTTGGCGGCGGTTTGCCGTAGACGGCCTCAAAAGGAGTGATCTTTGTTGCTGAGTGGATAGAGGTATTGTAGCTGAATTTTGCCCATGGTATCCATTCTACCCACTTCTTCGACTGGGACCCTGCGAAACAACGAAGATATTGCTCCAAGGTTCTGTTGACGACCTCCGACTGGCCATCGGTCTGAGGGTGGTAACTGGAACTCATGCAGAGTTTGGTCCCTTGGAGGCGAAACAAGGCCTGCCAAAAATTGCTGGTAAAGACCTTATCACGGTCGCTTACTATGGAGGCTAGAACTCCATGTAATCGCACCACAT
>CM018039.1:12265000-12552500 GCA_008638375.1 Nyssa sinensis | reverse complement strand
CTCCATGTGTGGTGCATCTTCAATCATGAATAATTGGGGACATTCACACCGATGGCCCAAGGAGTATTTTTCATCACAATAATAGCATAGGCCTTTCTCTCGGCGTTCCCGTGCCTCTTGGTTGGTGATTCGATGGAAAGGCGAGGGCGGTGCGTTGGATCCCATTCCTGAGCGTTGGCTGGGTGTTGATCCCAGAATTCCTACAGCTGGGTTGGGGTTTCCTCTTGGCAGTGGGGCCTCTGTTTGCATTCTGTTGATGGGGGTAGGCCGCCGTTGGAGCTGGTTTCGCTCCTCTACCAATCGGGCAACTCCAATGGTGTCCGCCAAGGTTCGGGGTTGCTTGATCTTGACATCCAAGCGGATGTCATCCCTTAAGCCTGCAATGAAACACCCGATTAAAAAAGTTTCTGGTAGTTTATCTACCCGATGAGAGAGCCTTTCAAAGGCCTCTTGATAAGTCACAACTGTTGTAGTTTGCTTCAAATGGGACAAGGCTTCCGAGGGGTCTTCGAATTCGGTAGGACCAAAGCGAAGCAGGATTGCCTTGGTGAGTTCCTCCCAGGTAGGAGGTTCCTGAAATTTCGTATGCCAACGATGCCACTGTAGTGCAATGCCTTCCAAGTGAAAAGAGGCGAGTTGCACCCGCTGATCAGCTCTAATGCCTTGGTATTCGAAGTACTGCTCAGCCTTGTAGATCCACCCCATTGGATCTTCTCCATTGAACTTCGGGAACTGCAGCTTAAGTGAAGATGGTGGGGAATGGTTGTAGCCAGCGGCCGACGGTGTGGCATGTGGATGGTGAGAGGATCCCTGCTGAGCCATGGGATTAACTTCTGGTGGACAAGCGTGGGAGCTTCTGGTGGAGCGCAGGGCTTGTATTTCTGTCAAGACTGTCTGCAGAGTTGTATTCACCTGATCGAAGTTTGACTCATGACGTGCTAATGCTTCAGTCACTTCATTGCGGAATTCTGCATTCGTCTTCCCACGAGTATTCATGGCAAAAACCTGGCTCTGATACCAAATGATAAGTTTGAATTTGGAGAGGGGGAAGAAAGAAGGAGACAGAGAAAAGAGAAGAGAGAGAGGGCAACTTGAATTAATTTGATGATGCTTTATTGGATTTCATATGGCTGTATTTATAGCCAATACAGCAACAGAAAATATAAGTGCAGCAACTAAAAGAGAGGAAATCAAGGGAATAGCAGTAAACTAGGTAATGGCTAAAGAATAGAAACAGAAAACAGCAGACTAGGTCATTTGCTAAAGAATAGGAACTGCTTTGGACTCTTTCAACAGGTGCTTACTGGGTGGCTAGCAGCAGGTTGGAGTCTGTAACAATATAAGAAATTAGATTTTACAAAAAACAAAATTAAAGAAAAATTAGAAAAATGGTTGAAGCTCAGATAGTTGTTGAATGGAGTTTATTCCCAGACCTTCGATTTAAAGAAGGTCTCATAATGAGCTGGGATTAACATTTATCATCATCGCACCCCCACCCATATATAAAGATCATATTAGTCTTTTTATATAAAGTTATGGAAAAAAAATAAATCATAAATTATCTTACAGATGATAAAAACATCAAACCAAGATACCTTAAGATATACATATATTGATGTGCATATATATATATATATATGAGAGAGAGAGAGAGAGAGCAGAGCTTCAGATATCGACTGCTGGATAGGCAAGAAAACGAAAAGGTAAAGGTCTAAATAGAAGAAGTTAGGGTTTGTTTCGGCGAACTCGGATCTTTCATTTCCATCCATGGGTTTGGGCAAACTAAAGCAGGCCCACCAAATGACCAATTTCGTCTTTCACTTTTAACATTTAGAGCATTTTAATGTTAAAGGTAATTTTACTCCTGTCAAATCTATATTTTACCGATGTAAAAAAATATCAACAACAAATCTATTTTAATATTAAAATATTATTTTTAAACATAACAATTATTTTTTAAAAAAAAAAATTAAATTACACTAATTTTTTTTTAAATTTATGATCATTACAATGACCTTTCCTATTTTACAAAATAATATACAAATATTTCTCTTTTTGTCAATTTTTTTCTTCAAAATAATAATATTGTCCCTTTTATTTATTTATTTTTATATTTTTTTAATTTTGACCAATTTATTCTAACTTTTTTTAAAAAAAAATTAATTATTTTTTATTTAAAAATAAATTTAAGGTAAATAACTCATTATTATTTTATATAAAAATAAATTTAAGGTTTTTATTAATATTTATCTAAAAAATGAAAAAAAGGGGTCAACATTTAAAAAATTGAAAAAAAATGATATGGATAGTTTTGTCATTTTGAACAAAAAAATTAATTGAAAACAAATATCTGTACAATATTTTATAAAATATGGGAGGTCAGTATAATTTCAGAAATCTCAGAGGAGGTCAATGTAATTTATCCAAAAAAAAAAAGTAGACTCTACATCCATCTGTCATCTACTTGAAAAAATAGCGTGACCTTATATTCGTTTGACAATACATATATTAAATGTATTCTATTATACAACATAAATTGATATTAGATACTCTTGATCTCAAATATGACATTACTATTTTTGGCACGCCAAATAGTATCTCATTGGGCTAATAACATTTACATCAATACCAAATTGTAGAATTGGTACATGCATTGGAGTTGCATTTAAAGCATCTCTAAATGCTAAATATCATTTCATTTATGATAAATCTATATTTTGATATTGCTATAAAATATTACATTTTGGCAAATATGCTCTCATGGTAAATTTTTAACATAATAATTATTTTATCTTGATAAGGTATTGTGTTTCCCGATTTAATATTTACTTAATAAAATAGTATGAATCTAAAATTTGTTAACATTTGTTAACATCTACAACTGTATTTCATGAATAACATAAAGTAGTAGTAATTATTTTTAATATCAAATATAACATTAAAATTAATATTCTTATATTTTAACCAATTGATACACTTTCTTTATGGCAACTGGACCAAATTTTTCTTGTGACATTGAAAGTGACAACTTTATCAAAATAAATTATTATTTAATAATTAATGAAATAATAAATTATAATCTTTTCAGAAACCAACTTCTTAAATTATTATGGCAAGACACATACCAGCTACCTTGTGCTGCAAATTTGACACCCTTTCCCAACAAAAAAAAAAAAAAACAAAGGTTTTATTGCTACATTTGTAGGGATTCTAGCTATGAGAAATTATTAGATGGGACAACGCTTTCCAAAATATTTATGATAAATTATGGTGATTTGAGATTTTTGATGGTTATAAGAATTTTTTTAAAAATATTTAAAATTATATATATTTTTATTTTTAACAATAAATTATAAATAGTTTCACTTTAATTCTTTTTTTTAAATGATAAAAATATTTATTTAATTTTTTTTTCAATTTTAACCTTTTTTTAACTCTTTTTTTTTTTAAATTTGTTTTCATTTTCTATAAAAATAAATAATTTATATTTATTAGCTAAAGAAGATTTTCATTAATATTTATTTCAAAATAAAAAAATGGTTTAAAAAATGGTCAAAAGAAGAAAAATAAATAAATGAAAGAAATACTTTGGTCATTTAAAAAAAAAAACTAAACTAGAGAGAGTATTTATAATTCGTTAGTAAAAATATAAAAAATTAGTGTCATTTTAGAGAGACTTAAAAAAAAAATTTATAATTAATAAAAATCTTAAGAGAGTTGAGTATAATTTACTCAAATATTTAATATGTAATTTCTGTTAAATTAAAAAATTTCTTTTACATTTGCATATTTGTAAGAATTTTAAATTATTTGAGATAGAAAAATTCATCTTTGCTTGTATAGAAAAAAAAAAATTGACAGCACAACACCACATTAATATGACAACACCACATTGACATGACAATGACATGAGGACTTATGATTCAATTGAACAAGTTTTCGTTGGTTAATCTTGACTAACTTAAAACATGATTGCTTTATAAATAAAACAATACAGAACTGGTTTCATGAAAGCAAAAAAAGCTCTTTGTTCAGAGATATTTCATATTTCAGTACAACCAATAATAAAATTATAAAAAAAACATCAAAAGTACTTCAATTCCTTGGAAGAAAGAAAACAAAAAACTCTTGGATACATTCCTGTTACAAAGATTTAGTACTTGGGTCTAAGCTCAATACCCTCAACAACAAGCCCACCTTTGAGATGCTCACCCTTAACCTCCCTCAGACTCATTCTCACCTCTGTATCACTCCCATCATTGTAAAACTCTCCCAAGTCGACCTCTAACCATCCATCGTCCCTCTCACAAGGGACCCTTTGATCTCCTTTGAAAACACTGCTTCCCAATGCTTCAATCCTTCTTTGAATGTAAGTATTGCTGCCCTCTAATGGCTGTTTTCTATCTTCACGGCGACGTAGATAAATTGTCCCTCGCGACTGATAGTTGCCAACTTCAACTGACACCTCCGAGGGGATGGAGTCTAGCCCGAGAGCACGATCAGCGAATTTGACAATGAGGTAGGCTCCATATGTTGTGTTTGGTGACAGCATCCCAGTGTTCATCTTGCCACAGATTTCTAGCCAACAGATGATTATTAGCTCGGCAACTTCATTAAATCTGTTGAAAATTGATGATTAGTTCAATGCCAATTCATGCCTACTCTGCCATTTTTGACATCTTTATGAAGAATGGGAACCAAAACAAACCTTGATTGTTGGACAGGTTTCCAACACCAGTAGAGAGGATTGCTTGCCCATGTAATTGAAAGCTCCCTTGCACTCATCATGTAACATTTCTTACTCGTTAATTTGTCTAATGAAAAGGTCTGTCTCATCACAAAAATATATATATACATACAATTATATATTAGTCTTTGCCCTTCAATACTGCAACCGATCTTAGAATTTTAGTTTCACCGCAACCCCTGGCAGATGTAAACCATTGATCTAGAATGACAAGAATATACTCCAGAAATTAAAATTTAAAAAGGTCATTTATGAAACATAAAAAAATATTGGGTGACAATTCTTAATAATTTAAAAAATTTCTATACAAAAGAGGGGTAAAAAATTAATTTTAAAAAAATTTGGGGCAATGAAATATATAATGAATTTTTGTACTCTATTTTCACATTCCAACATCTTGTGTTTAAAATAGGATGAGAAAACAATATTTTATATTTAGTCGATTTACCATTTTGCCACCATCGCTGAGAAGTGGATTGCAAAGACTGAGAAACAGCTCTTTCTTGGATGTAAACATCACCGGAGTCACTAATCTTGAGAGAATTTTCCGGTAATCGGACGGTAGAAAATTTTCCCACAAGGCATCCGATTCAGCTGCCATGTGGACAGCCGAAGAGACAAGCGATGATTTACATACATCACGAGGAGAGGTGAGAGAGAGGATATGAGCTATGCAATCTTCTGGCAGGTGATCCAACGTCATCTCTTTGATAAATGATCACCGCCAAGAGATGGAAGAGCAAAAGCTATGCCACGAAACAAAAACACAATGGGTAACCATCATAATACACACACATATATAATATATACACACATACATATGTGTGTGTTTGTATGTGTAAATAGTGTGTAAATATGACGACATCGATTGAACAGATGAGGACATCTATATATATATATATATATGTCACCGAATGAGTGTTGATCTTGTGAAAGGCTTCCCAGCATGAGGAGCTATCAGCGCTAACGTGGCCGCAAACTATTCGGTGGATGAGTGACCTTTGGACTGCTCTTTCAACCAATGAATTGTCGCTACGTACGACGTTAAGGTATTTTTGTCGGTTAGTTAGTTTGGAATAAGTTATGTGAAAGCAAAAATGGGAAAATATTGGTGGGTAATCATGCATACTTGATGCGGGTAGTAAGTAAAAACCAAGTAGCTTTTAAATTCCCCCCCTAAAAGTTTTATATATATATATATATATATATATATGTGTGTGTGTGTGTGTATGAAAGCGCAAAATTAGAAAAAAATTTGGAAAGACTAAAAAATTTTATTAAAATTTTTTTGAATTGAACTAAAAATTTGAGTGGGCTAAAACTGTAGGGTGCATTAACTTTGAAAAGAGTTAAAATTTTAAATGTAAAACTTTTTTTTCTGGATTCTGGAGCGAGATGTAGTCCAGTCTATCTTACCTCTACTTTTGTTTTTTTGTGTATGGACGATAAATTGATGCGTGAACTGTCCTTTAAAATCGACTCCCTTAATGAAATTTTTATATTCTTCTTAAAGTTTTTTTATATAGCCTAAAATTGTTTCAAAGGCACTTTTTTTAGTTGGACATCTTATTTAATTTAGTTATTTATCAAATTTATTTATCAATCAATATTAAAATTTTATATTTCTTGAATTTTAAATTTATTATAGTCAACATTAAAAACAAAATTTATCCCTCTCAAACAAAATCCTAACTCCGTATCTGTATATATAATATTAAGATTATTATTTTTGCAACATAAGACCAAACTAGAAAATGCCAATCGTAGGTGTCATCTGCTACTCATTTTTCAGTGGAAGCTGTCAGGTTCAAGAGTATGGATAAGAGGTAGAGATGTAAATGGACAGGTTTTTCGGGTAACCCATCCTATCCTACTTCTAATGGATTGAATTTGCTAAAGTGTATAAATGGTTAGGGGTGAATTTGAAAAAAAAAAAGAAAAATTTGAAATCCAATAGAGTTGGGCAGGGCTTGGGAAAGGAAAGATTAAACTTGACCCGCAACGATTTAAGTATGAAATTATTAAATGTACCTTGGTTATTTTAAAATATTTAATCTACTCAAGTATACATTTATATAATTGTAAAAAGATAATAGTAAAAAAATAAATTATTTATTTTTAAATAAAAATAATAAATTTTACTATAATTAGGGTGGTATTGATGGGTTTGGATTTACTTGAATAAGAGATAATATGTAATGTAGAGCGGGGCTTAATGGGGACAAGTTTGGAATAAGGATATTTTTTTCCATGAATATTTTTTTCTATTTTTTTTTCATCAATGGAATAATAGTCACCCATTTACTTTTTAAAATCTTAAGGAGCAGTTTAAGTGGTAGTAAGTAAAAGGTTAAATACCTAAAAGGTATCAAGTTTTTAATTCAAACAAAATGCAACTTTTCTTAGGTGTAAAATAGTCATGAAATAAGTCCTAATTTAAAATTTAGCTACTCAATTGGAGGTTGTGATTGATGAACTGAATTTGAGTTACCAAAAAACGTACATAGCTCTCTTAATTTAAGGAACGTCGAGTTGTATTTTTTTTTTCTTTTTTGACTCATTAACCAGTTTATTTTTCATTGATCTCATGAAACCAAAAGGATTGTGGCACGAGTAATGTATTAGCGTCCATCACTTTTATTTCACCCTCTTACAAAAATGAGACATCATTCATGAAACTCACCGGTGAATTGCAACCCTAATGAGAGGGTGAGATAAAAGTCAAATAAAAGTGGGATTCATCTCGTATAAAATAGTGGTGTGTAAAAATTTGATAAGTTGAGTTCACACTTAGTTTGGTTTGCCTTAATTGTTTGGTTATTTTTCACTATTTTCCTTTTTTTTAAAACCTATTCTATCCAAACTTTCATTTTCTTCAAAACTAACACTATGTTTGGATGGAAGGAGTTGGAAAGAAAGGGAAGGGAAGGAGAAGGAAGGAGAGCTTATATGATGTTTGTTTTAAAAATTAGGAAGGAAAGGGAGGGAAAGGGAGGGAGAGGAAGGAAGAGCTTAACCCTCATTTAAGCAATTTTGTTATCCTTCCAAAAGTGGGTGGAAATGGAAGGAAAGGAATAAGAATTTAATGAATTTTTTATGATACCAATATTACCTTTAAAATTATAAAAGACAAAATAAAAATGACACCTCTATCCTAGGGCATCCAAATACAATTTAAAAGGGTATAATAAAAAAATAATATAAAATTATTTGCTTCCCTTTCTCTCCTTTATCATTCCCAAACAAGATGAAAGGATTCTATTCCTTTCCTTTCATTAGTTATCCAAATATAAAGGAGGGATTACCCTCTCCTCTCATTTCCCTTCCTTTTTGTCATAACTAATACTTTCCTCTTTTTTCCTTTCTCCCATAGTTATCCAAACGAACTGTAAAAGTTAATTATTTGGTCGTATCAATGAACATTAAATTTTTTATGTGTCAATCAGGCTCAAATTGGGCTTAGGTTGCTGAAGGTTCAGCCCAAGCCTAAGCCTAGTTTGAATTGAAATCAAAGTTGAGTTTTCCTGTTCATTCCTGTTTCAAGTTACACATAATATTGTCTAAAGCTTAAAAAACTTAGGTTATAAGGCTCGGATTAACACGCCCAAGCATTATCTTAATATCTTTATGCTTTGAATCACTCTAGAGTATGGAAGCATTTCTTGTTAGCTCTAATTGTATTCTTGTGGAGTAATTATTCAGTAAGACTGTCACATCATGTCATTGTGTAACGATTTCTCATAAAAATATAATTTTTCATGTTTTGTGGAGGTACTTCTTCTCAATTTTAGCCGTAACTATATTTTTTGTGAGCAGCCGTCACACCTTGAAGTAGTATGACAGTCTCACAGGATAATTTCTCATTCTTATGGCCTTTCAGTTGTTTGTTCAAGGACAATGTTTAATTCCAAATCAAGTAAGAAAAATCTTTTTTTACTCATGTACATGTCACAATCTTAGAGTGTCACGTATGCACTCACATATATATTATGCGACTATTTCATTTTAACAAAAAAATAAATATTAAATAAAATTAAAAATAAATATGCATTGTATATGTGACAAATTGTAATTAAGTCACATATTCGATTGGAGGAAGTTCCTCTTGCTGAATTTGAAACTAAGTATTGTTATTTGCTAAATGAAAATGAAATGATTTCCCTTGTACCAAAATTTTCAAGAAATATTGAATTCTATTTCACTATCTTTCCTTCCTTCTTTGCTGAAATTTCTATCGACATAAAAACGAAAAGAAAAATGAAAGAACCAATACATGCAATACAAAATCCAAATACCCTTTTTACCAGTCCCTTTCTAAAATTTCTATTGACAAAAAAACGAAAAGAAAATGAAAGAATCAATTCATGGAATACAAAAACAAAAAAACGAAAAGAAAATGAAAGAATCAATTCATGGAATACAAAAACCAAATACACTTTTTACCAATCCCTTTCAAAGAACAAAGAGTACCTAAACATCCCCATTTTGTTTCATCTGTGTTTTGGCCTCACTTCAATGCCTTCGATGATAAGTCCTCCTTTCAAATGATGACCCTTCACTTCCATCAGACTCATCTTCACCTCTTCATCAACTTCACCATTGATGAACTCTCCCAGCTCAATCTCCATCCACCCGTCTTCTCTTTCACGTGGGACCTGATCATTCCCTTCCTTCACCCTCGATCTTAACATTTGCATGCGATTGGTGTAAAAGAGGCACTCCATCTGCTGTTTCTTGCTGTTGCGTCGGTATAGATATGTTGTGCTGCTAGATACATGATTGCCCACTTCAACTGAGATCTCAGATGGTATTGAGTCAAGCCCATATGCATCATCAGAGATTTTCATGATCAGATATGCACCATAAGTCGTGTTTGGTGATAGCATTTCTGTTTTGATCTTGCATTGAATTTCTAACTGGGAAATTGTTCTGAGCACAGCCACCACTGGAAACCTGTAGAGAGAAGAGAAGATGATTGTGCTTCATTAGTATACTATATTGGAAAAAAACATATATATATATATATCGAAAACAGTTATAATCAAGATACAAGGTAACTAAAGAACAAGAAGATTTGGAAAAGAACTAACCTTGATTCTGGTAAGTATTTCCAGCTCCAATGACTAGGCTCATCACTCCATGTAATTGAAAGCTCTCTGGCAGAAAGTATATAAGAAATTTTGCCAGATGATTTCTCTAGGGCAAAGCTCTGCATTATAGAGGGAAAATAATGAAAAAGAATAATCAGAACCAACCATCATCATCATTTTTGTCACAGCTCTTGTCATTTTTCATTTTTTTTTATCTCGTATTTGTTAATTAATTAATGTGTTTTATTTTTTTATTTTAATGATAAAAAAGAGTTACAGTAATCATGTTCGTGAAACAAATTCGGTGACTTTTTTTATATTGATGTGGCATTATTCTTGTAAAATACCAATAACACTGTCTGTGGTTTACCTTTCTCATATATATCCTGAGTTTTGGCATGGTAGTTTATTTGACATGAAATACTTGGAATCAGTGTTTTGAATTTTATGTATATATGTATGAATGCGTTTGATTATCAATTGCTCTAAAACTTAAAAATATTAGATAATAGACTAATACTATTACTAATAATGTATATTAAGTTAACATCCTATGTCTTATACATAGAGAGGTGACATAAAACCTAAAAATATTAGATAATAGACTAATATTACTACTAATAATGTATATTAAGTTAACATCCTACGTTTTATACATAGAGAGGTGGCATACTGTCGTAAGATATAACTAGAGTGCGAGAGTGAACTTCTCGATGTAACAAAGTAATAGATTGAAAATTTTGTACCAAAACAAACAAAAAAGAAACTTAAATTCAAGACTTCTCATAACATAATTATGTTATCATGTTGAATTACCTGTTATTTTAATAACTTAAATCTTTAAAAAATGAATCCATTAGATTGCAGTATGTTTGTTGTTTGGTCATATTTCAATATAATAAGCTCACCAATCGAATTATTAAAGTGGTTGGGAAGGTGAATGTGGAGCAACTGGTCAACTAGCTTTGTAGGAGAAAGTTAGAAAGTCCATGTAAGAAAGAGAGACCTGAAAATGGATGAAACCTACCTTATTGCCTGCATCTATGAGTATGGGATTGCAGAGGGAGAGAAAAAGCTCTTGCTTTGAAGAAAACTTCAAAGGAGTGACTGATCTCGAGACAATATCCCGATAATCAGACGGTAAAAACCTCTCCCAAACAACATCAGAATCTGCTGCTGATCTAAAGATGGATGAAACAAGAGATGATCGGCAAGCCTCTGGAGGAGAGGTGAGGGAGAGAATTGTGGAAACACAGCCTTCTGGTAACATATCGAAGCCCAACGCTGCCATTTCTAATGGATCAGTTCTTTAAAAAAAAATAATTTGGAAAGACTTTCTCTGTGTGCTTGTGTGTGTTATTCAGTGGGTACATTGGTTTGAATATATATACATACATATATAGGTAAAATCCTATGGATGTTTGAAGTCTAAAGATGCACAAGTTTGAAGAGAAGTTTCATAATGGAGCACATGGTGATGGTAGTGGCAATTGAATTAGTCAACAAGTTATCCATTGACCAGAAGGCATTTTAAAAAAAGATATGTAACAAAGGGTGTGGGGTTCATTTTGTAGTTCTGAAACATAGTTTGTGGTCAATGGAAGATAATCTTTTTGCTGAAAATTCATTCTTCAAAAAGTGATTTTATAGTCAATATTTATAATTCAGTTTCTAAATCTCATCCTTTCAAAAAAATAAATTAAATAAAATTTGTTGTATTAATTGCAACAAACATTGACAATGAATTAATTATAGGAAAATAACTTTTAGTGTGACACAACAAAGTCTAAGTTATAAATTGACCAAACACATGAAACAAATATTCATGAACTTGTAATGAATTAGTGACATATCATTGTGTTTAGTCTGCCTACAATTTGTATTAGAGTTTCTGACTAAATAAACTTGCTCTAAACTATGTCCCTTTTAAAAAATAATAATGTTTTAAAGACTATCAAATGTAAGAAATTATTCGGTATAATCGTTGCTCCATATTATTATTTGATTTGAATTAACTATTTCTCCCAATTATACTATTTTTCTTAAATTATTAAAAAACAATTTATCTTAAAATTCAAGATGAATAATTGAGTTTGTAAGATAAAATCAATCCAAATTAATTAATGATCTGAAATGATGGACTCATTTAATAATTTCTCATAAAATCTAGCACCACAGCCAATGAACAAGACTTTTTTTTGGTAAGGTGCATTGATGTCTACTCTCAAAGGGTAATTATTATTGAGGAACTACATTATATATATAAGAAATTACAGTGCACCAGATGTAAGAGAATTTCAATCCCTTGATCAATAGGATTTATAGACCAGCTAACAAAGTCATTTAGGAATTGTTTATTGCTAATTTTTGTTACCAAATATTGCAAGCGTTCACCCTCACGCAAGATATAATATTGAGTCTACGGACTTATAAAAGATGTAACAAAAAAAAACTCAAAATATTTCATAACCGATCAATCAAAAACTAAAAAGATATAACAAAAAAATGACCAATGTCTTACTCAAATAGTGCAAGTGCCTATTTTTATGTAAATGATATAAATTTGATTTTTCTTCTCCACATTATTGTATCAGAAGAAAAAATAAATAAAAAATAACAAAAGGCTAAAGTTTGAGACTTGAAATTGATGAAGTTGCAAACAAATTGATTGATATTATGCCATTTTGTTTAATCAATAACAAATAGGACGAACTTTAACACTGTTCTTTCAACATATGTTACTTTTGTGAATTAATTAAAATATAAAGTAATACGAACATAATGTAAAGAATAAAATTGTAGTAGTATTATCATAATTAACAAGTCTACATATTTCAAATGATATACAACTAAGAACATTAGCACAACATTAATAATTCGTTTTAGTCATATCATTTGAGATTTAAAATTTTAAGATTGTTAATTTATTATTATTTAATAATTTTGTTTTATTTTTATTAACAAGAAAACCGGGACTGGCTCGGTAGTTATCCACACACTTGAAGAGAGAGAAAAAGAACAGAATCAGCCGCAGCAATAGACCCGAGTAGATGATTAAACGAATGTTTATTAGCAAGCGCCGATATTCAGCTAGGATTAATTAATTGACGGAAGTAAAAGGTCAAACATTCTTAATTGGAGTACTATGAATTTTCATCAACACGGAATCCAATCGGCTGACTTTGACTAAATTCTGTGCACCTAGCAACATGACCTACCATCATGTTGCCTTATTAAGATAATATGGATAAATTATCCGAAGAGAACACACGTCTATTTCACGTGTCATTATACACGTGAATATATTACAGGCATTGTTAATTATTTTTAAGTTATTTGATAATTATAAAAAAAAAAATCTTAATTTTTAAAATTATATAAATATTTTTTTTTACCATATTAACAATGAACAGGTTTTTTCTTCATATAAAATTGGTCATTGATTTCAACAAAACAATTTTTATATAATCAAAATATTATTATATATTTTACTGATATTCGTTTCTTATTGAGCTACAAGTGCACACGCTTGCTCAACCAATTCAAAAGCTTACTCTGAAAGAAAGACATTCCAGCCTAGCTTGAGATAAACCTAAAAGCAGGTTTAAGAATTCTTGCAAGAGCTTTTCGGAAAGGTGGTAACTCTCGGGCAACAAGCACACTAAAGGTATATCCGCGCTTCTTGTCTTAAACAAAGTAGATTCTTGAGAAAAATCACACATTGGATAAGGAGGAATGGGGATTTTGATTTTCATTAATTAGCATAATTATTTTATAGATAAAATAATAAATTTATACTTTCGCTAATATTTGTTTCTTGATAATTCTAATAGAAAATGTCAGTATAATATTATATATAGAATTTGAAACGCTTGAATTTTATTTTCAACGTCTTTACTGTTTGGGACGATGCATCATTAAAAAGTGTCTCATAAGAACTACTTTTACTACAAATACATTTTCTTATGTTTAGAAATATTACTTTAAACACCACTTGAAAGTGTGGCTGAGCATTAAAGATGTTGAGAATAAAATTGAAGTGTTTCGAGTTTGAGTTTCTTTTACGCCAATTCTTAACAACTAGCACTTAAAGGGTATACCTGACTGTAACGAAAATGAGAACTTAATCTGGTATGAGTAAGTTAGTACATGATACCCCATTACCAATTTATTAAAAAAAAAAACAAAGAAATATACCCTTAAACATCCAATTAAACAATATTCAAAAACGACTATCACAATTACTCTTGCTAATTGAACTCCAATATACTTCATCCACCATGCACAGTTCATTGGAATAGAAAGGTGATAAAACCATACAAGTAGTATGCATAATGAAATAGTATAATTAGATTCCAATCTACTATGGGATCCCATTCATTTTCTATTCCCCACTTCTCTTTTAGAATTTGTGCAAAACAAAAATAATTTAAAAAAAAAAAGAAAACAATGATTGAAGATACTAAGATTATGCTTGTTTTATAAATTAGATAACAATAAATTAACTATCTTCTTTACTAATAGTAATAAAAAAGAATTTGAGCCCAAATCACAAAAGCGGTCCTGAACGTCACAATAAAAATTGAGGTGCAAAATCTTGACCATGAACCTGTCACACATAAATTTGAAAGTCGTAAAGAAGACTAAACTGTTCTGTCATGCTCTGTTTTGCTTTTTTTATCTAATTTTTTTCACAATTGAGAGAATCCTTTAACCTCAATCCAAGTACACATTTTGATTTGGCTGTTCTGATACGGGAACAATTAATTTTTTCTTTAAAAGCGGCGTTAAAGTACACGCTTTCATTCATCTCATGGAAGGCACAAGCTCTTTTTTAAAAATAAAAATTAAAAATTTGAAAAGTCAATTTATTATGAAATTCAACCTCAATTGTCTTCGAAAAGATAAAAAAAACACTCCATTCAAATGGGGGGCTAACCCTTTGTTTGTCTGAGACTTTATCAAACTGTAATTACTGCTTTGGCAGTTAGAAAAACTCATAATTTATTGGCTCAATGCTGCCAAAATTGTGGGAAATTGTTGAAATGGCCGTAATAAATTAGAAACCAAATCCCATCGGATAATTTGATTGAGAGAGTTTTGGGACTACTCTCCAAAGGTTCTTGGTTCAAGTGGTTGGGGCTGCCCCACGCACAAGTCAAAGAATGTGTAGAAATGTCTCGAGATTAAGCAGTTTATGCTTGTCCGTATCTTCTGCATGAAACAGTAATTCTACTTTGTGACCAAAAAAAAAAAAAACCAACTAAAAAGTACTCTACCCCATTTTCTCACTGGAAAACATGTTTTTAATCATTTTAACTAAAATAAAACATATCTAATAACAATGTTTACGCAACACATATTTAGTCTTGCGATGTAAAATAGCTATGATATGACATCAAATACGCGGCAAATATTTATTAGTTTTTCCTTAGTTTCTTTAAATACTTTATTTTTACAAAATACTTTTTTCATAATAAATTTTGAATTTTGTTTAAAAAAAAAACACACACACAATGGTGGAGGGTAGATCCAAAAAAAGTGAAATTAAAAGATGGGTGAATGATATATGAGCTCAATTTGCACATGTATGCAATGCACAACATAATTGAGGTGCAAAATTTTGACCATGAACCTCTCACACATAATTTTGAAAGTCATAGAGAAGACCAAATGTTTTGTGATACTCTGTTTTGCTTTTGTCTAATTTTTCAGAGAATCCTCTAACCTCAGTTCATTTACGCACTTTGATTTGATTTCTAGGATGTTGGGTTCCACTTTTCAGTTCGGAATGCGTCCATAACCGTGATTTCTAGGAAGCAACAAACATCTACTTTGTAATTTTCACAACTTCAAACTATGAATTTAGGGTGACAAACAGGAGGCCAAACATACATACTCTACATCTATATATAAAAGTCGTCGTTATGACATGGAAAAATTAATTTTTTTTAAAATAAGCGGCAGTAAATACTTGTTTTCATTCATCTCATGGTGGACACAAGCTCTTTTTTTAAAAACAAAAGAATTAAATTTTTTAAAAATCAATATATTATGAAATTCAACCTCAAGTGTCTTTAAAAAGAAAAGAAAAAAAAAAGATTCTATAATATCTCTAAACAATAGTCTTGAAAAATAGGATTGAAACCTCCATTCAAATGGGGGCTAACCCTTTGTTTGCCTAGACCTTATCAAATTGTGACTACTGCTTTGGCATTTAGAAAAATCCTTTGAAAACTTTTTTTTTTTGGCGCCCATTCATACGCTTAATGAATGGTAAACAAGATAATTCAAACTAAGAGTTCAATTTAAAAAGTCTATATAATATGTATTATGAAATTTTTAAATTTTTTTTCATGATATATGAATTTTGTTGTGCGGGATATCAAGCATTTTAGGTGACTACTCTCTCTCGACCAGGTAGAGGTCACTGCTCTTTCAACGTATATAATTTCACCAAAGTGAATGATGGCTAGCAATAGAGGCTCCTAGACTAACTGATTCACCCTTCGAGGTTATTTTAAAATAATATTAAATATTTCAAATTTTGGTACCAAAACTTTATTCCAAATGTCATGACATAAGTATTTAATGATTTACCAATGAATTACTTTCACATTATTTGAGATACAAAATTTAAAACAAATAACATTACTCTATTTCTAATTTATGTAAAATTACTTAGTTATGTAAATTTATATTTGTCACTCAAATATAAAAGCATTGAATGTTTTATCTCCTTAAAAAGTTATATTCCAAAAAGGACTTTCAATATGGACATTGAGAGTATTAAGGCTATTTTTTATTTAAATTTTTTAAACTTATTCATAAATAATTATTATGTAATTGATGAATATTTAAATAATTTAATAAAAGATATTTTTTAAATGTTTTTTTTAGTTCAACGATGGAGATGGGCAAATTCTACATAATTGTGTGTACAAACTCTTAACCTCGAACTTGAGCTCGTCAAAAAAGAGAGAAGACTTTGCTATCTTGATTATTTAATATGACCAAAGTAGTTTGTTTTTAAATTTTAAATTCTTATTTATAAGCGTGTAGTTATTTAAAGAATAATTAATTTGCAACGTGATTAGGATTTGATTGATTTTTATATATAATTTATTAAATAATTATTTTTATTTGGTTAATTAAAATATATTTTAAAAAAAAATTTATTTAATCACTTTACTTTACTCATTAAATCAGATAAAATAATCCAAGCTAAACATAATGTAAATAAATACATTTTGGGTGATTTTCGAACTTGTAAAAAGTTAGGAAAGTTTTATCTAGAAAGTCTTCTCTCTTAAAAATTAGAGAAAAATATTAAAAAGTCTTCAAAATAATATTTTTAATTTAAAAAGTTTATGATATATTTTTTCTATCTAAAAGATCTAAAAAAAAAAATTTAATACAAAAAGTCTAATTATTAATTTCCATCTTAATACCATTAAAAAAATATTATTAATTAGACCAAAACAACCTTCAAGATACATTTTAAAAAATACTACATAATAGATAAAACAAATTTTTCAATCCAAAAAAAAAATATAACATTTTTTTTTATCTAAAATGCCTAAAAATAAAATTTTACTTTATAAAATGTTATGATTTTTTGGGATTAAAAAATTTATTTTATATATTTTTTAGTATTTTTTTCTCCTAAAATGTATCTTTAGGTCATTTTAATATAATCAGTATTATTTTTTAACAGTGTTAAGATAGAAGTTAACAATTGAACTTTTTTGTATTCAAAGTTTCTTTTTTGGATTTTTTAGACAGAAAAAATGTATTATTAATTTTTTTGATTAAAAAATTTATTTTTAGAGCTTTTTAGTATTTTTTCCTAAAAATTAAACATGGGCTTCACCACCATAGAGCTATTTAATGTATATCTAATAATGTAAATAAATAATTCTAACTCTATTATAATGTGTATTAATATAATGAGAGGAATAATAGTTGGAGTATTTTCACTCTCGATCTGGTTGACACGTATAATACACATATTAATTTCACGTGCAATTACACATGTAACAATTAAATCGTGAATTTTTATTACTCGTGATTGACCATAGCATTTCTCAGTATAATGAAGCAAAGAACACGTACGCTGCCTCCTCTTAAGAACACGTAGCAGGAATTTTTCCCACTCTCAGACTCCAAGTCAGATTCAGCCAGCCCAGTTCACCATGCTGTAAAATGGCCAGCACATTATTAACCCACTAGTGATTAAGATTCAGCCATTAAGAGAGTAGGACACATGGGCCATGGTTAACCCAAAACAAACCATTAAGAGAGTAGCAAGGCCCAAACAGAACCCATTATTAATGTTGTTGTTATTTTGCTATGCATTTGGTTTGAAGTATTAAAATTGATTTTGATCATAAAATAAAATAATTGTTTAACAAAAGTGATTAAGATTTAATACATTTGGTTGGTGGATGTTTTGTTTCGTTAAATATATAAAAAAAAAAAAAATTAAGTTTGTGTCTAATAAGAAAAAAAGACTAACGAGACTGTAGCATGTGTTATTGATATTTATATAGTCAACTTTTTTATAATAGATAGGTATACAAGATTAAAAATTTGTTAATTATTAGAATTATTAATTATTAATTTTTTTCATACTTTAATAACTAATAAATGTTTCTTATATGTAAATATTTTTTGGTAAAAAAAAAAAAAACTATATACAACTTTTAAACGTTATTTTGGTATTTAATACATAAAAAAATTCTAATATCTTTTTAGAGTAAAAGAATTTGTGTTTCTTGATATCATAATTTTTTCATTTATATTATTTTTGACTTCAATTATATTGAATTAATAAATATAATTATCAAGACATGTCATAAATAAATAATATATATATATATAATATAAGAACATATATAACTATTTTATCTCTCTAATAATTAATATTATAAAAAATTTAAAAAGTATTAATTGTTAAATAATATAATTATTAATTATCTACCTTAGGACCAAGTTAATTTATTAAAAAATTATTAATTATTAGATATTATTAACCTATAAAATATTAATTATAAGAGTGGAACAGTAATTGAGCATTTATGTAAACTCCACATAATATTGAAACATGAGTTACAGTAGCACCATGCTGTCATAGCATTGAAATTTTTTTCATCAAGGAAGAAAGCCTATTGATATAGTAGCAGTGTATCACCGTCACTCATATTTGAGTATTTATGAAATATAAGTTACACTAATACCAGTGCTACCCGAAAGTCCAATGGTACGATAGTTGTAATACCAGTGCTACCAAAAAGTCCAATGGTACAATAGTGTCGTGCGACCGCTACTCATGTTTGAGTATTTATATAAATCTTACGTAATGTTAAAATATGAGTGACAATAGTATCAGTGATACCATACTATTGAATTTTTTTCCCTCTAATTGTGAAAAAAATCTATTAAAAAATTTGTTATGTCTAGCAAGACTATAAAAAAGCCCGTTCTCACATGAAGAAGGAAAAAAAAAAGAAGAAGAGAGTTTTCCAACTGTTGGGTGAAGTTGAATTTGAAATTTAAAAAAACCTAAAGTAAACATGTAACATATTTCTTTGGCAATTTGCTTGATGGCCACTATGGAAGTCTTTGAACATACAGAGGCCAACAGACTTTTAAAACGAGGCAAGCATGGCAGCCGCTAGACTTGGAATGATCTCTAAGTCCAATTCCCTGTTTGGGAGCATTCTGACTTCTGATATCCAATATACTCTTTTAGTTGAATTTACCCATCCTAATGCACATCAGTTTTCATCTCAACCAGCCAATGTGTGTGTGTGTGTGTATATACATCTTTTTTCATATTTTCATTATAAATAATATATATTTTGATCTGCACTTGCATGCCTTCTAATCAGCCACATTGGGGAAGAAGAATTAGAAGAAAAAAAAGATCATTATACGTGAAAAAGATAGGTCAAAGAAGCAATTTACCTAGCTCTTTTTTGTTACAATTGTTTTGGAAAACTAACATGGTGAGTTTGTGGAGATAAAGGTGAATTGTTAAAGAAGAGACAAATAGCTGAAATATCATCGGTTGCAATACCCCGCCGCTTGCGTTTCCATGCATTGACAGCACATTCAACCAGGCGTTTAGCTGACTTAGCTTTGTCTGGTGTTGATGATACAATTTGCACTGCTTCTTGATTGGAGATAACATCCCAAACCTTCACACAATAAGTACAAAACCTTTATTAGTTGTTTGCTTAAATAGCAAAATATACAAAGCTTGAAAACCTCAATGAGACACTCAGCCGTATTCAGCAAAAAATTTTAGTACTTACACAGATATACGTTATACAGTTGTGTGCATGTGTGTCTGTCATGGATAGCGGCCATTATTAGTTTATGCTAAGCCCAATTATGCTTGTGCATTTAGAATTATTGCCTCAACGGATTTGTCCACCATTTCCAAAGTCTAGAGACTAGATTAAATGAAAAAAGTATATATATTTTTGTCTTTGTGACTGTATAAAACCCAGAACTACTAGAAGTGCCACACATACCCCATCTGTAGCCAGCACGACAAACTGATCTCTGCTGGTTATGTGTCTTTGTGTCACTTCAGGCACTGAAATAAGTCCAAAATCCTTTACACAATAGTCCCCAAAGGCTCTAGACATTGCAAGCCCAGGGCATTCCTCATCTGGCAGCCAGATCCTGTGCACCCCAGGCTCGTCATCTAAACAGAACACTCGCCCTTTGCACTGAATTATCCGCTCAGCCTCCTCTGTGAACAACAGTGGCAGGGTTAGAACAAGGATCCATGAGGTTTGGAGGGGAAGGTGGAAGAGAAAGAGACAGAGGAACTCACGAGGTAGATTGGGCTTGAAATCAACAGTAAGCTGAAATGGTATTAAGCTGCCATCATCAGAAGTGGTAGCCAACACAGCACGAGAGTCACCCACATTTGCTACAACTATGAGTTCACCCTGGAAAAAATCAATTTAGGAGCATAAGAAAATCAAACTAATCCTGATAAACTCGCATGAGCTAATAATACTTGCAAAGATCATTGGTGGATGAAACCAACAAACATATCCCCCTTTCTTTTTGTGTGTGTGTGTGTGTTTTTGGGGGGTGTTGTACAGTTCTCTATCTCCCAAATGTGTTCTTCATGTCATGTGTCATCCACAATGAATAACTTCCTGTTGTAAAAGTCCATCCATGTATCCCATATATCAATTCTTCTTCTTCTTCTTTCTTTGTGACAGTACAATTGAAAGAAATGGAAAGAATGAAAATACCATTGATTATCTTGTTCCCATATATGACTTCTTCTTTTTTTGTGACAAAGTACAATAGAAAGAAATGGAAAGAAATGGAAAGAATGAATATAAGATTAATTATCTTGTACTGGATTAGGCAACTGATTAACATGAACACTTAGAAAGTTCATGGATGAAAAAATATGAAGCAATATCTGCACTACCAAATTTCAAAACCATTACCAACTTGGCAACTTCAAACTTGTTCACACATACTTCCAAGTGCTTGGGAATGAACAAATAGTGGCATGCTTATAGTACAGAAAATAAGGTCCCTATTTGGGCCAGATAAGAATCAATTATATAGATTTAATACCAATTAATTTCTAAAACTTCTTTAAAACCAACTTCTGATATACTCATAATCCAAATTTCTAAAACAGAAACTCTCTTTTCCCATAAGCTTGCAAAATAGAAAAATCTCATTGTTTTTGTTTAGAGCTTGGCACAACATAATTTATCCAGTGTAGAAAGTGTAAACAATAGTAAAGGTGCATTTTCTCTAAGATGGGATCTTGTCCCTAAAATGGCACCAACAAGAATATATTCCCCATCCACCATTGGGCATTTTGTGGACCACTTCTTCCCATAGCTAAGTCCTGAGGCATGGTTGGACGAGCTTTAAAAGATTCAGAAATATTCAATGAATATGCCACTAATGTGTGTAAAATTGATGGTGAAATGGACAGTCCAGATAAGCAGCATATTTGCCTGTTGGGTTAGAACAACCAAAAATACAAAAGAAATAGATAAAATATCTCACTGGGAATATAGTTGCTTCAAACCTCTCATGCCACTTTTACAAATTCAAAGTAAGACAAGATATACAATACCCTGACAGAATCTTCAACCTCATACTAAAGATTTTTTCACACTATTTTGCTGTGTAGTGTTCAGATGATGTTTCAAATTTAATAAAAGAAATTTTCAGTAATAATTCCTCTCATAAGAAATCATTCAATTGCTACTTTCACTTTTGTTTGGAACTTTCCAAACTCTTGATTCAAGTTGAGCAGATCAAACAAAAAGCAACTGGTTTTGTGTATAACCATCACATCGTGCTCATATCTTAAACAACCAGCAGTTCTATGGTCAATCAACAGCTCAACATCTCAACATTTATTACGTTTTATGTTGTTCCCTGTTATCTCTAAGAAAGCAGCATTCTAATCTTTAATCAAATAATTTTCTTTTTCTCTTAGTTTTATAACTGTGTTGAATTTTCCTAACCAGCGCTTCTTTACTCATAATACTCATTCCAAATTAGTTACATCTAACAGGACTTCTGTATATATTCAACCAATAAAAATTTCCAAAGAAATTTCTAGTCACCACCCACTTTTCTGTAATCTATCAGCCAGAAAATAGTTACAGAGACATAACTTCTCAGTTCTCAAGTGACAAGAAATAATATACATGTATCAACTATGGACACTCGCAGCAAGGAAACATAGATTGGTATTTCTAAAATCAAAATATGAAGTCTCCCACAAAATTTACCAGAATGAGGAATTTCCTTTACCTGTCTAACAATTGTCAAAGCAGTGGTTCCACTGTAGAATGAATTGATTCTACGGTCCTGCTCTAGCTCCTGGTCAACAGCAGCACAAGTCTTTAAGTAAGAGTGCTTCCATATATTAAACCAATGAAGCATTTTATCTGATTTCAGGTCAAAATCTGGGTCAAGTGAAGTTTCAGCAAGCGTCTCCTGCCAATTGCATAGCAAAGATGAGGGCATCGATTCTCTAACCCTCTTTGCCACAAAATGTCCCCACGGACCATGCCCATCAAAAATCCCACAAAACATCATGTCTTCTTGGCATCCAAATTCCTAACACCAAAACAAACAAAATAAACTTTTATCAACTTAAAACCCAAAACACAAACCACATTTTCATATTCTCCCACACAGAAGGAAACATTTAGATATAAAGAATAATACTGTATAAATATTTAATCACTCGATCAGAAAATAAAACTTGGAATCATATAACAGCTGTGTTCTGGTAGTAAAATGGAGAGCGAGATAATAAAATTGCCAGTTTTTTTCTGAGCATACCTCCCACACAACGAAGCAATCTTGGTTTACACCTTTCTGTCCTCTTTTGGAGAAAGCTGATGCAAAATTGTTCGAACCACTGACATTAACAGTGCCCGAAGACCGCAATATCAAGTCGTTCTTCTTCGCTTCCTTTGCCATCGCCTCTGCGGCTTCTCTTCCACCACAATTCCCAGAATTTCGCCCTTTCCTGATCGAAAGCGTCCTCGCCAGTCCATTGATCACGGACGAAAAATGCCCCATGTTGCTCCCCCTCTGCAATTCAATTCCCACCACAATAAGGCACTATATTCCTCTTGTTTGAAGATTCAGAACTCTCAGCACATGGATGGATATGTGTGTGTGTGTGTATAATCATGTAAGCATAAATTGAACTGAGTTATGCTTAGCTGAGTAATAAAGCTGTGATCTGACTCAGAAAGCTAAGAATCTCAAAATTTAAAAAAAAAAAAAACATAAAGAATGAATCTGGAAGAGATTAAAGAAGCTTTTCAGTTCTAGAAAAGCATAGAATATTCATTGTTACATGGAATTCCAACAGTACGTGTATGTAAATAAGTTTAGTAGCTCAGAAAATGTAAGAAAAAGAAAGAGAAAAAAAAGGAGCAAAACTCAAAGCTTAAACTCCCCACTTTTCAGTTCCCAACGAAACAAGAATTAGCCTGACGCGCTTATATAATAAGACTCAAAATTTTCTTTCCCCCCGTTTTCTTGGCATCCAAACCAGAGGGTAAGTTTCGGAGAATTATGAAAAAAACAATTTGATTCTGTATAGAAAACCCTAAATTCATATGAATTTAAGATACGAATAAAATGGACGCGAGAGATGACCTTGATTCCCGGCAAATTTGATCGGAGAACGGAGGAAATACTAGGCCGGGAACTGACAAGCTGGCAGGGAAGTTGATGCTCTCGGCCCAAATACAATGGAATTCCGACGGTCTGATCCGAGATTTGGAGATTTAGAAGTTAGAGATCGATCGCAATCCATAGTTTGGTTTCGTTCAGATCTTTTTTATGCGAGGAGAAGAAAACAAAGAAGATGGGCTTTTTCTACACACGGACAGGCACTGTACGTCTTTGCTCTTCTCTTCAACTCAAAAAGCGGTCCCTCTTTTCTAACGGCGTGTCCGTTATTCTGTGAATTACCATTTTGTCCTGGTAAGTTTTAATATCAATTATTTTTTTAATAAATTATACTAATTTTTTTTTAAATTTTTAATAATTACAAAAATCTTCTTTAAAATTTCTGAAACGACACGATGTTGTTTATTTTTACTGACAAATTATAATAACCTCTCATCTAACTTTATTTTTCCAAAAACGACAAAAATAATCATTTTATTTACTTTTTTTGGATTTTTAAAATTTTAATCTTTTTCTAATTTTTTTTAAATTCTCATTTTATATAAAAAAAAATAAAATTAAGATAAATAATTTATATTTTTTTAGTCAAAGAATATTTTAATTAATATTTATTTAAAAATAAAAAAAATTGAATAAAATTAAAAAAATGTAAAAAAATTAAATAAAATGAGTATTTTTGTCATTTTAAAAAACTAAGACCTGAAGAAATGTCAGCGTCATTTTCAAAACCTCATGAGAGGTCCCTATCATTATCAAAAACTTCAAGAAAGGTCATTGTAATTTATCCTAATTGTTTCTAAACGAAATTTTAGAGTTCGAATGGAGCATTTTTTATATTTCAACTCTAAATCCAAATTCTTATTTCAAAAATACTTATTTTTTATCTATATAACATATTCAATACTTTTAACTGTTTATTTAAATACTATATTATTTTTTTAATTCCTTTCAAATACATTAATTCTGTTTTCAAGAGACAAATTATTTTATGAATTTACCATGTAGAGAGAATCTCATTTTTATAAATTAAGATTTAGCAAGATTGCATGTTCAATTTATAATTTTATCTTTATTTACTCCCAGAAAAATTGTCCTTATTATTTTAGTTCAACTCATAATAAAAGTGATAATTTTATTTTAATTCGTTTAAATGTAATATGATGACTATTTTAACTCTAACAATATTGTAAAACAAACTAAGTTATTTGAACTCAATTTAATTACAACCTCGTCAACGATTGACTTGTGAGATAAACAAATTAAGATTGAACATATTTAAAATTTCATTAATTTATTGAGCTCAGTTTCAACTCGATTCAATAAGACAATAAATCTCTAATGCTATATAAAAAAAATTAAACTACTCAAACTCACCTTGACTAAATGCTCGTTTGAAATTTGATTCGAGATATAAATAAATTATTTTTAAACACAATTTAAAGTGCATTAATTTTACTAACCAAGATTGAAAAGTCACTGCTAAACTCGATTTGACTTGTTTTGAGCATTAAACCCCACACCCTAAGTTTAGTTTTTTATACTAATATTTTTTTTTCCAAAGATTGTTGAATCTTATGGGTTCATCTATTCTAAACATGAAAGTGATGACGTATATCATTTTTAAAGAATACAAATATTATCATGATATAGAATATGTTTTCATAATCCTATTCGGCAAAAACTATATATATATATATATATATATATTTGTGTGAGTATATGTGTGGAGCTCTTCTTCTTTTTTTTTTTTTTATTGTTTTATTTGGTAAGAATTATGGGGAACTCATTCTTGAGTATAAACACAAAATAAAAGAAGTCGTCTTCTCAAAACGAATATTACACATAAAGAGATTTATTTATACATCACGTGATATTAATTAAAAAGGTTGGTTATTGAATGAGGATTTGTTTATAAATTAAATAAATAATATATGAATTAGCTTTGGTTAGCCTAACAAGATTAAATTATTCAAAAATTAAATAAATAAATAAAATTGAAGTTCCACAGCTTACAAAGCTTTTTTTTAATGTTTTTTCATTGGTAAGGGGATTAGGATGGTATGCTTACACCATTAATTTATTTTTAATTAATTAATTATATGGAAATCTAAACACAATGTTTGGCCACGAATATCAACCGTACAGGTGGCTATGTATCGGTTAGCAGCTCTTTTCATTGACCAACAGGAGCCCAAGTCAAATGGATAAAACAATTATGTCCCATTTAATAGATATATATATATATATATATATATATATATATATATATAGATTGTGTAAAGCTGTGGGAGAGGGGAATAATCTTAGGCGTGCGTGTGCACACGGCATGGGAGAAACAATTTTAAACGTGTATGTTTTGTGCCTGGAATGATTCTTGAAGTCGGATCTGTCAAATGTAAAGAGATTAATTCTAACCAACTCATCTGTTTCATATCCGTATACATATCTATCAATCTATATATATATATATATATATATATACATATCAACATAAAAAGTATTGATTGGAGAGATGGCAACCTTATTATCATAATGACAATGTGAGAGCAGAGTGCCAATCGAAAAAGACCGCTTAAGAATGAGACAAATCATGATTTATTATGTTGAAAGTTTGAAAACAGAATAAACATTTAGTTTGGTGAGTGTTCTCTTTAATCATATTCTCATTTTAGCATGATAAAAAAAAAGTTGCGAATATCAAACATAGTAGCATACTACAAACAGTACATATATATATGTGTGTGTGTGTGTGTGTGTATAGATTTATGTATATGTCAAAATAAACAATCGTTGTAGAGATGGGAACCTTATTATCATAATAACGCAATGAATGGCAATCAAAAAAAAAAAAAAAACAGGTAAGAATAAAACTAATGATTTATTATATTGAAAACAGATAGAAAAAATAGTGTTGAGGGTGTTCTCTTTAATTATATTCATGTTTTAGCATGATAGAATTAGAAAGATTCCTATTTAATTATTACATTTATTTTTAGTTTCAAAATGATTTAATTCAATTTAATTTATAATACACATTTGTATAAAGCGTGGCCTGTAGATTAAGGTAATCTTCCATTTAATACATTTAGACTTTATTTGGTATGGAGATTTAGGGAGGAAAATGAAAAAGAAAAGAAAAACATAAAGAGAAAATAATAATATCCGGTCATAAATTTTTCTTACATAGAGAAAATTAAAAATTCAATTTTTTTTTTTGAAAAATCAGAGAAATAACTAGTAATATCATCTTTCATATAAATATTTATAAATTCTGAAAATTTATAATCTTATATGAATAATACAATTTACATACAAGACACTTGACGAGCCAAGTTAATTGTTCTTCTCCAAACTTGTTTTGATCAAATGTAGTTTGATCATGATTTCTACTGCAAATGACTATTGGTGAGGCCATATTTGTTTGCAAATGCTTTTGATACATTGCCACACATTAACATCACATGTGATGATTTATACTCATTTAATGTCTTGAGTTGGATATATATAATTGTGTACAATATATGTCAAGAAGTGTAAAGCAATACACATCCATCATGATTGTGTCTACTAATTAGACGGTGTGTAGATCAAGTGAAAATTTCCAATGTATGATTAAAGGGTTTTTTATGAGAATAACTAAGAAACAGACCGATACAACTAAAGGCGATGGAGAATCAAAGTTTAATTTATTAAAATCATCTCTAACGGATACAATATATCTTTAAAAGCATCAAAGTTGACCTGTCGATTCATCTTTTTCATCTCTAATGAATACAATAATTATTTTTTCAAATTTACTACTTTGTTAAAAAATATAGCAAATTTACTATCCAATTTGAGATGTAACAAATAAATAGTTTTACTTTAAAAATTTGTGAAAAATTTTGATAATTTTTTTGGAATAGCAAATTCCAAAAGTAACAAATGAAGATAGTAAATATGAATATAAGATAGTAAAAAAAAGCATTTCCTACTACTTCTTAGACATGATCTTATTGAAACCAACACGTTTATTTGCACATTCCAAAAACTAGTTGTTGTTGTGTGTGTGTATCTATCTATCTATATATATATATATATATATATATAGAGAGAGAGAGAGAGAGAGAGAGAGAGAGAGATGAGGTCAGAGTAAGGTAACATACATGCACCACTTGCAAGTCACTTCCTCAATTAATTGGAAGGGCATAATGGCAGGAGACAAAAATTCTGCAAAGAAGATGATACCACATTTATTTGATGGGCAGTTCTAGGCTTTTAATGTTATGTTTGGAGGACCAATTCAAGATGTGTAAAACATGCATGCTAGTTTTCCAAGAGCCATAATTGGTGGACCACAATGCCATCCTATTGTCATTATCATACTCATACTAGTAATATTCATTTTCTAGTTCCCATTTCGGTGGTGGTTGGGACTTGAGAAACAGTCAGCAATTCACTTGCAAATCACCAAACATAAAAATATAGGTCTAAGCCTATGATTCACACGTTGAATACGATACGAAACACCCCCCCCCCCTATATACACACAAATAAACACACACACACACACACATATATATATATATATATTGTGGGACCTTACCTAAACCCACTAACATAAGATAAGAAAATTCTAAATATACCAATCATCCATATCAAGACTCAAATATGCTTCTTTTTCTCTCTCTTTTCTCTCTTTATTTACTTAAAGAAAGAAAAAAATGTTTTTCTGGTTTTTTAACAAACTCATCTAGTGTGGTTTAATTAACAATTATAAATGTGGGCGCACATGAAAGGGTACCAATCAAGAGATCGAATTTATTCAATCTTGTTGCAATGTTTCTGGCCAATAAATAATAACCACGTGTACAAAATAAAATTACCAAGCAATTTTTTTTCTGTGAACTTGCCACATAACTATTATTCAATTAAACTGTATTAATGACTAAGAAATGTTAATTTCACTAAGGCTGTAAAATAAATTACGCTATTTAAATTCGTCTCGATTACAAGTTCGTTTAAAATTGACTCACAAGATAAACAAGTCAAATTTAAAAATATTTTTAAACTTGTTAATTTATTAAACTCGACTAAAGTTTGATTCGATAAGTCAATAAGTAATTTAATATTATATAAAAAAATCAAGCTACTCACTACTAGAAGGTATGACTGAGTAGTTAAGACGTTGAGAATAAAATTCAAGTGTCGCAAGGTTAAGTCTCCTCTACGTCGATCGTTGCTAATAAGAGCTTAAAGGGTGGGCTTGAGTCTCGCTAGAAGGGAGATTTAATCTGATGCGCGTAAGCTAGCGAGTCTCTTCTGCGTCGATTGTTGGCAATAAGAGCTTAAAGGGTGGCCTGACTACTATTGGGATGAGGACTTAGTCTGATGCGTGTAAGCTGTTACTGGGAGGTGGATTTAGTTTGATGCACGTAAGCTGGTGAGTCTCCTCTGCACCGATTGTTGGTAACAAGAGTCATCGTTGCTGTCACTAGAAAATGGATTTAGTCTGATGTGCATAAGTTGGTGAGTTTCCTCTAAGCCGATCATTGGTAATAAGAGTCATTGTTGCTGGGAGGGAGACTTAGTAAGGGTGGGTCTAAGCTTAAAGGGTAAATCTGACTGTCATTAAGATAAGGACTTGGTCTAATGGGCATAAGTTGTCACTAGGAGTGGAATTTAGTCTGATACGCGTAAGTTGGTGAGTCTCCTTTGCGCCGATTGTTGGTAATAAGAGTCATCGTTGCTATCACTAAAAAGGAGACTTAATCTGATGCGCGGAAGTTAGTGAGTTTCCTCTACGCCAATCATTGGCAATAAGAGTCATTGTTGCTGTTACTGGAAAGGAAACTTAGTCTAACGCGCATAAGTTGGTGAGTTTCATCTACGCTGATCATTGGCAATAAAAGTCATCGTTGCTAGGAGGGAGACTTAGTAAGGGTGGGTTTGAGCTTAAAGGGTGGGTCTGATTGTCATTAAGAGGGGGACTTAATCATGCATATAAGCTGTCATTAGGAGGGGGACTTAATCTAATGCACGTAAGTTGGTGAGTCTTTTATGCGCCGATTATTGGTAATAAGAGTCATCGTTGCTATCACTGGAAATGGAACTTAGATTTATGTGCATAAGTTGGCCCAGAATATCTCTTACTGATTCATCCAAAAAAAAAATTCAAACTACTCGAATTTCAATCCAGTTAATGATTCATCAAAAAATTCAATCCCCTTACTAATTCATCAAAAAAAAAAAAAAAAAGTTACTCGAATTTCAATCGTAATCAACTCGATTAGAGATTCATTAAAAATCAACTAAAAAATTTAACAAATCAAAATTTAAATATAATTTACAATTTATTTATTTAAATAAATTAAATTAAAATAATTTATTATTTAACTCGAGTCAACTCATTTAGATTTTAAATAAGAATCCAAAAACGAACATTAGTAATGTGATTAGTGCTTAACAAACCACGCTAATGCATCTAATTATATCAGAAACCACTGAATACGTAGTCAGAATGAGGGCCCACAGGACCAGAGTGGTTGGGCTTTGACGACCGGAATAAAATGATTTGATGACCCATATTGAAGTGGGCCCAATACCGATCAAAGTCACAGATTAAACAGTCGGTTAACGACTTTGTGACATTAAATGATTAAAGCTCTCAATTGTGTGGGTTTCCACTCACTGATGAGGCCTCAATTGATTCACAAGTTTGTCAGAAGCATGATATTCTAAAGATTTTGATGCAAAAAATCTTTGAAATATGAAACTCACCTTTGTGTGATTGCCACGTGTTATGCTAAATGATTTGATCTTCTGTACATTTGAAAAAATTGGATATCGATCGAATTATCTCATTAGGTAGCCCATCATTTTATGAGAGTCGGGTTCTAATATATAAACTCATCAATAAATTTTATTTTTTATGAAAAAATAGATTATAAAATAAGATAATTAAAATAAAAAATTTATTTTTATTTAAAAATTATATTTTATCAATTCATTAAATTGTATATATTATACATTTATATATAATCTTATGTAAAATAAATTTATATAATATACATGTTAATTACATAAATGTGAACGCTTGGAATTGATAGTGACAATCTAATTGGGTATTTATACGAGACTTCAAGGTGGAGGACAATTCTCAAATCAGAGCCTAATATCAGTGGGACTTTTTCTCCTAATATGTGGCACACGTGGCATACAAACAACCACAAGATCGCAAGCTGATGTCGGTATGGAGTTATTGACCAGGTGGGGTCCATCAAAATTCCAACTAAATGAAAAACGGGACACGTAATGGCAAACAATCACATGTGGGGCGGTGGACTGGAAAACGACGTCACGTGCTGCCGCAGACTCCGTTAATTTATTTTATTCTCCCAAATTGGTAGGTGTGAACTGTGAAGAATAAAGATGAGTAATCTTACTCCTAACTCTCATTATTGGACGGTGATGCCTTCAAGAACTAAGGCATCGGCGGTGTCAATACAACTACTCAGGGCCTTGTTTGTTTGATTGCTTGTTTGGTCAAGTTATTTAGAAATGTTGATAGAAATAACTCAAATAATTAAATGATTATTAAGGAGAATCATTTAATTGTTCAGTAAAAATGATTAAAAAAGTGATTATGGTAAAAAAAAATTTTTGATGCAACGATGAGGGATATTCAGAATCAGATTACACACGTCAAACTAAGTTTTTTCTTTTCTGTGACAGATAAACTTATCTTTTAAATTTTTTTTTTTTTTTTTTTCTTTTGTGATAGGTAAGCTCACTCTTTAAATTTTAGTTATCAAGAATTGACACAGAAGAAACTTGAACTTGAAACACCTTAATTTTATTATTAACGTCTTTACCGTTCGGTCACACTTTCAAATAATTAATTAAAATAATATTACATAGATTTTCATCAATTTAACCAAATAAATATTAAGGAGCAACTTATTAAAATAATTAATTTTAACTTAAAAAGTAGAAGTCCTGTTGCATAAACTGATTCAACTTATTATACTCAAATAGCTAATTTTGAATTAAGTATTTAATTTTTTTTCTTAATCACAATAAATTGATCTTATTAAGCTGTAACCAAGGTACCTTAAATGAAATTTAATGTCTTTTAATTAAGATTTCCACTCATCAACAAAAAAATAATAATAAATAAGTGTTTGAAAAAGCTTCTCCAAATATACAAAAGTACTTTTGAAAAAAAACTAGTCTTGAAATTCTTTTTTGGGCAAACATACCTTTGTGTGCTTCGAAAAGTAATTTTCAAAGCTTGTTTAAACATTCTTGCATGTTTTTGAAGCAATTTTTGGTAAACATAAACACAAAAGCCAGAGTACAAGACCTACTCATAAGAGCAATTTCAAAAGCAGTTGTCATTTTAAGGTACCAAAAAATTTATTTGTAACCTTAAATAGTGTTATGGCACCTCAGAATTATAAATCTGTTCCAATGGTAGGTGCCAAAATAGGGTATCATTTTAATATTTTTTATTAAAAAATGTAATTAAACTTAACGGTTATATTTTAACGGATATAGTTTTCATAACGGTTTGATTTAAATTAATTTTTTAAATTAAATTACAAAAAATTAATTTAATTTAAAAAATTAATTTAAATTCTAACAATTAACTAAATTAAAAAATTATTTAATTATAAAAATTAGTTAAATAAATAAAATCATCCTAAATTAACAAAAAATAAATTTTAACTTAAAAAATAAAAAAAATAAAAATCAATTTAAATTATAAAAAATAATTTAATTAAAACATTAATTTAAAAAATAACAAACCCCCTGTATTTTCTGAGCTTTGGTAAGTTTTCTTTTTGTATTTATAGAATTTTTTTTATTAAAATAGAGCCGTTGAAATGATAGTCATTGTAACAGTAAAAATAGAAATGACCCCAACCGTCAAATGGCACGTCTCCCTTTTCTCTCTCCAAAGTTTGTTAAAATGACACCCCAGACCGTTGAATGTCATTTTGTAACCATAGATGCCACCCCCATTGGAGTGAAAAATTTTAAGTTTCGGATGCCATTTCGGCGGTTATGGATTTGGCATTCCGGATGGCACCCCGCGTTGGAGTTGCTCTAAAGACCAGAAGTCTTAGAGATAGCCGGGAGACATAAAAATGGAGTGAGAGTGAGAGTGAGAGTGAGAAACCAAACTGTATAGTTTTATCAATAGAAAAAGAGAAATTTTAGCATTAGTCATAAATATGAAAACTTATGATTTAATTGGCGTGTGCATTATACATACTAATATCAAGCACAATATTAATAATTCAATAAATTCTACATAAATTTTATAAAATACTGAAAATAAAAGAACCGTTGTACCATATGCAAAACAAAAGAATAATTTTAAAAACAAATTGTTCTCCAGAGATTTTAAAAATAAACAATATTACTTTAAACTCGAGTTTTTAGTTCTTAGACAATTCATTAATTAAAATATCATGTCTTATATATAATTGTATATACTCAAATTTATAATAGTATTACATTTTAAGCACGTAAAATTCAAGCAAAATAAACTAGAATCAGAAGTGTTAAAGAGAGATAGTGGATGATATGTATTATTAACCTAGTTTAATGGTCGCAACCAGATTAGTTCCTAATATTATATCCTAGCTAATAGCACACTTGATGTATAATTTATGTCCGGCCTGTTATTTTCCACACACTAGAGATATGGATTGAAAAAAAAAAAGAAAAAACTCTGAACTCTTTTAAATATAAAGAATTAAAGGGTTAAGGCACTAGTTGGGACTGTAAATTCCAGATTTATATAATTGATGGTATAGGATTAATCATCCTCTCATCTAGGATTAGCATAGAAAAATTATTTGATGAGACGATTATTATTGTGCAAAAACGATCAAACAAATAATAAATCAATATCAAACAAATAAAAATAAATAAAACGCACAGAGAAAATACAAGATTTTCATAGTTCGGTAAGATGCATGTGTTCACGGACAACAATGATCAATCCACTATGTATCAAAGAGATTATAAAAACAAAAAATTTCCAAAATCTAAAACTTTTTTTCTCCGATGATAGTTATCTTCTCTTTAGTCAAAACTCTAAAAAATAATACACTTATATAAGTGGCTTACAATATAAGAGACAAAATAAGTCCAAAAAGAAACATCGTCCATTTTTTGGATTGTCTTGTGTTACAAACAGGAAATAAAAAAATCAAGTAAATTTATAACAATCACCTAACAGCTACTTCATTTCATCATTTGAGATAGTGTGACTGTTTTTTTGCAAGTTTTAACACTTTTCTAATTTTGTAATAAAGTTGTTTACCAAAAATTATGTAAAAATTCATATGATGAAGTGAAATGATCGTCCATTGAATAACTTGTCGATTAGTACGAGTATATGTGATCTGATGTTAACAATATAAACACCTAACAAAAAGTAATTGGCTGGTGTAATAAATTTGACCTGCTGGACCAGAAATTCAAAATTTCCACAGTGCAGTTACTGTATTATTCTTGTCTGTTTCAGTTTATGATCTTCCAACAATCCCTTGCTTTTCCTTAAATTCCTTTCAAAAAATCTTTCTATGACCCTACTTTTCCCAGCTGATCATGAAATCCTCCTAAAACTGGCCAAAATTATTTGAATGTGATTCCTCAGTATCTGTGATTCTGGAACTCGTGATTCCCCAGTGTCTCTGATTCTGGAACTCTCTTTTTTATATATATATATACTAGATCTCCTTCTATAGACTTAATGTCAAGGGAAGGACTCAACCAGTCAAGTCTTTACTTAAACCATTTTGGAAGCAGTGATATACATCTCTATCAATGGCCCTCTCTAATTGCAGAGAAATACAGATTCCATATCTTGACAAGCGAGAGTAGTAACCAACCTTTGTTGAGTTCTTTCAATTGAGGTCCCAATCATAATGGACTTCTCTTTTTCTCCTCTCATACTCCAATCCACAATAAATAAATATATATATATATATATATATATATAAAAGAAAAAGTTGAGTGTAAAAATGATAAAAATCCTCTCAAAATCCCAAATGTAAAAAGTGAATTATCTGTTTATTTAATGCATATTTATTTTTTAATTTTATTTAATTTTTATTTTTTAAGTTAAAAATAAATACTCACATATTTTTTATATGATGACATGAGTAACAAATTATGATATAAACACGTGCATTCAATTTTTTTTTCACATAATAATATATGAAGTAAATTATATTTGTTTTGTCTTAAGTTTCTAACAATTATATTGATTTTTTTTTAAGTTTTTAAAATTACACTAATTTTTCTATTTTACTTGACAAACTACAAATACTCCCTCCAATTAGATTTTTTTCAAAATAACAAATCTGTCATTTTCATGTTTTTTTTTATATATTTTTTTTTAATTTTTAGAAATTTTTTCTAACTTTTTTTAAAGAATTTTTATTTTATATAATACTCTCTCACACATTTATTTATGTAATTCAAACTCTTGACTCTAACTTGAATACAGTCAACCGATATGACTAAAAGTTTTACTCACTAACATACATAATCCATACAACTCCTACTTCCGATAATTTTCTATGTTCTCTGTCTCTCACTCACTCTTCACTGTACAAGATCCTTTCCGAACTCTCTTTCTCTCTCTCTAGGTAATGGTGAGGCCCCTCTTTCAACTTACCCTCGTTATTTGGATCGTTGGTATTTATGTGCAAAACAGGTTTAAATGCTTTCACCGTGACCTATTCTCGTCAATCCATGTCTCTGAAGAAGGACTGTTCATTCCACGTATATCTTTACCGATAGAGTTGATGGTTCGGGAGGTCAAGAATCTTGTCCACTGAATTTACCGTGCAGTTAGAGATGGCATATATAACAAATTATTATCATCTAGGTATCTCTTATTTTCTTTTACTCTGCAACTTGGTTCGAATACAACAAGAGATTGATTATTTTAGAGATAACCTAGCAAATCCCATGTTTAGAGCCTATCATAGATTTGGTGCAGAAATTTAGAGGCAATATGTTTACATATGATTATGATTTACGATAATCAATTTGTTCTGAATTGATTTTTTGCATACATTTTTTAATATTTTTTTGTGTGTTTTACAATAGACAAAAAATCTTAATTATTTGCAAAATATTTGTAGAACCAAAAAAAAATTCTATATGGTGTAACCAAACATGTTTCAATATGTAATAATGATTAAATGAAAAAAAAAATTATTTTTTTAGTACATGATAACCAAACATGATTCTAGATAAAAATATTTAAATTTTAATTACTTATTTATCTCAATAA
Organism: Nyssa sinensis; assembly: GCA_008638375.1. Taxonomy (NCBI): domain Eukaryota; kingdom Viridiplantae; phylum Streptophyta; class Magnoliopsida; order Cornales; family Nyssaceae; genus Nyssa; species Nyssa sinensis. Next base: position 12,516,130 of record CM018039.1, on the reverse strand, counting down.
TCAAAAACAATTTTAATAATCTAAAACAAGTTACACCTAAGTAACGCTTTTATATTAAGGGCATTAGTTTAAACAATGCTTTCATCATAAAATTTAACTCATATACAAGCATCACTTTAATTAAGTGACACTTTTTTAGAATAACTTCACGTATTTATGAAACACCTCACTTTAATAAACAAGATTAATTCGGTCCTAAACTAACAATTATCAAATATTTTCACAATAATTTGACTATTATTTCTAATGAATTCGACATAGTATTGTCGTTCAATTCCATAATAACGAGGTCCTCTCACGTTCAATTACAGTGGATCGATTTATTTTAGTCAATTGTAATATTTTTGAATTGACGTCGATAGAATCTCCTTATACGAGCATTGATTTTAAATTTTGTCGTATAATTGATCGATGAAAGTTACTCAAAAACATCACACACTTGTTTAATTTGCAGGTATCAATCACATCACAATAATAGGGCACTCCTCCCTCCTACATTCGATCAATTTGAATTGGGTAGCTATGAGTCAATTGTGGTAGCTATGAATTGGGGCCATTTAGTCAATTTGGCACCTTGCGAAATTGACATTGCTGTGCTTTCACATTCATTCATGGCTCATTTAGTTAATTACAATTAAGTCTTTAATAATTTTTTTAATGAATAATTGGAGGCACTTGATATTTCCTTGAATTAAGGGATCATTTGAATCGATTCCATTATATGTTAATAGTTTTTTTCAAATATTAAATTTATTTTATAATGAATGATTACTAATATTATAAATTCATAATTAATAGGTTTTATTAATTCTTTTTTATAATACTAATTATCAAAATGAAAAACACATGTATACTTGTATATATATTGATTAAAAAAATTTTAATTTTCAGTAGTAAAAAATTATAAGTATTTTATCACTTAAATTAGATATATATTTCTACTTTGTGAAAAAAAGTTTATCACTCTAAAAATATATATGAACAACTTATTGCTTGAAATAGTATCATCAATATTTCAGCTCAATAATAGCACAAGAAATTGGCAATTCATTTTTTTTTCAAAAAAAAAAAAATGAAAGGTATCATCAAAATTTTTAAAGGTTTTGACAGACTCATCTTTAGATATAACCTGCAAAGTAAATAAAACTCATCTACTTTCATTGAGCAGTAACTAACAAAAAGAAGCCATTGATGAAGTCCAGAGATTGATATCCAGTCTAGTCACTTACCCCAGTACCACAGCAAGGGGCATCCAATAAAATCCTATCAGCTGTGTTGTGACCCAAAACTTTGGGCAGCTGAAATTGGGGGGCAAAAATGAAGCGAAAAAAGGTATTAGATATGTTGACAGAAATTGAGGAAGATCTTAAGAATTAGCCGAGAATAGAAAGGACTACTCCTAGTGTGTGCACATATGGAAGTAGAAATTGAAAACTAAATAAATAAATGATCAACCTTGGAATAATAAAGAAATAGATATAGAGGTCTAAATTATAAATACAAGTATTTTGCTATATAAAAGAAGGTATTTTCTCAACCGAATAAAGCAGCCTTGCCAGCGACGATAAATTATGTATCTAAACTTAAATTGATGCTGACACAGTAAAATAAAATGAACTCCATAGTGTATTAACTTTACCAATCCAAAAAAAGAAAAAAAAAAAGAACTTCATCATGTATTAGAGGAGTATTAAGGAAGATAAAACAAGATAGTAACCTCTCTCCCATCATAGTTACAAACTATGGTGTTTGTCACCCCCATGCTGTAAATTTGCAGTAAGTGACTTGAGTCTTGGCTCCTTCATTTCATGAACATGCATTACAACTCTACAAAAGAAATTCATTATAAAAAAATGTAAATAATTCGAGCATGAAGGTGACATTTCATAACATTTTCTATTATCAATATTTTTCCCCTTTAGAACATAAACAAAAACACATGTTCAATATCCTATTTTGCTGTTAAAAAAATGAAAACAAAATAATTAAAACCTGTTTGTAATGGATTATAATGTATTCTCACATATTCAAGTGCATATGTAGTTCTATTAAGCTTCATTAGTATAAATAGAAAAGGAAAAAAAAACATGAACAAAGTAACAAACGAATTGATATGTACATAATAGCAAATATAATTATTTTTTCAGCTTTGTGTAGGTAACCTAGTCCTTTTTGATAGATTCTTCTTTTCTTTACTTTTTCTTTTATTTATTTTCCTACACTTGCAACCCGGACCTATTAACCACTCTTTTGAATCATTAAAAAAATACTAGTTTGAGAAACACAATCCTTTCCTCCATTAATATTCAAGCCTAAGACCAAAAGAGACTACCAAACATAATTATTCAAGGGTACTGTTCTCATTTTCCAGCACCCTGAACAGCCTTGGTTTCTTACCCAAAACTTTGTCAACCCCAAACCAAAACCTATTGTTGTTAAAAATGGAAATATTATAATTTTATGAAATTAGATTTCTTGAATATAATTAGATAAAGAAAGGTATGAGAACAGTTAGGAAAACAAAGGGAATGCTGGTAAATGCTAAGAAAGAGCCAAACAATTATCATGACCTGTAGAATCAAGAGTACTTAGGTGCATACAGGGTAAGCTTATTCTTTAATCATTCATAAAAAATTTGCTCCTTTAAGAAAGATAAAGCAAAATAAATTCGAGATATAGGGTTTTTTTTTATCAGTGAGATATAAGGGTATAAACAATAGGGTTCTATGCCTCATTAAGATTTTTGTCTCAAATTGCTTTTTATGGTTTTGTTCCCACACTCTTGTGCTTAAATTTATTTGTTTTACCTGATGCACTGATGCAAATCCTCCACTAAGATCCTTTGGTGTTACTGATGCAAATCCTCCACTAAGATCCTTTGCTGTGATTTTATATATATATATATATAGTTACATGTTTAAAAGTAATCTACAATACCTTTATCCATGACATGAAATAGGTAACAAGATATAAAGTGCAAACACAATTCTTACTGCAATTACTACATAAGAAACAAGCCTCCGTAGAAGAAATCAATAGAAGAAAATTAATGAAAGAAATTAATACATAGATTCTACTCCATTGAAGCCAACTTAATAAACCATTTCACCCCACTCTGACAGCAAGAAATAAATTCTCTATGAATTGTGTTATGTTTGAAATCTCGAATCTGTTGAGTTGTGATCAATATGATTTGTAATATTATTATTTAATAAAGTACGCTATTTTTTTTTTTTAACTCTGCCTCTACTGACAAGGTTATTCCATTTCACTTCAACCAAAATTAAACATTATCAGTAAAATTGAATTTGATTATGCATGAAAAATTCCCAATTTCCTCTTTTTAGCATTGCCCTCAATGCCAATCAAGCTAAAGCTCATTGGAAAACAAGAGATTTTCCACTTGTTATTCAAGAAAGATTTGGCATTTCCAACTATCTTGCACAATTAAATATTTATGATTGTACCATAAAAATCATGAAATTGAGCAAGTCCATAAAAAGCAAGAATATAGTCTCATAGTCATAGGACTACATAATAGGAGAGCACAAACCTCTGTTCTCAACTTGAAATGTTTATGGAAAGTCATTTTGAGTTGCCTTCTCTTTCAATGTCTTCCACCAAAGGTCCCAGATGATTCAGAGCTTTGCATTTAGAAGGGGAAAAAAAACATAGCAGGAGCAAATGGTGAAGTAAAATGCCCAGAAGCTTTAAGGATGAAGTAAAATGCCTCTACATTCTATATATCTAGGAGCAAATGGTGATTAACTAATATGTACCACAATGAACCTCCAGCTTGTGGAATAACATACAATGCAAGTTCTCCATGTCTACCTTTCTTCTCTAATATACAAGCTTGTGGTCCTTCAATGCAACCTCATTTGGTCATTGATTGCCATTAAAAAATAAACAAAAAACATATTTAATATCCAATTTCGTTGTTAAAAAATGAAAACAAAAATCATTAAAACATGTTTGGTAATTGATTTCCATTAACATCAATGCCACAAAGACATGCTAACTTACCATTGCTATCTATTCTATTCTATTCTTTCATGACTGGTTTTATTTTATTTTATCGATCAAAGATCTCTTACCTCTATACTTGGTTCCTCAATTTGAGACCAACGAAGCTAATAGAGATCTGTCGTCGTCCAATATCTATGTTCTAACATTCAAAAGAAATTTAAACTTCACTCCCAATGTTTCGAGCCCTAGAAGAATGTCATGCACGAATTTATTCATGTAAAATTCAATAAATTATTTGATGTCTCAAGAACCATAAAATATTTTGAACATGAGAATTTTGAAGAGAAGCAATTCTGCAAACATATTACTCTCACATCATGTGAAGAAGGCATTGCAGTTGTTAATTCTGAAAAGTAAGACGGTCATCCTAGGCTTGTGTTTGTGAAGTTGATGAGAAATCAGGGCAAATTGCTGAAGAAACGAAAGAGTTGAAAGGTAAATCCTAGCACTGCAGATTAGATAGGACATCTTAATTAAATTAACAAATGCTAGTTTCATTAAGCAATTGGTTTGAAACCAACTGAACTACAAAGCTTGATCAAAAGCATTTATAACATCAAACTAATTCCATTGGATGGTTATTGACTTGTTCTATGTTTTTTAAAATAATTCATAATACATCAATAACTCTTCCAACAATTCATATACTCTTCAGGAGTTACTCAAAGGTATGTAGTTTTCTTATTGCAATTAACCCTGCGCAAGACCACTTCTACCAAATATTGTGTAATTACAGAATTCAGTTCAGATAACTTCTACGCACATCAAACCACATTTAAAATCGGTGCCTTCTATTTTTTTTTCACAGAATCACAAGAAGATTTCACCAAGATTTGAATATTTCAAAGAAAACATTGAAGGGGCAAGGGAATAGACCTTAATCCAATTTCATGAACTTTTCCCTGGTTCTCAAAGCTTTTACTTCCGATCCATAGAAGCCTTCTCTAATTGCAATGAAGAAGGCCTGTAACCAATGAATAGTCAAAGTTAAATCACATGCTTCATATAAATACAAGTAATCACTAGGCATGATCAGGAAATGTCATAAAATAACCATGCTAACAATGAGTTATTTCACTACATCAGGAGCCCCTCTTGCATGCTCTTAGAAATGAGTTATTTCTTGAACCAAAAACCAAAAAAAAAAAACCAATTGAGTTATTTGACAGGTTCTGATTCTTGGATGCACTGACTGACCTGAAGTATACTTTGTTTCCACCCCCCAATTATAATTGTTGTATTTTTTTTCTTAATTCCACTATTAATTTCTTCTGATTGTCATTCAATTAAGAAAATTACACCATTTTGTTCTATGTTTATGGAAAGGGGAGAGTTATTTGCTTCCTTCATTGTCCGATGCTTAATAAAAACTACTCAAAATTGTATATAAGTGAAAAGGTACACACATGATACCCAATTAAGGCAGTTAGCAAATGGATGCCACCTTAAAATAGTCCCCATAAGAACACTCGGGCTGCGAAGCATGAGAGCATGAATTTGAGTCTTAAGTGCAACTACTTTGAACAAAAATAATGCAAAAAGTTTAGTTTATGTTTAATCCACCCCTCCAATCATCAAGCATTAGCTTGAGTGGCAACTCTTTTAATATTAAACTGGACAAAACCTGATTTTGCAATGCCTCCAATCATCATCTTCTTTTCGAGCATTAGCTTGAGTGAACTTTAGAAGGATTAGATGTTTGGAGCTATAGATATTTTTTATAGGAACATTAAAACACATTTTGGAATTGTGTTACAGCATTGCCTAGACCTAGGAAGTATCACACATTAAACAACAATTGTACCTACCAGTTTATAATTACTACCACCTTGTGCATTTGGATGAACTGATAATGCATGCCATTCATTAAAACTTGAAATTCCGTAAGTCGTTATTCTGTAGCTATCACTGTGTAACTCTGAACTTGACTGCATGCGATGTGAACAGTCTAATAGAGTACCTTCTTTTCTGTGATCCAGCAAGGTATACACCTATACTGTGTTGTCCCTTCCAAAGGAAGTTCTTGAATTAGAATCTAGCATAAAATTGACATTTCTTAATTTTTTAACATGAAATTCACAGTAGCATAAGAACATGTAAAGCAGTATAAGTTAGCATCCTAGAGTTTAATTTTTCCAGTCCGTTGCACGGATTGAAGACTTTGCTCCCCCTGCCCCAAAAAAAAGGGAAAAAGATGAAGAAGAAGAAGAAGGGTGGCCAATTATAAAGGATGCATTGTGCCTGTTTAAGGTAACTACATTAAAGGATACATGTGTGATTGAGATAGAAAATGCACTTGGACTGGGTAATATCATTAGCCATTTCTTAAAAGTCCAAAGTAACATGACACATCAAAAACACAGGTATTTACAATCATCTAACGAACTGGCATTGTAAAGTGCAAGTAAATCTAAGAATTCAATAATCTAAGGCCACGTTTAAGTATTTCTAGTCGTTTACCTGAGGCAACAGAGAACCCATCAATGTTGAGCAGAGAGTAGTAAAAGCTCCAACAGTTACAATATACTTGCAGCCAAAAGAGAAAATGGACTCAATCAAAAAAAAAAAAATAAAGAGAAATGCCATAAAGCTTACTGAAAGAACTGAATGCAACACAAATTTGATGCAAAATATTCACTTACACTGCCCACGGCATCCCATGGCTAGCAAATGCAGAAGAGATGGGGGTGTCAGGATCCATTGCATAATAGGGTACCAGACCAACAATGACAACAAACACCAACATATATAACATGCAATATATAGACAATGCAGCCCCTATACCCAACGGCAAATCTTGTTGAGGATTCTTCCCCTGTCAAGATGAGAAAAAATATATGCACATATCAACATTTCCTCACATCTAAAAAACATATAGAAATGCAAACTTTTAGAATATATATTGGCATTTACCTCCTCTGCAGTACTGGCAACTAAATAAAAACCAGTGTATGCAAAGAAGACTGTTGCAGACCCAGCTAGCATCCCATCTATCCCAAAGGGAAAATACCTATTAATTGAAAAGAAAACAATGAAATATGTTGCCTTCAAAAGATAATCATATAAAAATGAGTTTACAACAAGGAAAAACTTTTTCCCCTCATTTTGGTAAGGTATAGAACAATCATTACCCGATGGGATGTTCATAGCCAGCCCATCCAGTCTTAAAACCCAAGTATCGACCGGCTATGGTGACAAAAATCATGGGACATACATTTGTCGTTGTAACTATTGTTTGTGCAACCGTACTGTGCAAGAATTGTGTTTTTGAACTAATGAAGAGAAAAATAACAAACTTCAAATGAAAAGAAGATTTGTTCCAGAACACTGACACACACACACACACACACACATATATATATATATATATGAAGATACCTCCTTGATTCCCACACACGAGCCCCGTGACAAGCAAAACTAAAATCGCTGCACATGGGTCAACCACAATATCAAGCCCAGGAATATATACATGTGCTAGGAAAGCTGGCAAACTATCTGCACCTCCAAAAAACAAGGCCTAAAGAAGGTTCAAATCCCAAATGAAATGAAGTGGGTGTGTTTTGCCAAAAAAAATAAAAATTTAATCCACCCCTCTTAGGACTCTGTATACGAATGGACCAACTCCACAAGGCTTTTGACGCTTCACATGCGTATTAATCAAATATGCAGGTAATCAAAGATGATTGCCGGGTGATACAATATGCAGTCGTTCAAGGTGACCTTTAAAAGGCAACATTTACAGCCAATAAACATAAAGGGCTAGCCAGATGCACAGGGCTTTAAATGAATAAATGAAAAAAAATACCACAAACAACCTAAAATAGGAACAAAAGCTTGAAAGCAAAATTTTCAAGTGAATGCCAGACTAATTACGATGGAAACTCAACTCTTTTTTAAAAAATATAAAAATCCAATAAAAACCACCAAAAAGGGGGTTCAAACCAGGTAGACAGGAACTATACACAAGAAAGACCCCAAAAGAGGTGGAATAACTGAACTCTTGAGGGTACCAAATAATCCCAAGCACCTACTGGCATTGATCTAGAGAGTATAGGAGTCTCAATCTACCTTACAACCATGGAAAGGTCAAGATCAAAACAAAGCATGAACATAAGACATATAAGGAAACTGAAAGCACTTTTTTTAAGAGAGTAGTTCAAAAACAGTTAAAATTGCAAGGTCTGATACCCCCACAAAACCATGTATATCGTCTAGGTACCTCTGAATGAGTTTTACCACTCTATGTTCCAACATTATGTTGTAATTCATTTGTGGCTGGCATAAATCAAGGCATCGATATCTAATAACATGTATTTGAGACCTTTTAATCAATAGAGCTGAAAGAAATGTGCATCAATTGAAAAGAGAAAAAAAAAACCCATAGATATCATGTAAAAATAAGAGGAAAAGTAAAATTTGAAAATTTATAATCCTTCCAGCACTATGAGTGTTCATAGAAAAAAAGATTTTTAATTTTAACATGCAATGTGGAAATCAAAATAGTGAGTGTGACCAATATTGTGGACGAAAATAAAAAATCTTTACAAACAAAGCATGCATCATATTTGGGGTGTTGATGAGGAAATTTTGATAATCCAAGGATATCTACACTTACAAAGAAAAAATCAATTCTACAAAACCAAAAATTCAATTAAAGACAAAACTTGAAGCTACAGGTTCAAGTCCTGTCAGGCTCGATGGATCCAATAAATACATCAATTGATCTCTCCCTGTTCTGTGAAAGGTTTTCCTCAAACAATATAAACCCTCTGTAGTAAGAATTCATCCACACCTATCTTTCAACAAATGATAATAGCAAAAATCACAAAGAATGATACAAGCAAGGAGTTGAAAGTCCATGTTCATGGCTTTTGAATCAACCCCTTCAAAAATCACATATGAAAAAAAAATTCAAACTACTGGAATTTTTATGTTGCAAAATCCAGGTTTTCTTCAAATTTAAATATCTTATTCTCCAAAATTATATATAAAAATAATCTTAGTACAGTACCTGAGAGGCCTGAGACTATCTTCATGGCTTTTTGCTTGGCTTTTTCATCATATAACTCCAATTTCAACACTATTATATGTCATTAAAAATAATTAAGTTGAGCTTCAATAAATCAGATAAACTGTGAAAAAGGTTTGACATGGTAAGCCAAATCCCATCAGGGATGTACACACACACATATATATCTATAGCTGAGAGGATTAGAGAGCTCAATTAAACTGAATCTAAATTATATAAAAGCAAAGCCTATCAAATTCATGACGTAGATTCCTTCAATAAAACAGAGCAAAGCTAATAAAAAAAAGTTTTGGAAATTTTACATCTTCTGAAAGTAGAGAGAGGGTGTTGCGGACGAGTTGCTGGAGAACACAAAATTACAGCTTCATACTTTCCTGGCTTACATGAAGATTGAATATTCATCTATCTACTTAATCATCTTCACTTCCTCTGGCTCTCTTGTAATCTAAAAGGCTTTCCAGATTTCAACAATGCAGTTTAGCATTACTGAAGAACTCTGTCGGATGACCAAGGCAACTTTCATCAATGTCTTTATAACCCACCATGATTTCTATATCAAGATGTCGACAACACCAAAAAACTTAATGGTGAATCACACCAGGATTAAGCCAAAAAATCTTAGATTTTTCTACAAATGAACACATTTCTGTGTGCATAAGAATTTGGGATGACCAGTTCGGTTTTTGGTTTGGTGTGCTGCAAAGATGAAGATGAAGAATGATTTTATTGAGATTGCTTCTACTGTGATATGACGATCGAAGATTGCACGTTGTGAAGACGAAGTTTGGTTGTTGGAGAAGAGATGAGCAGCTGACAGCTCGTGAGAAGAGAAGTAATTCCAAGACTTGCTGCCGCCGAGAGTTGAGAAGATAAGTAATTCCAAGATTTGTTGCCGCTGTCCGTTCGTGGAGAAGACAGAGAGTCGCGAAGAGAAGTAATTCCAAGAGTTGTTGCTGCCGTTTGTGGAGAAGGCGGAGAGTTGCGGTATTGTGATTTTGAAGCAGAACATTTATCTAATATAAACGGTATTTTGGTCTATTTAATAAAGGTGTAAAACATTTTTAAAGAAAATATTATAAGTGAATTCATACTTTTTTAGGTAGATATAGATATAGATATAGATATAGATATATATATATATATATGTATGTGTGTGTTGGCCAATTTCCCATCTTATTATCGTGTCTTGTATTAGCTGGATAGGTGGTACCACTTGGGTTGTGGAGTAGCACTTTAAAGGGATTAATTATCCGATGGTCTAATGATTAGATTAAGGGTTACATCTATAACAATATATTATACATGTACATGTAACTTATCATTTAGTCGTTAAGCCGATCCATTCAAATAATTTTTTCTTTGAAAAATTGACACTTTGAGAGAAGTTTAAGTTCGTGTTTCACATCAGTTGAATAGGTTGTATTTATATGAATAAGTGGGTATAAGATAGATACCAAAAGACGAGCAGTGAAACATTATTTCAGAGAAATTACACCAATACAAAATAGTTTGACAAGCCAATCTGAATTTACAACTCTTACTCCATTAATCTTTTTGGAGTTGTTCACTGTAAGCCAAAAACTGATGAGTCTAATATAGATTTAGTCTAGCATAAACTTTTAAAATTTCTTATAATTTTACTAAATGTAAGGAGCTTCCAAAGATGAAGAACAATACATGATATACAATTTCATTGCTTTCCCGACAGTTGTCAAGTCTTCCAAACTCATCACGGTAATTTATAAATTCAACTGAAAAATTTACATAATACAACTCAATAACTACGCATTTAAAGAATTATATATTTAAAAAACAAAATTTACTAACATAAATTTGTATAATTTTTCTAACAAGATTAGCTAAGTAAAGAAAAACCCGTTTCCAAAAAAATTCTAAAAACAACTTTTTTAAAAAAAAAACATCAAGGGTATTTTTCTGTCATTGTAAAAATGGAAATTCATTAGAAAAATAAAGTGCAAGAATAGTTGTATATATTTTCAAAATATTCATCATTTTTATTCTTGGAAACAGCATGCCCAAACGGCCTTTACCGCCCTTTTTCCTCTGTAAAATGTACCTTAAAATATGCCATAATGGGATTTTATTCTCAATATCCTTTGGGCATGACTTCGAATAGGATTTAAATTAACAAATGTTTAGCATCGCGCGTGAAACACTTCATCAACAATTAACAGTTGCCATATGCATTGTCATCGGTCACCAAAAAAACATAGTATTTACTGAAATTAAAAATCAACTAATATTTGATCGGCATGTATAATTCAAAACCACAAACTTACTACAAAACCTATTTATAATTAAAATAAAATAAACAAAATAGTTCTAATCCTACTGCTCAAGAAACAAAACTAAATCAAACTAAGGCATTGAAGTTGTGGAAATATATCACGAAGAAGTCTTCCCGCCATGATTTTGTAAGCCTCTTGTGTCAAATGTACTCCATCCCAACTGATGTGTCTTCTAGGATCAACACAAACTGAAACGTCTGGAGCTCCACACATTCTTGTGAGATTGAAATTATATTCACCTCCGATTCCGCAGCATGCTTTTTGTAAAGACGCAACATCAAATCCTAGATGAGGAGCATTGTGGAAAAGCCATTGAAAGGCATTGTAGTAATCCCCATATACAATGACTGTATTAGGATACTCTTTCTTCAAATCTTTGATGGCTTTCTGCACATGATCATTGTGATACGTTGAAAGCTCATTCAATTCTTTCAACAATGATATTCGTCATATGCTGCCAAGTTATTTGTTTTGAATCCCGTAAGATAGATTGGTAAACAACCTATTGGGAAATTACCAGGAACGATCATTCGGACTGCTCCATAATGGATTACTTTCTGCAAACAATACAAGTGAATTAGAATTATGTACAATTAGATTAAAAGGTTAAAAGGCTAGACAAAAATATAATAGTTTCAATGAAAACTTACTCTGACAGTATTCTTTATGGCTCCAACAACATCATGCACCATACTCTTAACCTCCTCAATTGATTTACCTTGAAACAGTGCATAATTGTAATCATTACCTCCAATTTCTCCAACCATGAAGAGTGAGTTTTTGAGCTTCTCAACACAATCTGTTAAACATAATTAACGAATTAAGTAAGTAAAAACATGATTCATAGTAAGTTAATAATGATCTAATCATAATTCAAAAATTATATAATTCATTTGACTCTTGAGTGATAACCAACCTCTATTATTGTGGCAAATTGAATGAAAATGGGTACGCATCCAATGAAGTTGAACATGGAGAGAACTGTTAGTCACTGGAGATAAAATATTCTTATTTGCAAGAACCTGTGTTGATAATGCAGTAGAACCAGCAACGGCAAAGTTTGCTCCATGTTCAAAGTTTGCATCACTATTCTTGTAAGGATTCAAAAAGGGAAGGCCAGCTGCCAATGCTGTGGAATTATCCAAAAAAAAAAAATAACATACTTTTATTGCATGAATTCAATCATATTGGTGAACTAAAAATATAAAACAGAAAAAAAAAAAAAAAAAACAAAAACAAAAGTGATGCATACCGAAGTAGTCAATCATGAGTAAGCCATTTGAGCATCGACCCGTTGCGTTGTTGAAGAAGGTTTCACCATATGGCAACCTGGCGAACGGAGATGCGGCTCCAATGGGAGTTTCACGAATGAGATTACCAGTATCGGATATAGAGTCTCCTAACTGATATATTTGATTAAAACCACATGTTTTGAAGAGATGAATATGAGCTTCCGAAGGTTGAGAAAGAAGAAGAAGAGCAGAAGAGACAATCACAAGTATAAAGAAGAGGTTTTGGGTGGCGGTGGTTGCCATTGCAACAACAGAAAGAAAGCAACCCAAGGTTTAATTGCAGACAACAAACAGAAAGGAAGCAAGTAAGCTTTGCAGACTTCTTTTGGCGAAAGCTTGTATACGCTAATGCATGGGTGCATGACTTACATATATAGTGGTCATGACATCTTTATTAATACTATCAGGATTAGGAAAAGGAAAACCCAATTTGATATGGATTATAAATCCCAGTTTCCATAAAAAAAATATTATATAAATCTAATTTAAAAAAGATATATAAATGTAGGAGTCCTACATTAACTGAAAGGAAATATGTTATGGGTGGGACCCAGTGAAATTTAACGGCCATAATTATCCATATAAATATTTGTGTCAAATACAATTTAGGACTCTTAAGCATTTGTTTCTTCTCCTAACCCTTGTTCGGTTTACAAAAGTGAGAATCAACTCTCATATAGTTGGGTTTGTCCATTTTGAATCCAATCCAGTGAAGCTATATATGCATAAGCAATTTTTTAATGAACTTTTGAATCTATAAGAAACGCAGGTAACAACAATTTTCTTTTTAATTTACCAGGATTTGATAAGGCAAGCTTTTCTATTTTAAAGTAATTAAAAGCAATTTTTTGTCCACAGAACAACAAAGCCCTACTTGATAATGAATTAACAGAAATAGAGAAATTTATCCACAAACAAATTAAAACAAGTAATTAACAATGGGAAAATTTTGAACCCATAGCTGGCTGGCTGGCTTGTCTAACTGACTGCTTTTGAAATCAGAAATATGATCAAACAACAACAAAACCTTGTGATGTTCATCCAAATGAATGTAGAATGTAGAATGCAGAAAAATGATATTATTGATCTAATAAAATCTGTACTGTAATAATGGACGAAAAAATCAACTGAAGAGCATAAATTTTGAATGAAGAAATTCCATGGAGTTCATCCAAAAAGTCTATCAATCATATCATTTCAACTCTTTATTCCTTTTCTTAATTTCTCTCTTCGCTTTGTCAGTTGCTGGCCATATAAATTATCATTTTCTAGAGGAGCTTGTTAGCTAATTAAACCATACTGGTAGAGTTTTAGAGGAGTTTTCTAGAGGAGTTCTAGAGGAGCTTGAATATCTCCTCTCCCTGTATATGTGTGTGTGTGTGTTAATGTACGTAAATCATTACATTGGTGCTTAACAGTCAAAAAGTCTAATACAGAGAAAACTATACTACACCTTGAAGAAATTCTCCCTCCCCCTCTCTTTTTCCCCTTTTCACCCCTGTTTGAGTTTCATTTGACTCACGGAGGAAAAAGAAAAGGAAAATGAAAACCAATTTCATTCAATTTTTTTTTTTCTCTTACTCAAAAAAATGAAGTTGTTATTTCACATTGTGTTTTCCTTTCTCTCACTAAATTCACAATTCAAAAGGAGCTATAATTTCTAATTCTATTTAAATGAAAAATAATTTTCCTTTTATCTTTTCCTTTTACCCTCGCTAAACCAGCAAGACCAAATCAAGGCTTACAAGAAGTCTTGAGGTATTGTGTAAATGAATTAGGTGCATGAAGTGTTACTCATACACAAGATCAAATGCACAAGTTTCTTATAACTTGCGAAGTATGTTCATACTTTTGATGAAATAAGACATTTCATCTGAAAGACTATAACTTGTGTTGAACATTGGAGTATACTTCACACACACACACACACACGCAGTCAACAATTTTCACACTTCCACAACCTGAACACATTCAGCCTGATCTCTTGAACCCAAAATTCTAATGTCATTGCCTCCAAAATGAAGATTCTTAGTTGCAGAACGGTTACTTACTTATCCTAATGATTATGGTGCCGAAAGAAAAGTAAAATACATGAAGATGAAAAGTATGCATCTTCTTTTATTTCAGAATTTCATATCTTATCCATCACTGTCCTGCCAACCAAATGCAGGCTTAGGATGATCCGCTGATGTTTTAATCAGAAGGAAGAGGAGAAATCAAATACATACCGATTCAGAGAAAAGATCACTGAAAATATATATATATATTAATGTCAACTCGCTATAACAAGAAAACATATAATACCAGACTTATTTAAACATCATGTCCAATCTTACTTGCAAGGGGCATAAGGGAGAATTAAAACATTAAACCTACAACGATAAATTAGATGGGAAGAAGGCAGATGGTGAACTACAAGAACTTTCATCTCTGAACCTGATCAGAAGCATGGTTGCTTGTGGTCAATGATGACCCTGTCCTACCATTTAGCATCCCATTATCAACTGGTGGACTTTCTCCCCACTTCCCCTCTGATTCCGAAGGTTCAATCACTTTAACAGACCCATTGGTTAACCCAACAGCAAACTGGTGTGGCTCCTGTGGATGTGCTGCAACTACAAGCGGGTACACAGCTTGGCTTCTACAAGAAAGCAAACCAAAGGGTTCAGTTATAAGAATCAAAGCAACAATGCTAAAGGCTTGCAACTTTCAGAATTCAAATAGTCAAAAGAATAATGGGGAAAAAATAGGAAGGAACAAAAACGAGCAAGTGAGAGAGAGAGATTCTTGTTAGTTTAATGCAGTTCGAGCAAACTATAATATATATATATATATATATTTAGCTACCATTAATTTGTTAAATCCAATTTTTTACAGCACTTCTGATGTCATATTGACGGTCATGCTAGTAGACGAGGGCGGCCAAAATTAACTTTAGTAGAAGTAGTTAAAAAAAATATAGTAATGGGTGGCTTTACGGAAAAAATAGCCTTAAATATAAAAGAATAGAGAGATAGGATTCACGTAGCCGACCCCAAATAATTGGGATAAGGCTTTGTTAAGTTGAGTTGAGTTCTGATGTTCATACAAGGGAACTATAGTCCAAAAAGCATGTGATATCAAAAGAAGTTAACAAAACAATTCCTTAGAGATGTAAAAAACTTACACAAGTTCTATATACATGTATACACATCTATCTATATGTACGTATTGACAGTAAATAGTAATAGTTGGGGTTGGGTCATGGCTAGTCACTAGATGGAGGAAATATGGAAGAGAACCATAATGCAGCCGCAAAGGACTAATTCCGGAAGTTCAGTAGATAATAAACCGTGTAAAGGAAAAGGCAGTTTAATCAGACAGTTACGTATATAGAAATTGGTAAAAAAGCAAGATGTCATGTCTCACAACAGCATCACAAGTAAACTGCCATTGTAAATTCTGGGAACAAGCCTTGACACTTACCCATTCAATACTGCCTGGGACAAGTATGCAGATGGAGCAATGCGGCATCTTAGTCTCAGGCTATCTGCATTGAAGACCCCAATATTACCATCACAAAAGGAAGTATAAACTAGTTGACTGTTGCATGAGTATGCCGCATATGAAATAGGCGCAGATAGGGCATCATGTGGGATCCACTGCAATAACAGAGTGTAAAGGAAATTAAAATTGTTATGAGCAATTTTTTTTTGTTTTTTGTTATAAGCAATCTTAATGCCAGATTTTTAGATATTCTTTCTACCTGGCAAATGCGATCCATCTTGGAGGCATCATATATTGCTAACTGTGTTTCATGGGATACCAGCAAGCGAATTTGATTGGAATGGAATTGTACTCTAGTGTCACCAGCAGGCGCCATACCAGTAGGCATTTGTAGTGGAACTGATTTCCTTTTCTCCCACGAATCAATGCTCCAAACGCAAAGCTGCAAATTATAGTTACGATATTAGTATCAGAAAATCCAGAATGATCTTGCATGCCAGTGTTGTAAATGGGATCTTTTTCACAATGTTCTCAATCAGGAAAAATATTTCATTTCACAAGACTCAATTCACAGCCAGAATCTGAGGTGAGGACAATAGATGAATTAAGTCTCAAATTTTTATTTCAATTGAATGAAAATTTGAGTTGGGCTTCAGTCAAGACCTAAAATTTTAACAAGTCTCAAACCTAAGCCTGCCGATGACCACCTTAAAAGCAGGGGAGAAGAAAATATAAGGCTGTGAAAGGAAGAACTGAGATTGAATAACCTATGAATACAATATGGTAAATAATTAGATATAATGTAGCTTTCTAGTTTTGGATTCTATGTTTGCTCAAATTTCATATTAATGTGCCAAGATGGGTTTGGATTCTTTTTCCTTTAAAGCAGGGATTGGATTTTAAATAAAGCAAAATATCAATAGAAAAGTCTCTTTTTCTGGGTGATGATAGTTGAGTTATATCAAATAAAAAGGAAACTTATCAGGCATAGATGTTTCCCATTTCTTAGCCAAACAATAATAATAATAATAAAAGGAGCAACTTACCTGAGCATCAGCACCTGATGAAACCAATATGTTAAGATTTGTGGAAAAAGCTAAACCAGTTACATGCTTTTGGTGACTTTTCAGTTTTGATTTAACCTATAAAAGGCAAAGTCCAATTGCATCAGTTCTGGTTAAGTGATTGTACCAATATCCTACAGAACTCAATATATGATGGGAAAGTAATTACCTCATCCACCCTAACATTGTATATGTGGATAGTTGAATCCTCCATTCCAACGGCTATGACATTATTATCTTGAGGATGAAATGCTAGGAAGGTTGAAGCCGGTGGAGGTGGCATGAACGTTGTCATTACCTACATATCAGAGCAATCTAACTCCCAACGATTTACAATACCAACGTTGACAAAGTGAGAAACCTATTTATGTGCAAACATACCTTGAATGTCATCATGTTGAACAAGGAAACCTTTCCACCAGAGGCCGACATTACATAAGAGTCATTCTTTGAGAGTGCGATGCATGGCACTGCTTCCTCAAGGTTGACACCTGAGGTATCATTAGTCATAAGAAGACCACTGTTTGGTTGCCAGTGAAGTGGAACAACATTGGCAGTGGCCTTTAAACCCTTGCTCACTTCAGAAATCTCCTCCACAAATGAAAGAAAGGGGAAAAAAACAAATATATACGTATATTAAAAAACAAGACTGAAACTGCTCCTAACTAGCCATCACCTTTCCACTTGGATTTTGTTCATTGTGCACCCATTTCCACAACTTCTGAATGCCATTTGACCCAAGCGCTAAAATGCCAACACCAGAATTTGTATAAAGTAGCCGAGCAACCTAAATATACATGTGTCAGTTAAAGCACCATATGATCAATAAATTGTTCCACAATAACTGAGAAGTAGAAATTACTTGACGCACCTTGTTGCCAGTGTCTGTGCTGTCTGGCATAGTAACCAGCCGGCACTGAACAGGATCTACAATTTCAGCCAACTGCCAGGGTTTTGTTTTATCAGTTACATCAGCCAAGGTTCTTGGCTTTTCCATGCTTTTAGACATAGGATTGACTCCATTCTAGAAAAAAGAAAACCAAAATTGAAATCGGTTATTTGCCAGCAGATGATTCACTAAGCTGCAGTAGTAGATAAGAAATATTTGTGAACAAAGCAAGGGTGATATCATAAATAGAAAACGAAATGGCACCCTTCAAGTCACCTATTTTTGCTCTTTTTTCTATGTTCCATTTACATAGAGGAACACACGCACTATTGGATGAAAAACAACAGTATTTACAGGCATGCCCCTCACTTGCATGCAATGGTACACTGTGACTAGGAAGCAAACATTCTTTACGGTGGGAAACAGAGGAGACCGACCCTCATCCATTCTGAAAGCTTGTGGCAGAAACATAGAAGGATTTTAAATTTTAGTTGTGTCTGTTTCTAACATATTAAACTCAGGCCAGGCCTAATCTGTACACATGGTTACTGCTGCAAGCCTGCAACTAATATTTGGAGTATTTTTTTCAGAAAAAAAAAGGATCCTTTACAATTTTCAGCAAAGGTGTTGGTGACATACAAGAACGGCAGAGGGCCTGACAGGAGAGCTTCTTTCCACTTTACAATTGACTGGAGTGACATTTGCAACGGCAGAAGATCCAGAAACCTGATCAAAAAAATATGAAAGTCTCTATAGATCCCAAAATGTAAGTACTTTCAAGAACAAATTTTAAAGACAAAAAAATCATTGTACCTTGATTGCAGCAGGTTCAACAGAGGATTTTAATGCTTCAAACGATGAAGGTTCACCTACTCTTAGTGATCTGAGGCCAGCAGCAGTTGCAAGTATCTTAAATCCATTTTCTGCTGTAGAAACAGCTAGAAGATTTCCTTCCTTGTTGAATCTCAAGCGGGGAAGACTCTAAGACAGTAGAAGTGATTATTAGGTGACTAAGTCAAAGATGGTGGGTGTTTCTCAGAAGAACTAATAAATTACCACGTGTAAAATACTAACCGGGAGTCCACCCTCGGCATCCGTACTTGTGAGAATGTTTATATTGTCCATATCCCAAAACTTTATCTGGTTATCTTCGCCCACAGCCAAAATGCGGTTTTGAGTTGTGTCAAACTGCACCACACCAGCTGATTTCTTTCTAAACCCGGTATATGTCCTCTTAATCGTTCCTTCACTTTCATTCCATTCAACCAGAAAAGTGTCCCCTTCTTTACTTGTTCCACATGAGAATAATCTGAAAAAGGGGATCAAAACTAATGAACAATCTGAAAATTTGATAAGATCAATTGTTTTTCACACCTCATTTGACAAGCCAAATTTCATCAACAATATTAGAAAATATGCAGAAATATGGGCTCAAAGAAAGTGATTGAGAAATCAAACATACAGTGCCCTATATATCATGTCTGATCTCTTGAATTTCACTAATCTTACCTACTTCTGTCAGCACTATAAAGCATAGTAGTACACCAGCGCCCAGGAGCATCATAGTCAACCCTAGATCCCACGTTGTCATACAGCCAGGCCTTAATTTTCCCATCAATAGCAGTTGAGAATATAAACTGCAAATGTACAAGTGGAAAACATGATGTCAGAAAGCATTTTGAAAGTGCACCCCTAACAATTCTTCATGTACTTGGGACAGCCCCCTCTTTTGACATTTTTTAATGAAACTGCACCCCTAACAATGAAAATGGTGGGATAATAGAGACAGTCTAGCAGGAGTATGGAATGGTTGTGATGGAAGGATGGCAACCAATGGCAGTTATGAAGGTAGTAGGGTGCAACATAGGTTGTACAGAGGTGGCAACTCTAGCAGTGGTGATGTATGATGCTGGAATCGGTACTTTTAGTGACGTTAATATGGTGGTTTTGGTGTTAGCGTGGTGGAGTCACTATGATTATGAAATGGTGGTTTGGCCATAGTTATAGTAGTGTCAATATGTCAAGGCAGCGGTCCTCATAGGGTTGGCGGCAGTGACAAAGAGCAGCAAGTATTGTGGTTGTGGTTGTGGTAGTATTATCAATTAGGTTTTATTAAAATAATTCTTGTCAAAAACTTTAGTAGGGTATTTTTTAATTTGGTTTAATAGAATTTACTGAAGTATTTATTATCTGTCAATTGCTTTTAGGTAGTGATAGCTCTCATGGTGGTAGTGTTAACTAGTGTTCTAGGTGGTATTAAATGGTAGTTATTTTGTTAATTTGGTTTAACAGAATTTACTGAAGTATTTAGTATCTGTCAAATGTTTTAAATAGTGATGGCTCTCATGGTGGTGATGTTCTAGGTGGTATTAAACAGGTCTCACTGTAATTACTGAAAAGCTTATTGAAGAAGCATACATCTAATCTCTCCTCGACAAAAAGTGTGTAAGTTGTTGAAAAAAACAAAGACTTAAGTAGCTCTTCTTTTGCAGTTTAGCTTGGTTAGGGTAGCAAGATGGTCAAAGATCCAACTTGATAACATGACATAATGAGTATTCACATAAACATGACACCTGCAACAGAAAGATGTCAAGAAATACTATAATATTACTTTTTTGTGATCTTATATGGAATACCTGAATACTCTCTTTCTGATGAGGACATATAGAAAATACAGGTGCTTCATGACCTTCAAAGCTATACAGCTTTCGTCCAGCTAGATCCCAAACCTGTTTCATTCTTTTATTTAGTGAAAAAAAGAAAAAAGAAACCCAAAAAAAAATCATTAAGAGTCCATAAAAACTTCTCTCTCACCTTTATCAGCTTATCATCTCCACAGGTTACTACACATAGCTGTTTGTTTAGATGAGCAAAAGCCAAGTCGTTCACTCCACCAACATGGGCATCAACCTGCAAGCAGAAGGGATGCAAGTCAACTTATAGTAACAAATTTTACCTTGTTGCACAGGCAGCAATATTCCAACTCACCTCTAAGAGCTGGCGTAAATCATTTGATCCAGGATAGGCATACAGATGGATCAAATGCTTAGTAAATGCAGCCCCTACAAAATTGAAAACAATAAGAAATACTCACAGGCACATCAGAAAGCTAATCACTTATTGAAATGTATATACCCATAAAATGTCCATCTGGACTCCATGCAACACGGCTGACAGATATTGGTGCATCTTTAACATGGGAAGCCTGTTCAAAGTCTAATTGTCACATTCCAATAAGAGTAGTTGCTTGAACTTTTTACTTACAATATCAACAATTCCAAGTAGGACATTAAATAATGAATATTAGGCTACATCTAGTAAATAATCATTTTAGAACTATGACCATCACCACACAGAAACAAACGAGTTAATAATCATTTTAGACTAATGACCATCACTGGACAGAAATAAATAAAGCGTTTTCAATAAGAATTGGGATGATGGATTGAAGCATCAATGAAAGATGATATAAGAACCTGAAATGACAAGGAACAAGCTGCTATATCCCATATCTTGAATGACTTTGAAACTAACTGCTCTCGCATCCCAACTTCATAAAGCGTTATTTCACCATTAACAGAACCGACTGTTCAAAAAAAAAGGTATCTAAATCAGATAACAGGACAAGAAGAGTTGTAGCATAATTTATTTGGTAGGAGCTTTGCTAAAAAATCATAAAAAATACAGCTTAGTCATCAATCATAGACTATCATACCAAGAAGCAATGTGCGGTGAGAAGGATGAAAATCCATGCTTGCAACTGCCGACCCTTGATGCATGGTAAAAGCTACTGTTCTTGGCAAGTCATCAAGGGACCAAGAAGGCTGTTGACGAGCTGTTGAATATGTAACCTGAATATAAAGGAGAGAAATGTAAACCAATAATATTAACAAATAATGTTAGTGGGAGGACCGCTTGGCACATAGTTTACTAGCACAATGACGGAGTATGATGAAGTATCCAGGAGAGAATATAATAGACAGTAACTCCTGAAGATTACCTCCTCAACAGATTGTGAGGGTCGCAATCGTTTCATTAATTGTTCATGGTCAGTGTTCTGATAATCAACCATACCCAGAGTTGCTGGAGGTGTTATTGGACGTTTTAAGATTGCAACTGTTCAAAAGAAAAAGTGAAACACGTTAGCATGCAATCACTGAGAAACGCATGAATAAACAAAAGTTAACTTGACAACTCAATTAGCATCATATATAAAGACAAGAACCTATAAATCATAAAATCAAGAGAACATTATTGCCACTTTTGAAGGAGAGTCCAATAATAAACAAAGAATCCCCCAGTATAGCATATAATATTCCATGTAGGCTGGTTATCAGAAAATTTTAAGCTTCTCGGATGTTCTTCCACATAAATACTCAGACTTGTGTCCATGATTGCAAAACAATGACAATGAATCTCAATAAATTTTGATGCACCCCTCCTTCTCTCCATAAAAGAGACAAAAGGAAGAAAAAAATTTAAATTAAAAAGAAACATAAAAGATGTATGGTTTGACATTCAAAGGCCAGTATATGTATTTGCCAGGTGTCGTATAAAATCAAGAAAGTTGTTAAAAGCACAGTTTAACAAAAGTTGCATCTTTTTTTAACTATGACTCCACCTCTCAAGCAAAATTCGACTGCTTGAACACCAAATCCTGTTGAAAGTTAAGTTCTGACCTTGATTTGATGGAACAGGTAAGGATGGCGCAGCAACAACAGCTGCTTGAACAGATGAAGAAGCTGCAGCATTTGCTGTCCAACCTCCGAAAGCATTAGCATTAGCAGCTGCTGCAGTGGGTGGAAAGGGCTATACACAACAAATGAAAACAAGAATTTTATCAGTCGCATTCTAAATAAAGCATGCACTTGAATTTTTTTCTTCCTTTCTTCCTTTTTTTGTTTTTTTGTTTTTTTTTTTTTTTTTTTTTTTGGGGGGGGGGGGGGGGGGGTATTGAACTTCTGAGATGAATGTCATACCCCATGAGCTCCCAGCGATGTAAAAGTAGTAGGCTTCGCAACTGCAGCAGCTGGAAGATTGACAGGAGTAGATGGAAGAACCCCATTTGGAGGTATGCATGTATGATCTGTGAACAAGGACTTAATATCTGGATTCGGCCTTGGATTCTTGCACAGCTGGTGCTGCCAGTTCAAACTGGATCAACAACAAAATTGCATATCAGAGCCTAAAAATATATGGTGAATAGCACAATTACAAATATTTATTTATGTAATGCAATACAGGTAAGAAATAATGAGCAAAAAGATCATTGGCAGATTTTCAGAATCATTTGTGGCAAGTGAAGGGACATATAAATGTATGGAATAATTTTTTCCAATAAAACATAGAGCATAAGTGGGCCCATATAGCGGACACAAACAGTAATAACAATATTCACTCCAAAATTAAGGAAATACTGCAATCTTAATCATAAAAATAGAATATGTTTTCAAAGTACTACAAATAAAAACAGTTAAGATGCGATTACGAAGACTCAATATCAGCTAGTTCAATGGAGTAGCAAAAGAATTTTTTTGCCTCGAAGCAAACCACCGGTGGAGGGGGAGCCAAAAAGGGAAAGAATATAACATAACTGACTTGCTTCCCAAGTACTGCTGAGTAAAACTGCCTTTCAGAGCACAACCAAGAGACAACTGGAGATTCACAGTTTTCTTATTCTGTTATTCATCCATTACAAACCAACTTTACCTTTGATTGATTAGAGTCCGCAATCTTGATGACTTCAGATTAGGAAAAACAAGCTTTTCACGGAAAAGTGGGTTTGCTTCTAATAGTTTCTTAAGCTCTATCAACATTATGCTACGAGCTGTTTTGGTGTCACCATACTTGGATAGTTGTTCATTTTCCCTGACATACAAAGAACAAAAATCAATTCTAAGAAACCAGGCTAATAATAAGTCTAACTAAATCTTAGTAACATTTAAAATTGCATGGAAATTCTCAAGACATATCATCAATGTCAGCAATGAGAAAATGTAGAAAAATAAGGCTTGGTTTAGTTCTCAAATATAGAGGCCACTGCTTGGTGGAATGGAAAAGCATAGGCTGACTAGCTTGAGTACACAGGTTCAAGTCCAAAAATGATCATTTTATGTAAACAATGCCAAAGATACATCTAGTCCACCCAAGGTTTTAAATAACAGTCGCGGTAATGCCAACGTGGGGGCGTAACGGGCGCGGTTACCAGGAGCGCAAGTTTCTTTTTCAATGCACAAATCTCTAAAATTTTACCAATACACATGTTTTAATTACAATATTCTATATATTTTGGATTTTTAATGAATTCTATTGAATTTATAAAAATAATTATATATAATTAATGAATTTTATATCAAGTTTTAAGTAGTTGGCAACAACAAAAAGTACCGTAGTTGTTATATTTTACAAGTTTTATTGGTTTTTGTCAAGAAAATATTATAAAATAAGTGATCCTTAGTAGTAAATATTGAAGGATTTAAAAAAACAATAAATATTAATATAATTTTTATTAAAAAAAAAAAAAGAAGTAAAAGACCATTCTCGTGGAAGTCTGGGGACTGTCCACTCCCACCTATTTGTAGGCCAGGTGGCCAATGTTAGTAATTAAAAAGAACAAAAAGAGGGGGGTTTCAATTGGGGACTCTCTGTTTCTTTCTAGAACCAAACAGGCGATAGAGAAAGGGAAAGAGATGATAGCGATAACCAGAGGCAGCCAGCCACTGCAGTGCTCGAGAAGAAGAAAAAGAAAAAGAAAAAGAAGAGCATACATGGTTCTATGATCTGTTATACATCGTGGGTCTTTGTTGATTTGCCTTACATGGTTCTATGATGTAAGTCCACTATTTTAACTTTTCCTTTCTCTTTTTCCTCAAATTTTTGGTTTTGAATCTTCTCCTCTTTCATTTTTTCTTTAGTTCTGAAAGAATAGAAATTTTCATTGTTGAGCCAAACAAACCGTAATGGCTGTTACGCCCCTGTAATGGCCCTTTATGGATGTTACGTCGCCGTAACAGCCTGTTACGGCTCAGTAACGCCCACTACGCATTCGAAATTCAATCTCTCTGCTATCGCAGGGTGTAACGGGTTGGGCACTTGGCGATACCATCATTGGGCAGTTACATTGCGTAATAGTGCTATTTGAAACATGAGTCCACCTCTCCCGGTGCCCCATATTGGTGGGAGCAACACTAGTTAATATCCTTTTGGGTTCTTGAAAATGATAAAGAAACTAAACGGAAAATGTTTGAAATGCATTATTTATAATCATTCACTTTTCTTTCTCCCTTTCTTTCTCTTTTTGATTAGCCTTTCTCTCATTCTTTCCAGGAACCAAATGGAGGGAAAAGAAATTAAGATTGTGAATCACAAGCTTTTTTCTATTAAGGTTTTCCTTTTTTCCTCTTTTTTCCGGATAATGACAATTTTAATATTCAAAGTTTCACTTTGATTTAATAGAGCATAAAGGGAAAAATTACTTTTCATTTTCTTCCTTTGCTAATGCATCACGTATTAAAAGAAGAGGGAAGAAGCAAAGTACCTGAAATTGCCAAGTGTTAAAAGCTGAGTGATTTCTTTATACAAGTCTTCATTGAATGTCGAGAACACTTTCAAATCTTTCAGTAGGATCTCAACAGCCTTTGCCTTGTCTTGCCTAGTAATGTCAATTAAACACCCAAACACATAACAAAAATTAAACTCTTTCCAAATGAACACAAGTGTCATAAATCATACATAAATGGAGAATTTTAACATACCGATCAAGAGCTTCAAGATACTTCTGCTTCCGGATTTCAAAGAAAATTTTCATAGAGTATCTGTTGTCGTCCACTTTGGTAATTCCAGAAAGGTATTTCTCAACTTCTTCCCATTCACCGGCTAGTACTTTCTCCTCAAAGTATTTCATGTTGAAGAAAAACCCTGACTCTTGCTCAAGCCTAAAAACACATCATTAAATTATTATTTTTTTAATCTCAACCAAATTCAGAACCAATTTCCTCAAAGTATTTCATGTTGAAGAAAAACCCTGACTCTTGCTCAAGCCTAAAAACATATCATTAATTAATTTTTTAAAATCTCAACCAAATTCAGAATCAATTCAAATCAAAATAACCTGTTTCAAGCTGGAAAATCTAACAAATAAAAGAAAAAAATTAATTTTAAATCACATAAGATAAAGAAATTAAAAAATAATAATTAAACACCAACCTTGTACAACTATTTGGCTAGGTTGAGGTGAGTATTTCATTTATTTATTTTTTTAACTTTTTTCCCCTCAAAACAACGGCATCAAATATCAGATTCCTAATTTGCTTTCCTTTCCTTTCCTTTTTCTCAATTTTCTCCACCACAAACAGAATTTATATATATATATATAGACAGATATCATAGATTAACAGATTTTTAATTATACAAAACTCTTAAGGACAAATATATATATATATATATATATATATCTGCACTCAAACAGAACATCATACAACTAAGTATTTGATGTTAGTTTCCTCATTTTCCTTTTTACCGAAACAACATAAACATCAAATCCAAAAACTTTTCGTAAACATGGTAAGAGTTACACACCCATTTGGTGTATATACGTATATGTGGGTGAGAGAGAGAGACAGAGAGACAGAAACGTACTTGTGAACGGTCTCCTTAAATTTCTCTTCGTCCAAGAATTGAAGTATGAGGAAGACTAATTCTCTACTCAGAGAGGACATTTTCCCGACGGAAATGAACTGAGACTTCAAATCCAGAAACAATCAACTCACATAAACCGATTCGAAATCACTCTCAGGAAACAAAACCGCACCGACAAAACTAAAAAACAGAGGGCTTCGTCGGTTGAAAAACCGACAGATCGAAAAAGAAAGGAGTCAGAGGAGCGAGGACTAGGACAATTTCCTAGGGTTTCACTTTCTGCTCAGGAAAGCTTTGATTTGATAGGAAAGGCTGCGAAGAAGAGAGAATTTAAAGGAGAGATATTGGGATGGGGTGGGGCTCGCTATCTTCGATGCTTTGGCAGAGGAGTGAGTCAGTCTCTCTCTTTTTTCTACTGGCCTTATCAGTGATAAGTACGTCGACTTATTTACTGATAAGTGATAAGTTCTTCGTCGGATTATCGTAGTATGAACTAATAGAAAAAGAGTGTTGATTTTGCGGATTCGAAACAAGAAATTCAAATCTAGTGAATATTCGTGGGTAGCGTCCAGTCCCGTCGTGCGAATTTCGCTTTCACACTGTCACTTTCGTAGGCATTAAATTCTTTCCGCTAACTTCTCGCGATATTTTGCTTTTTCTTTCGTTTGTTTTCATTTGGCCTACGAAATTTTTGTCAGGGGTTGAACCTAGTGACAGAGCGATAAGGTGGGGCCCGCATATTTGTTGTCTCACTTTTGGCCGAGTTGGTGGTTAGGAAGCGACAACTGTTCTGGCTAGGACACGTACCACCTTTTAATTAGAGTCTCAGTTTCAGAGAGATCTCGGAATAAAAAAATAGAAAAATGGTAAATTATCGAAATCTTGCGACAGATTTGAGTAATTTCACAGATTTTTTCTTAGATTTTTTACATGGTATGTTTGAATAAAAAGTGAAATTTACCTAGATTAAAGGAGTATTTAGTATAATTTTTAGTAGAAGAGTAATACCTTATAATATAATTAAAATTTAATATAATTAACATAATTATTTATATAAATGTAAGATTCGTGTAAGTATTATGGGTGTGGGCTATACACATTGTGAGTAATTGAAAGTATTATGAGTGTGGGTCACACACATTTTAATAAAATGCTCATTCAATGAAATAGTCATTCTCAATAATCATACTGAACATAAATAAAGAATAAAAAAGTTAGAATAAATATTTCTGAAATGCTCATTTTACAGAAATAAACATGACTTATCTTCTATTTTTATTAACAAATTACAAAAATCTTCCCTCCAGTCTTTTTTTTTTTCAATATGACAAAAGTATATCTTTCATTTATTTTATTTTTTTTGCATTATTTTGACAATTTTTTGAAGTTTTTTTTAAAGAAATTCTGCATTTTATATAAAAATAAATAGATTTAAGATAAATAACTTATATTTTTTAGTAAAAAGATTTTAATTAGTATTTATTTGAAAATGAGAAAAAAAATTTGAAAAAATGTTGTCAAAATTTAAATAAAAAAAAATGACAAGGGCACTTTTATTATTTAAAAAAAAAATAGTGCTGGATGGAAAGTCTTTATAACTTGTTAGTAAAAATAGAGAATGTCAGTATCATTTCAAAAATCTCAGAAGAAATCTTTATAATTGTCAAAAATTTTAGGAGAGGTTAGTATAATTTACACAAGAGGGAGATAGAGAAAAAGAGAGAAAGGGAATTATAATTAAGGTAAAGTCCATCCAATTTACATCGGAGGTTTCAAGTTTGGTGAAATTAGGCTTAAGATATGTCGGTAAAATATTAACTGCAAAAAGAGTAAATAATTTACACTAAATTAATTTATGATGAAATGACTAGAAACTCCATGTCACATGTAACTACCCAGGGGTGCAACTTGAGCGAACTAGGCTTAGGTTGAGGCATGTTCAAGCCTAACTCAAGTTATTATATAGTTGGCCTGAACTCTAGCCAAGTTTGACCTTGAACCGGAGCAACCCAACCCGAACTCATCCCAAACTAAAATTCAGTACTATCAGGTTGAGTCCGAGCCCGATATATGTTCAATACACACCAAAGACAACTTTCAGATTCAATTCTAAATCATAGATTAATTCATATTTTCATCCCAAATTTATCGAAAATCAAACTAAATAATCACATAATATCAATTAACAAGCAAGCACGCATGCACAAAAAACTAGAAAATATAGCAATTATATTACCTAAAAAAATCGATCACAAAATATCAATTACCAAAAAAATCAATATCAATTATATTACCCAAAAAATCAATCACAAAATCAACCACAAAATATCAATTACCAAAAAAATCAGTATCAATTATATTACCCAAAAAATCAATCATAGAATATCAATTGCCAAAAAAAATCAAGTACACACAACCTTTTGAGTTACTTATCAGTATAGTAGAATCAATCTCTCCATGATCATCGTCGGTGGTTACCAGTGGCTCTCGACAACAACAAAGATGAATGGATCTCTTCATAAATCGATCTTGCACAACAACGAAGATGAACAAATCTTTTATCTCTTCATGAATGGATCTCAAATCTCTTGATCTTTTTATGAATGGATCTCCCATGACAATAATGGTGTCGGTGTTGGTGTCGGTGTCGGTGTTGGTGTCGGTGTCAGTGTCGGTGTCGGTGCCGGTGCCGGTGTTATGTGCCATGAACACAGATCTCTCAATGACGCTAGTGCAAAAAAACAAGAGATGGTCAGAGCTCGAAAGATGGCTAAAGAAAATGGTGGTTTTTTGGTTTCAATGGGTTCGGTAGATAGCAGCTAGGGTTTGTTGTGAGAGAAATCAACGAATTAGGCGGATTATGGAAGTTTTCGGGATTTATTTTCTAAATGAGAGAATAGTTGAATATTATATATAATTTTAATGAATGGCCAAGATTTATTAAGAGTTTAGATCTAACGGACCATGTTAATTCACATTATAAAAATATATATTATATATAAAGGCTAGGCTCAGGCTCGAGTTTCGAAAGACCAAGACCAAGTCCAAGCCAAGCCTGATTTTAATTCGGGCCCTTTTTTTAAGCCCAATGTAATGCCCCAAGCCCACTGGCCCAACAACCTGAAAGAGCCCACAATATTATGACTCAAAAGTTTAAGCTCAAATTGTTAGTAGTAAAACTTGTAGTGTCTTATATTCTAATTATCCTACCCCCACCCAACCTATGTGGGAAAAGAGTATTACATTTAAATGTAACGTTCCAAGCCCACTAGCCCAACAACCTGAAAGAGCCCACAACATTATGGCTCACTCCCAACAACCTGAAGGAGCTCACAATATTATGGCTCAAAAGTTTAAGTTCAAGTTGTTAGTAATAAGACTTGTATTGTCTTATATTCTAATCATACTACTTCCACCCAACCGATGTGAGACAAGAGTATCACGTTTAAATGTAACATCTCAAGCCTACTAGTCCAACAACCTGAAAGAGTCCACAACATTATAGCTCAAAAGCTTAAACTCAAGTTGTTAGTAGTAAGACTTGTAATGTCTTATATTCTAATCATATTACTCTCACCCAACAGATGTGAGACACAAGTCTCACACCTAATCTCATCTCGAAATTAAAAAAAAAAAAAATATTGTTGAAGTCCTAAGTTTTTTGGGTTAGACTTGAATTGACCTGCCCAAATTACAACCCTATAACCACCTCAACCCAAATTTTTGACACATGAGAAATCTCAAACTCCTCAATTTTTCATCCAAAAAATGACAAAAGATTGTCATTTTCAAACTTTAAGCGGGCCCACTTTTTCTTCCAACTTTAAAAGCTTTTATGACCCCCACAAGTCAAATTAAACACATTTCAACACATTAATGCATGGTCATTAAAGTCTTTAGCCAAACTTATTGCCATAATTAATGTTTTTAAAAAAACTAAAAAGCAAAAACAAAAAACAAAAAAAAAAATC
Source organism: Nyssa sinensis (assembly GCA_008638375.1). Lineage (NCBI taxonomy): Eukaryota > Viridiplantae > Streptophyta > Magnoliopsida > Cornales > Nyssaceae > Nyssa > Nyssa sinensis. The sequence continues at coordinate 12,485,424 of CM018039.1, read as the reverse complement.
CTTTAAAAAAATAGTGTTTTTTTTTTTTCAAATCCTTAAGAAAAAAAAAATATCAGTATTTTGTTTGGCAAAAAAATACTTTTTACCTTTAGGGAAAAAAAGTTTTCCAAATAACTTCCCTATAGAAAAAGAAAAAAAAATTAAAAAAAAAGGTAAAAATAAAAATAAAAAAGGTAGGGATGTATATGTGTGATTTGCAAGGGGCTTCCACTGTGACCTATTGCTTCCCTTGAATTTTCTCGAGATATCGTTTTGGGCTTGTGATTTTTCTCATGTGGGTTTGGCAAAATTCTTCGATTTGGATTTCTCATGTATAATGTGTTAGAATTATTGGTGTGATTGAAAAAAACAAGAGTTATTTTACATGTTAAATGAGTTGGAAATACATGCTTCGATTGGCAAAATGGATTTGAGCATGAGTTTTTGGCAAATTTTGAACTAAAATAAAAGTGGATTCACATTATTTGAGGTGGGTGTACATGAAAATATTTCTTCTTCATAAGTAGATTAAAACATATATTGAGTTGCTCAAAATTATTAAACAGTGAATGAGAAATTGACTCCAAACATTACCATTTGAACATGGTAATTGAAACTTGTGAAAAGTTTGTATCCCACTTTGCTTGAATACAAAGCTTTGTGTGAGTATATATACAATTATCTTGAATGAATATTTAGGCCCCAAGGGACACACCACTTTCGTAGAAGGGAGAGGACTTAACCCATGATGGGTTCCTATAAATACTTAAAAGTGTGGAAGTATTTAGAAAAAAATAAAAACAGGTGGATCAATTGACAAATGCAAAGCCAAGCTTGTTGTTAAAGGATACAAGCAAAGGAAGGCTTGAACTATTTTGACACATACTTACCAATTACGAGAATAACATCTATTTTTATGTTAATAACTATTCCAATTATATATAATCTTGAAATACATCAAATGAATGTCAAGACAACTTTTTTTAAATAGTGAATTAAATGAAGAATTAAATATGGAACAACCGGAATGATTTAATGTTCCAAGCAAGAGAAGAAAATGTGTCTACTTGTTAAATCTCTTTGTGGATTAAAACAAGACCAAAGGAATAACACAAGAAATTTAACAATGCAATAATGTCAAATGGGTTTAAGATCAATGAATATAACAAATATGTATATGTCAAGGACAATGAAAATGAAAATGTCATTATTTATCTCTATATTGATGATTTGCTCATTATGGGTAGCAATAATAAAGTCGCTAAAACTTCAAAGAAAACGTTAAGCAATAAGTTTAACATGAAAGATTTAGGTGTTGTCGATATTATACTTGAGATAAAGATCACTAGAAAATTAGATGTGCTAGTATAATCTCAATTGCATTATATTGAGAGAATACTTAAGAAACTCAATTAATATGATAGTAGTTCGACAAGAACACCTATTGACGTAAGTCTATATTTATCTAAATATAATGGCAATGGCATCTCTCAATTAGTATATGCACAAATAATTGGCAGCCTGATATATGTGATAAATTGTCATCATCCAAATATAGCATATGCTATCAACAAATTGAGTAAATATACAAGTAACCCAGGGCTAGACCACTAAAGGCAATAGTTAGGGTTCTAAGATATTTAAAATACACCACAATCTATAGATTACACTGCTCGAGGTATCCAGTTGTGCTTGAAAGATATTGTGATACAAACTAGATATTCGATACTAAAGACTCAAATTCTACAAGTGGTTATATCTTTACACTTGGTGGTGAAGCGGCATCTTGTAAATCTTATAAAAAAAAAATGTGCATTACTGAATCCACAATGGAATCAGAAATTATTACACTAGATAAAGCTGGTGAAAAAGTTGTGTGCCTTCATCAATTCTTAGAAAATATTTCAATATGGTCAAAACATATGCCCGTAATTTGTATACATTGCAATAGTTAATTTGCAATTGGAATGGTACAAAATCATACATATAATGGTAAGTTTCGATTACCGTAAAATAACTACTCTCTAATAGTATTATATCTATTGAATATATAAGGTCAAAAGATAACATTGCAGATCCATTAACAAAAAGTTTGACCAAAGAACTAATAAATCGTTCATTGATGGAAATGGGCTTAAATTATAGGTAATAATGGCAACCCAACCTATCTAACTAGAGATCCCAAGATCTAGGTTCAAATGGATAATCGAATTGTGTATGATTCAACAAGATAATTATGGAGATAAAATCTCATGCTCATTCCTATAATAGAAAAAGTAATGTTTGCAACATTTGGTAGAATAAACTAAGATTTTAATGATTTTTACAACTTTAAAACACAAATGGGCTGTAACATGATACTCTTAATAAGAATCACTTATATTAGTGTGAATTGAGTCGGTTCTATGAGAATGATAAGTCTAAACTCTCTAAGAATACTCATGAAAATCAAGAATTATTTAGGACCAAAATGAACACAATTATAAGAACCAACCATGTTTAGAAAGATTATGTGTGAATGTTATTTTCTTGATTTACACAAACGACTGTGCGATAGGGCCAGGACTGGCAAATTGCGGAAGCGTGAAATTTTTTTTTTTTTCGCACTCCCGCCTGGTACCGTCACTTCTTCTTCTTCTTCTTCGGAGCAGTAAATAATTATTATACATTCAGAGCATACTAAAAATTTAAAGTTATACATATTACATATCCATTGCCTCTCGGGCTTAAGTACATATTTGTCCAAAATTTACTACATCAATATTTGACCAACTACGGGTCCCAGTAATTCCAAAATTCCTGATTAAAATGGAGCTGCCAATCACCAATCCTCAAATTGGACAAGGCTCCCATCCATCATCATCACTTGAAAAATGTTAGGGAATGGGGTGAGCTTCAAAAAGCCCAGTGAGTAATTCCAGTACTTTGTCATGGGTTTTCAACTGGTAGTGGGTTAGTTTAAGAGAGACTTCATATAAACATACACTACCAATTGTACATATATTTCAGATACAAAATATAGGAAGCTTCAAAACACGTAACGTAAAGCATTTAAAGTATTTGAGTAAAATAAATATTTCACGAATGTGAGTACAAGGAACTTCAAAGAACTTGTGACACAAAGCATTTAAAAGCATTCGAGTGAGGCATTAAATATGTAGTTGAAGCTTGTAATACATACAGGGTGACCATTCAGTGGCCATGAATGTTTGAAACATTTACTTGTAAACAGAATGCATGAAATCCTTCCCATGAAAGTAGGAGGATGCAAATTTCTTCTTCTTTAAAACATAGGGTTATATAAAAATCCGTTTCAGATAGATGGGGGTTTAAAAACCTGCTACTATTTCTGAAAACATTTGTCATTTTTTCACTTTGATTAGGTGAAAATCTGTTTCGAACCAGATTCTAGTTTTACTTCACGGAGATATCTCATGCCTGGGGATCAGATCCAGCTACCAAGCATTCTTCATGTCAATTGAGTTCCGAAGGAATCCCAATATCATAAATTTTGTGATGCTTATGCATCATTATCTTGCAAAAACGTGACTTCTTCATGAAATGCTTTTTATGAGCATTAAAAAAATATGACTTCTTCAAATATATGTTTTTCATGAGCGTTGGAAATATGAATTTTCAAATAGATGTTTTTTATGAGTATAAAAATATGGCTTCATTAAAAAGAATGAATTTTTATGAGTATTTAAAACATGGATAATTTAACAGAGTTTTGAAATGCTTGAAGGATAATACTTGAGACATTTAACATGTGCGCTTCAGGAATTTAAACCACGATGTACAGGAATTTATTAAAGCATAGATAGAATAAGAGCATTTATTTCAAGAGGCATTTAATAAAATTGACATTTACATGGACATGCAGAAAATAAACGTAGCAACTGTCAGTAATATCAAGAAGTGAATTTTTCATGCCATGTTAGAATTTATAAGTAAAATGATAGAAAATTGAAATATACAACATATAAATATGAGAGTTTAGAATTTGAAATACAGCAAATATTTGACATAAAAACAATTTAGAATATTTGAACTTCAAATTTCTTCAGAATCCATGGAGATTCAAACCTCCACTTCAAAGTACAGGATTACTCACATTGATTCCCCGGGTTTGCACTATTGGTGGGCTTTTCCCTTTCCTTTGTAATTCCTAAGAAAATCATATTCACCAAAACTTCAATTAATTCCTCATTTACTTCAAATTATTCCTAAATTCATGCTCTTCGTTTAATTTGAGGCCCAACGTATCCTAATCCCCTAGGTTTGATCTTATCCCTTTTTAACTGGCCTACTCGTAGTAATTAAATAAATTTTATTTTTCACGTGACTTATTTTTTCGTACTTATTTTGGTATTATGGACCTCACCGTTGGGTCCGGAACATTGAAGAAAGTCAATTTAGACCCTCTCGGCTTTTTATTCGTGTTGATTTAATAAATCGAAGACTTATAATTTTATTGACGTTTTTCACGCGTCGACTTCGTTAGTCAAAACCTTGTTTTAATTTCCTTCACGTACCATTTTTATTCATTATATTTTAACCTTCATCATCCTAATCAAATTCTCTTAAGTCCCCAATATTTAATTAGTGACTTAATTTTTATTTATCGGGTTAGAGTGTTACATAAACAGTTCAAGACATCATATTCATTAATCAACTAGTAAATCCGATCGTATTTCATAATGGAAGGTTTAAGGTCACAAGTTACCTTTCTCAATACAGGAGATTTCCAAATGTACTCTTTTAGTGTTCATTTTGATCCTAAATAATTCCTACCCTAAGGTTTTTGGGCCTTCTAGACTCAACTGTGAGGTCCGACTTGACAAATAAGATATTGATAATATTTATACGCAAAATTAATAATTCTAAAAATACCCTTAATGATAAAATGAGCAACCAAGAGAATATAAAAAAAAAAAAAAATGTCATTCTCAAGGTTTTTAGGGCTTCTGAGCTCGATTATAATGGTCATTAAGACTAAGAAAATTACCTAGGTAACAACTAAGGAAAATTATGGTCAAATATGCATTATGTTTTATTTAATTTTTGTATAGGAACATCGGAAGGAAAGAACTGAGATAGTAAAACATTTAAGCAAACATTATTAAGGACAACATGTGAGTAATCCAGTCCTTTGAAGTAGAGATATTTGTACTCTTGTTTTACAACGTGCTTGATTAAATGTCAAATGCTCTGCAATTATTTTATAAATTCATATTTCAAGCTTAATTTAAATGCCAGTTGTTATACAATTTATGTCCAAAGCATGAATATCAAAAGCAATGATTTGAAAGATTGCTTCTTGATTTAACAAATGAAAAATATTACAAAATAATTAATGCATAAACACTTCTGTTAGTGAGATCTGTTGGACTCGATCCTATAACGGTCGTTAGAAGCCAAAGATCTCACCTGTTAGGTCCTAAGTGACCTCCTGTTAGATCTTTATGACCTCTTGAAGCTTTAGAGTCCGGGTCGACACGTATTCTCCTATAATAAGTGAAAAGATTCAAGATGAAATGATGTAATGAGAAAGGGTTTTAAACCTCCTGTTATATTAAAGTTTTTTAGCCTCATACTTACATAAAATGTTTTATTGTTTGTCTAGGCAACCCTGTGAAAGTGCTATGGTTTTAAAGTTCTTCTATTTGATTTATTTTCAAACATGATTACTCTCATAAGCAATATTACAGAAAAACTTACTTTGATAAATGTTGTTATTCAAATATTTTGAATCCTAATAGTTGAAAGATGAACAATCGATAGAGACTATTTATTGTAAAGATTTCTCTTAAAACTCTATTAAATGAAAACCCATAACAAATTGCTGATATTACTCACTGAACTTAAGTTAACTCACCCCAGTTTTTCCAAACATTTTTCAATGACGATGATGAGTGTGAACTAGTGATGATAACTATAAGAAAAACTAGACTACAACTAAATAAAAGGAAGTTGTGACTTGAAGATAGCACCGAGGCTAGGATAAGCCTCAATTTTGTTTTAGTACATCTTTTGTAATTAGACTCTGTTGTAATCATTTTATAAATGCAATTCTGATGTAAATTATTATTATCAATAGATAGTTGTTCTTTGATTAGTGGGTTTGTTATTAAATGACGCTTCTGTTTTATTTTTAAGATATTATCTTGTACAAGTTGGTATCCCATTGATTCTGTAAGACTTGCTTAGGTGACAGGTCGATCATATCTTAGATTCCACATAGGGTGAAGTGTGATATATGACAAAAAACATATATTGGATTGCTCAAAATTATTAAGGAGTGAATGAGAAATTAACTCCAAACATCACTACTTGAACATAGTAACAAGAGCTTGTGAAAGCTTGTGCCCACATTAGCTACAAACAAAGTTTTGTGTGAGTATATATACGATTACCTTGATTGAGAGTTTGGGTCTCAAGGGGCACACTACTTTTGTAGAAGGGAGAAGACCTAACACATGATAGGTTCACCACACGCGCGTGTACTTAACCAAATCGGTCGAGTTGGGCTTGGGCTTGGCCCGCCCAATAAAATTTATCCATATATATATATATATCATTTTAGAAAAAAAATTATCTAATATTTTTATTTAAATTTTCTATCCAAAATGTTATCGTATCTGTTTCTGTTTTAATAATATCAAAACAATGTTGTTTAAATTGACTGTATGCCAAATTATTGCATCTGTTCATACTGAAACATAAGCTTTGTTTGTATGAACAAATGCAACCCTTGGATTCGTATTTGTACCGAACAACCACGAAATCATCTATAAAAACCACACCTCAGGGCATATTCATTCATTAGAATAATTTGTGTTTCTATTTTTTTTTCATTTATAAATTCTATTATTGGTTTAACAAAATAGTTTTTGTTTATTTCGTTCATATCATTGCAATTGTTCTTCTACAAAGCAGTTTTAATTTTTACAAAACCAGCATCTATTTTCTTTGAAATTAATTACGATTCCAATTTTAATTTCAATTTTGTTTTATGAAACAAATTTATGTTTCGAATATATATTATATTGTGATTTATTAAAATAAAATTGGTTTATATACCAACAATTTCAACATGGAAGACGGAATTTATGAAAATTTCTACGCGATTTTGTGTAACATAACGTCATTCAGTTTTTATCATTCTTTTTATTAATAAGGAAAAACAACAAATAAAAACAATGTTTCTTTTAATCAAATTTAAAAAAAAATAATAATCCAACCTATTTTTTTTTTTTTTTAAATCAAATGTTAATTTTTTTTTTAAAAAAAATCAACTATACAAAATAGTGGTATATTTCTGTATAACGAATGGTACTTTTTGTATACAAGTAATGGTACATTAAAAAAAATTAGTATCTTAGACTGCAATAATATATTTTTATACAAATAATGACATATTTATGCACAAACAATGGTGCATTCTCACTAATACGATTCTGTACAAATATAACAAATGGCATAAATTATTGCCACTAAAGCCACCAACCGTACATGATTTAAGAAAAACATATTGTCTACATGTTTAAAAAATATATGTATGGCAAAAATATATTTAAAAAAGATATTCCTTAATACTCAACTAAACCATCCAGCAAAAAAAAATCAACTCTTAAACGATCATAATTTGATTTTTTTATTTTTTATTTTTTATTTTTATAGAGAAGTCATTTGAAAAATATTTTTTTCTCTAATGGTAAAAATTCTTTTTTTTTTGCCAAAAAAAAATTTCTGGGATTTTTCTTTTTGCAACCGGATTTGAAAATAACACTATTTTTATTTGACTGATACTATCCTTATCTTAATATTTTATCAAAAAAATTAACCTGCTGACGTGACTGTTCTTGATGCTAGTTAATTCAGCCTCTTAGTGCTAGTGAATTCAGCTTATTGGTGCTAGTCATATCAAGTGAATCTAAGAGGCTTAATTGACTAGCACCAAAAGGCTTAATTGATTATCACCCGCATATACCAAAAGACTTAATTGACTAGCACCCGAAATACTACGTTAACAGATAAGAAAATTTAGTAACAAATAAGAAAATTTAGTAAAATTTTATGATAAAAATAACATTACTCTTTTTTTTTTTTGAAATGGTCATCCTTAGTTTATTTTACAAAAATATATATTTTTGTTTTAATTTTTATTTTTTTTAAAAAGAAAAAAACATGCACCACCAAATTATTGATTATGACATGAAGTTTGACCAAAGGCTTTAATGGTCACCTAGGAATGTGCTGGAATATATTGAGATTTTAATTTGATTAATGTTGTCATTGAAGCTTTTAAGGTAGAAAAAGTCGGCCCACCTCAAGTTTGAAAAAGACAACCATTTGTCATCTTTTAAGTGATAAATTGACGAGATTGAGATATCTCATGAGTCAGACATTTGGGTTGAGTTGAATTGCTCAATTATATATGGCACGAGTTCTTTAATCATTCCACCATTTAATATAAATTACTAGTAATATTTTATGGTGTAATATTTTTTTAAGCACATCTAAGTATAATTATTTATATAAATATTAGTTTTATATTAGTGTGATGAATGTGAATGTAAATAATTGTACTAATTGTGCTGTAAAAGTATTGTAACACCAAATATTACTCATAAATTATATATCCTAATTGTAATTAAAACTTTATCCACATGTTTTAAATATAGTTTTAAGAGCGGGGGCTACTTTAATTATAATTTTTCATAAAAAAATCCTTTTAAAGTGATAAATATTTAATATTTTCACAATTAAATATAAAATACAAATTTATAAAATTAACATCCTTTTACATCAATTTTATTAAAAATATAATTTTACAAACTTTGAGTATAGATTTTCGATCTCAAATTATATTTGGGCACATTACCCAAAAAAAAAAAAAAAGAACTTTTACTTGAGGCAAGGGTATCAATTTTTGATATTGAATTTGACAGTGATAGTTAATATACTTTTAATTTTAACTTTTTTCCATAGATCTATTAAAATTATTTTTTTAAAATAAAGTAAACATTAATTGAATAAAACCAAATATGTGTATATATATATATATATGTGTGTGTGTGTGAAAACATAATTTTATCTTCTAATTGAGTAGAAAGAGGAAATCTTTTGTTTTTATTCATGCATCTCAAACAGCACCTTAAGTCATGTTCGTGGAAATAGTCATTTCTTGTTCATGTTAATTTGGTATACCAAATGCAATGATAATTTGAGAATGATAATTCCATTTCCTAATACAATCACGCATATTGAACACGCCCTTGAAACCTAATAATAAAATAAAATAACTTAAAAATTTTCTTGTAACCTAAAAAATATATTTATCAGTTAGTTTCAAATTTTTTTTTTTTGCCAAAAAATTATATTATTCATAAAACCCATATAATTAATTTTATCAATAACCATTTTTCTTTTCTTTTCTTTTTCATTTTTTTAATAGTGTCTTACATGCAAATCTAAAAAACTATGCCCCACAAGAAAGATGCTATTATTGACATTTAATGATATAACTTGCAAGTCCTAATAAAATCTAAATTTATTCAAGTCCATCAAACAAGCAATCTTCAATAAAGAGGCTTACAAATATAAAGTTGTAACCAAAATAACTTGATTATAATATCATAATGATTGTAAGTACTAATAGTATAAACTATCTTGCATATCAAAATATCATATTTAATATCACAAACGTTAAGTTTCACAATCTAATCGATATAATTCAATATATTTGGATACTTTATCAATATTATTTTATATTTTAAAAAGTAGAAAAAATAAATTTGGTAAGATGTTTTCAAAAATTATTTTGAAAAAAAAAATTAAAAACAATCATTATTTTAAGAAACAACCACTGGATCCAAGGTGGAACAAGTGGGGGCCATGACCCCTAGTAATTATTTTGAAAAAAAATTAAAAGCAATCATTTTATTAAGAAACATCTATGAGTGGATTCAAGGTGGAACAAGTGGGGGCATGACTCTTCAAAAATTTTGATATTGTATTTTTTACCACTAATTTTGTTAAAATATTGAAACAAAATATAACTTGATCCTCTCAAATATTTTTATATACTTATATGAATTTTCCTTAATCTTAATATTTTCAATTTGTCATCCCTAACTTAAATTTTTATATCTGTCATGAGAGACAATTAAAAGTAACTTTTATGTTTCAAAAAACACACAAAATGAAAATATAAATGGCCCCTGATTATGTTTGGATATGTTTTCAAAAAAATGTTTCATATTCTAAAAAATAAAAAATAAAAAGAATTCTTAAAAAACGAATTTGGCAGGATGTTTTATAATGTAGAACAAATAATCTTTAATTTCATGAATCAATGAGAGTGTTCTGATGCCCGTTCGAAGTAAAGTTATGTATGAATCGGCTCGAAAATTGCCACAAATTTTTTTTTTACCTAATTTTGACCGGCCAATTTTGACTTAATTCTTTGAATTTTTCAATTTTCAGATTGTGTTCAAATTAATATTAGTAATTTCTTATTCTGCAAGTATAAAGAATTAATAGTTTCCTAATTATACTAGTATAATGAATTAGTAGCCTATTAAAATTAACAGTTTTAGTTATTTAAATATGATGTATTAGACTCTTATTATTCAATTTATCAATAATATTTTTTCTCTTATTGAATAAGTAGTCCACATGTTACTAGGTATTTAAGAAATTGAGTTCGATTTTCTTTCACATTTTTATTCCACATTTTTTTCAAAATCAAATAAAACGTAATTTAATTTTAGGAAACTAAAACTAATTTTTGTATTTTTAAAATTTTATATTTAATTAAAAATAAAAATAATTCAAAAAATACATTTTATTTTAAAATTATTTGCTTTTTTATTTTTAAAAACACAAAAAAAATTAGAAAAAGAAAACAATAAAAATGAAAATTTATCTATGAAGGCGTTTCTTGAAGTGTGGGCACTTTAGATTTCCCCACTTTACAAACATTTGGGCCCAATGTTTCCATTAGCCCAAGTTGTCAAATCTTTCTTTTTGCCAAATTGTAATAAATCACTATTTTTTATTCACTCTCTGTCTGTCTTCGATTCGATTCCGTCTCTCTTTCTATAGGGCTCTGATTTTCTTTTGAAGTTCAGGGATATTCAGCGCATCACTGTTATGGTCCGTTTGGTACACAAGAATAGAGGTAGAAATGGAATAAGCATTCCTGCTCTATTCCATTCTCACGTACATTCCTCATGCAATACTAGTTCCTTTACCACCCGGATTGATCATTCCTTCATAAAAGAGGCAGAATGCCCATTCCATTCCCGAACTCACTCCTCTTTCGTTCGTTCAACTCTGCGCCTCTTTCGTTCGACTCCCGATCTACTGTGCTCTCTGCGCCTCTTTCGTTCGACAGATCTGGTAAGGTTTATCTCTCTCGATCTCACTGATCTCTCTCCCTCTTCAATCATTTTCTTATTCTATTCTTCTATTCATCTCTCTGATCGATTTCCCTCAACTTCAGGTTGATTCAAGACGAGCAACGGTTCGATGGTTAGCATCGTCATATCCAGCAAGTAAGCTTCCGATCACACTCAAGACATATATATATATATATATATACACACACTGTATATGTTTTTTGATCGATCTCCTCTGCTTCTCGATATCTCTTTCTTCGTCTCTCGATTACTATGCTTTTTGGTTTTTTATTTTCTGGCATGTTGTTCACCTAGATCTATTTTTTTGTTGGTAGATCTGAGTTAGTTTTTTTTTGGATTAATTTCTGGCATTTTGTTCACCTAGATCTATTTTTTTGTTGGTAGATCTGAGTTGTTTTTTTTTTTTTTGTGGATGAATTTCTGGCATTTTGTTCACCTAGATCTATTTTTTGTTGGTAGATGTGAGTTGGTTTTTTATTTTCTGGAAGAATTCTGTTCTTGTCCTGTCATGACACAAGATCATTTGGTTTAGCTCAAACTGCCCCAACAATGCATTCATCCTTTCATTTATTTGGAAAGGCAAGTTTGCACTATGGATAGAAACCTGCAATGGAGAACCCTTTCATAGAACATACGTGTCCTGTGCAATGTCTCCCTTGACAAGTATAGTCCTCAGTCATGACCAGCTGCCTTGTGTAAGACTGGTTTTTTTTTTTTTTGCAGTTTGTCATTGCAATGCTTGGATTATCTTGTTTGTTGATCCGTTTGTTATGTAAGAATCAATGCTATATTTACTGTGTGAAATAAGAAGGCTCAAAGTTCAGAATGGTGTAATTGGCAAACTTGATGTGCATTCTGTTGTTCTTGAGTCAGTCAACTTTTGATTCTATCCCCTTCCCCCCCTTGACAGGTGTGTGTGTACCTTCATTAAAAATAATATCATTTATATTTCTGGGAAGATTTCTTGTCCTTTTTGTGTTACAATAATGTTACAGAGTGAGTTCAAACGTACTAGTGATCAAGGAAAATGGACACAAGAAAAAACCAAAATTCTCACGGTGATTTTTCAATATGGCTCTATCACTTTGCACATGATTTGGATTTAAAAATACATTAGCCAAAGACTTTATATTAACAGTGAGAAGTTTTCAAGTTTATTTATTGACAATATTAATATCGAGAGCAGTTGATCTTAACATAAATGGGGCAAAGGGAGAGAGTTATATTCATATACCTTAATCTTCTGTCCAAGTCAATACTTCATCAATTTCTGTTGAATTATTGCTATTTAAATACATCCAGCTATGTTTGCTGCATCCTTATATACTGATGCCATATGTAGTTCTGGCAGCTCAAGAAGATGCCATTTCTACTGGCTCTATATATGGCAGCTCAACAAGATGCCATATATATTGGCAAGGGAGCCATTTATTTTTATTGTTGATAGTGTTGCTCACTCATTTACTCTTCTATTGTTGTTGATTTGGAAGTGGACTTAATTGCATATTTATCATCCTCGTGATGGAATAAGATTTGATTTCTTTAACAAAAGAATTGAATTAATTCATTGTTGCATATTCTTCATTTTTCTAGATTTATAACTTTTTTTCTTACATGTCTTAAACAATTAAGTTATGGCCCGTCTCAATTTAGCCACAAGGAAATTGATGAGGAAGAGAAAAAAAATGGATTGGAAATGAGGATGAGAAGCTTATTGAAACCATGTTCAATGCTGTTAATACTGGAAATCATAGAGCAGATAATGGTTTTAAGCCTGGGTTTTATAATGTTGTGGAAAGAGAATTAAATGTGAAGTTGCCTGGAGCGGGAATTAAGGCAAAACCACACATAGAATCAAGAATCAAAACAATGAAGAGAGATTTCACTATTGTTTATGACATGTAAGCAAACTCAAAATAGACAATTTTTTGTTTTTTACTAAAGAATCATTTTACGTTAATGTACATTGCAGTTGAATTAAGCCCATTTCATTGTTTATAAATCTTATTATGAATTCTAGGGGATGGATTTGTGCCTCTAGCATTGAAACTGTCACGCCCCGAATTCCAGCGAACCCGAGGTGTGAGTAACGAGACAAAAAGAAATAAAATAATAAAGAAATGAAAGATAATAATGACATTCTCATACATTCCGTACACTGTTCTGATACATACATAGAGTCTAGTCCACTTGTTCACAACATGCAAAATAAAATACGGTCTCGGGCTCATGCCCTTACACAATATCAAAAGTGCCTCTTGGGCCTAACAATCCCTAATCAGATCATCTCTACGTCTCCTGCAGCTGGGACATCATCTGAAATGTTGCCCCACTAAGGGGTCAGCTCAACATGCTGGTACAATATAATGCTAATGCAAGAAACAAAACTAAGGTCGTGACATGTGCAAGTGTACAGTTATTTCTATATGGCATTCGATATCATGATGGCAGTATATAAACAGTATACAGTATATGAGTAGTATGCGTGACACACCCATGCAACTCTATGCCACCCATGTCTCATGATACGGTCATTCTCCGCTGGCATGAGTACCGCCACTTATGTCTCGCTTCACGGTCCGGAATCCGTCAGGCTTGCAAGTACCTAATGGCCGATTTTGGGTTTTTCACCACAGGATTTGCACCCTCATAATGCAAAGCACCAAGTGCTTAACTCACGCCATGTCCAAGGAATCACACTATGCCAATATGCTCTGATCTCATCATGTCATAATGCAATCTCAATGATGCATCTCATTCATACATAAAGCATGCTTTCAAGTACATATTTCATAATGTCAACAGTTCTCAAAGCATGTAATTCACACACTACACTAACACATGCAATATACACATAATCATCTTTCACATTATCACCCAACATCAGCAAACTAGCATGAAGCACATAAGCATGTAAACATTCAAGCAAACAAGTGAACAATCAAGGCAGCAGAACAAGTATTCCTAATCTTAATTCCATTTCTTACTTAGCACAATATATCGTACCTGGTAATCGACCTCAATCCGAAAAAGTGTACTCGAGGTATGGTAGGATCACTGTGAAAATACTGAAGGTCAGAGCACCTTCTCCTTGCCCCTTCGCGTTCCTATAATCATAACATGAGATTCAGTTCATTTGTTTCCTAAATGATGCTATTCAACAAATTTCATGTCTTCAATTCATAAGTTTCTATTTTGCTAATTTAGATTCCACTATTGAGTCCGGGACGTCGAAGAAACTAAGTTTAGGTTTTCGTAGAATTCAATTCGGACACCTGGGTTCAAAAGGGCAAAACAGTCATTTTGCACTTTTCACGGGTCCTTACACTTCGAGACTTCTTTCCACAAATCGGACTCCACGGTTGAGTCCGGAATGCTTGAAATAATAAAGTTCCTCTATTTGTTTACTTAAATTCGGAGTTCGTTTGACTGTGTTCCAATCTAGGGGCATTTTGGTAATTTTAAAGGTTACTACGCGTCTTTTATTTTTTTCGGGACCCCGTCTCGTAAAACGGACCTCACCATTGGTCTCAGAATGGCCGAGATAGTCAAAATACACTAATGACTTGTCCCATTTGGACCCCGGGTTATTTTAGAATATTTAAATAATTAAATTAATTAATTAATTAATTAATTTTATTATTATTTTATTAATATTTAAATCAGGTGGGTCAAATCATAATAACTAATAGTTTTAGGGGTCAAAGTATAATTATATAAAGTTTTCGGGTCAAAGTACAATTTCCAGAAAAAGTACAGGGTACTTTTGTAAATATTAAAAGTTCAGGGGTATTTTTGTAATTGTGAAAACCCTTATTCCCCATTCGGATAACCAAACAGTGAATAGTGACGGAACAGGGATAGGATATCTCTGTTCTGATTTCAATTCTTATGCCCGTAACCAAACGCCCCAAATTCAAATTTTAATTTAAAACAGTAGGCCGACACGTGGCAGGGGCGGGTCGGCCTTGGCCCGACCCGAGCCCAGACCCGACCCGAGACTCGAACCCGACCCGGAACAGTACTTCTTCTTCCCCGATTTTCCGGCGAGACGTCGGTAGGGTTCCGGCGTCCCTTTCGGCGCCGGCGAGATTTTTCCGGCGACATTTCAAGGTTTTGAAAATGCCATTCTCTTCGGTTTTTCACGTAGATCTCATATTCAAAGTTGGTTTTGGGTCTAAGCCATTAGACCTCCACGAAATAGAGGGTCAACCCCTCGGTCAACACTCCGGCCAACCCATTTTCCAACACCTTCCCCCACTGTTTTAAACCTAAATCACTTCCATTCACTTTCTGCACCTCACCCCATGTTTTTCCCCCTTTTTAAACCAAGGTTTACACATAAAATATCAAACCCAACACCCCATGACCGTGACCTGCAACTGGGAAGTTCTCCCTCTCCCCTTAACCATTTTGATTGATTCTTGTTCCTAATTGTTCCATATTCCAAGCTCTTTCTAGCCCTATATTCAAAAGGAATTAATTATGCAAGAAAAATTTCAAAACAGAAGGTGGCTTACCGTGGTTTCGGTTCTCTCTCTCTCTAGCCGTGTGCCTCCTTTCTCCTCCTTTCTAAGCCTGATTCAAGCTCCAAGGTGCCTTAGCTCAGCCTCTCCCTTCTTTTCTGATTTCCTCTCTAAACAGACACCTCATATACACATATACGGATGCACATATATTTCCCTCTCTCTCTCTCTCTCTCTCTGAGATCAACCAACCCCACTGTTCAGTCTGCACCTGCCACCCCATACCCTGAATCCCACTCACACACACAATCACAAGCCTCACCCCTTTGAGTGTGTAACACTCAATACACACTCACACACACACGGCACACACATCACACACAGTGCACACATGCACTGATTTACATATATATATATATATACACATAATTATGCACACATTATATTCTTTCATAATAATAATAATAATAATAATAATTCTAATAATAAAATAAATAACCACGAAAATTTATATATTTAAAAAAAAAAAAATTTTCGGGTTATTACAGAAACTTTTTTAATTACGAAATTTTCTAGTTAACATGTTGAAGTGGAATATATGCACGTTGAGTTTTTTTGTTTTTTTTTTTTCCCATAAAAAAATGCAAATTGAAATTATTTTTTTTCCCAGTAGATATGGCATCTTCTTGAGCTGCCAGAACTACATATGGCATCAGTATATAAGGATGCAACAAACATAGCTGGATGTATTTAAATAGCAATAATTCAACAGAAATTGATGAAGTATTGACTTGGACAGAAGATTAAGGTATATGAATATAACTCTCTCCCTTTGCCCCATTTATGTTAAGATCAACTGCTCTCGATATTAATATTGTCAATAAATAAACTTGAAAACTTCTCACTGTTAATATAAAGTCTTTGGCTAGTGTATTTTTAAATCCAAATCATGTGCAAAGTGATAGAGCCATATTGAAAAATCACCGTGAGAATTTTGGTTTTTTCTTGTGTCCATTTTCCTTGATCACTAGTATGTTTGAACTCACTCTGTAACATTATTGTAACACAAAAAGGACAAGAAATCTTCCCAGAAATATAAATGATATTATTTTTAATGAAGGTACACACACACCTGTCAAGGGGGGGAAGGGGATAGAATCAAAAGTTGACTGACTCAAGAACAACAGAATGCACATCAAGTTTGCCAATTACACCATTCTGAACTTTGAGCCTTCTTATTTCACACAGTAAATATAGCATTGATTCTTACATAACAAACGGATCAACAAACAAGATAATCCAAGCATTGCAATGACAAACTGCAAAAAAAAAAAAAAACCAGTCTTACACAAGGCAGCTGGTCATGACTGAGGACTATACTTGTCAAGGGAGACATTGCACAGGACACGTATGTTCTATGAAAGGGTTCTCCATTGCAGGTTTCTATCCATAGTGCAAACTTGCCTTTCCAAATAAATGAAAGGATGAATGCATTGTTGGGGCAGTTTGAGCTAAACCAAATGATCTTGTGTCATGACAGGACAAGAACAGAATTCTTCCAGAAAATAAAAAACCAAAAAGCATAGTAATCGAGAGACGAATAAAGAGATATCGAGAAGCAGAGGAGATCGATCAAAAAACATATACAGTGTCTAAGATGGGTGTCGGTGTTTATATATATATATATATGTCTTGAGTGTAATTAGAAGTTTACTTACTGGATATGACAATGCTAACAATCGAAACCGTTGCTTGTCTTGAATCAATCTGAAGTTGAGGGAAATCGATCAGAGAGATGAATAGAAGAATAGAATAAGAAAAGGATTGAAGAGGGAGAGAGATCGAGAGAGATAAACCTTACCCAATCTGTCGAACGAAAGAGGCGCTGAGAGCCCAGTAGATCGGGAGTCGAACGAAAGAGGCGCAGAGTCGAACGAACGAAAGAGGAGTGAGTTTGGGAATGGAATGGGCATTCTGCCTCTTTTATGAAGGAATGGTCAATCCGGGTGGTAAAGGAATTAGTATTCCATGAGGAATGGTCATTCCGGTATAAAATGGTTAAACAAACGTGAGAATGGATTAGGGGCAAGAATGCTTATTCCATTCCTACCTCTATTCCTGCGTACCAAACGGACCGTTAGGGTTTTCTGAAATTTGCCCTAAAATTTCGGACATGTATCCACATGTTCATTATATATAATATTCGAAGCCCTAGGGGGTTTCTGTATCGATGGCTAAATGTACGGACCTTGCGGCGAAGAGCGTAACGGGGGACGAACCCGCAGAATCTGGTTGAGAAGATCTGTAGGTCGAAGAATGAAGATATACCAGAACACCTACTAGAAGGAACAGTGCTTCGGGCTCACTGCTGAGAGCCTTGTCGACAAGGCGATGGAGCTCTACCACTTAGGCGGAATCCATGGAGGCTACAGCAAGCCCACACCCTGTCTCAAGATGCTCTAGATCCAGCCCGGGAAGGATATTGTTGTCGAATTCATCAAGAACCAAGATTACAAGTCAGTACTTATCATTTTGAACACATATGCTTGTGCGTGTCCACATTACTATTCATGAATATATTCGAAAGCTGTCGCCTTTTTAGTGGTTTGATTCAGCTTATGTAGTTAAATTACTAACTCGTAAGATTTTATAAAAGCTATTATGATCTATTACCACTTTATAGCTAGTTTCTAGGTCATGGTTAAAGCATAGCATGTCCAATGTTGACTCAAATTTTTATCTAAATTCAAGTCATAATTTGAGTAAAAGTTGAATTTGAGTTTCATGCTCTCCAATAGTCACTTAAATTTGGGTCTATGAACAATAGTGTTCTAATTTGGGTCTGCATTTGAGTAAAACCCTATTTGATTCTGGGTTTGAGTAACCACTGTACAAGATTTTTGTGAATTTTGACTCAAATTTAAATTTAAGTCAGGGTTTGAGTCACTGGAGATGCTCTTAAGACGATAGGGATAATAGCATACACACAGGTATGCGCATGTGAGTACACATGCACACACACACACCCCTCTATCAATATTTAAATCTCTTCATAATATCGTTTGAAAAAACGGAATTAGATCAAGGGAAATGCTATTGTAAGCTTGAGTGCATATGAGACAGGTGAGTGCTATATCTGGAAAACTCTCTCTTACTAACTCTTTCTTTTGGGGGTATTTGTGCCGTGTAATGGAAATTTATGGTAGAAAGTAAAAGGGACACACGAGTGTATAAATATAGATTTAAAGGGATGCAAACTGCAGGTGTACTGTTTGTCCTAACTGTTGAACGAAATGATGTTAGTGGCATTGCATTTGATTGACATTACTGGTCCTTCTATAAACTTTAAGCCAAAAAAATACTCAAATAGTATGATATGACAGGATGCACAATTATACTGTGATGCATTTGATTGACAATGGAACCATGTATTTCTTATATGTTCATTAAAAAATCTTCAGCTGGCGAAAGTTTCTTGTAGGAACGAGGGAATGTATAAATAGTAGTTGGACTGAAAATTGGACTAGACCAGCCTAGAGCATATCTAGCCTGGTCTCAGTTTAAAGAATGTGATATTGTCCTGTTTTAGTCTGAACCGAAGGCCTGTATGGAGAGTCCTGACCTTATTTTAAACTGGATGGGCTGTGTCTAAAATTGCTGCCTCAATTTTTTTTTTTTTTGATCGGTAAATTGTCTCCTTATTTGTTTTAGTCATTTAAAAAGACACTTAAAATACTAAATATTTCTTAATTTCTCATTTGTAAACATTTTGTACTTCAATTTTTTTTCTTTTCAATGACAAGAAGATTTGACTTTGCTTTCTAAGTTTGTGAGGTTTTTATGTTCGTTTATTGTACTTACCACGTTCTATATCACCAGATGGACTCTTGAATCCATTGATTCCCTGGAACCTAGAAAAAGTGCTCTAAAGGATGATGTCAAGGAGAAGGAAGAAAAAGACGAGGATGACCAACTCATGGCTGGATTGGAAGCCGGGGCTCGTGAAAAGGTTTATATATACTAGCAAGATGCTATTGTGGGATTTGGTTCTCCTGCTTACCAAAAAAAAAAATTTTGGTTCTTCCTCTAGTGGTGTGAAGCACAACAATGGACACCTCTCACTCGGTTGTAAGGAGTGAGGAATCCGAATTTCCTTGTCCCTCATGTCAACAGCACGACCAGTTTGATTTCTGATTTTAAGGATAAATCTCTACTGCTCTAGGTCTTTGCAAAGACAGGTCTATTTCTGTTTTGTTCTGGGGGCTTTTCTAATGTGTTGGCATTGGTTCTTACCTAAAGCAGGATTACTATAGTGGGCGAAGCCTCACAAGGGTGAGAGGCAGGGATAGAAAACATGACAGTCACAGATACAGGTATGACTCATTCTTTTTGTGGTCAGCCACAACAATTTCTGTTCCTGCCATTGTTTGTCATATTTCTGTGTGTCCCCGTTGTACATTGCATTTTTTATTAGTACGAGTGGTAGGTCATCTATCTTTCACTTTTTTTTTTCCATCTACATGTGTAGTTTTTACTTCACTGACCAACAAAATTGTATGTTATACAGTATGGTTTCTTTTATTTTGGCAATTCTTCTTCTTCTTATATGTTATTTTGGCAATTCTTCCATGTGACCAAAATTCTTCTTTCACACCTAATTATGTGATTGACATTACATCAATAAATTTTAGAAACATTCAACCTATGAAACCTTAACTTAAGGTTTCAAAAGATCTATAATTAGTCTGTCACTTTTTAATTGGAATTACCATAATTAGAAACTTAGAATTAGCATGCACTGATTCGGCAAATTATTTTGGACATGTGCCAATTTAAAATGTTATCTGGAACTTCTCTTCCGTTTTTTTTTCCATTTTAAATAATTACTCTCTATTTCTTAATTTAACCATTTTGGTTTATAATAACAATTTGAGACCATTCCTTTTTATTTATTTATATTTTGTGTGCGCCTGTATGGAAAAAATGCACTAGTGCACATCCTTTTTTTCACATAATATTATAGGCTCTTTGCTTCTCAACATACAAATTTAGGTTTGGCTCCACTTGAGTGAGGTAGGCTCAATTATTTCTGACATTGAATCATAATAACCGAAAAAATAAATTAATATAGAAATGAATGATCAGTACCACAAATTGGTATTTTTGTTTCAAGTGTATCAACTTACACCAATTGGTATTTGGCTGTGATTATCTAATGTGTAACCATTTGATTTGCTTGTTTAATTGAAGCATACTTCTATGATTTTTACACTGTAAAGAGAATTATTTATGATTTTATTTCTGATAATTTACACAGACACATCAAGGCATTTTTTGATTATGAAATGAATAAGTTTACAATTATTGCAATTGATTTTGTTTCCATTGCAATTGAATTGATTTTGCTTCCATTGCAATTGAGATAACTTCTTTCCATTTTTCATAGCATTTGAAATGAAGTTATTTTCTTCCGCTTGCAAGGGTAAGATTGCATACATCTAACCCTCCTCAATAGTGGTGGGACCTCATTAGTGAGTTTTAGTATATGATTTGCGATGCTACAAGCTCATTACTAGTTGTGTTTCTCATCAGGGCATTTTTTTTATTATGAAATGGGCAAGTTTACAATTATTGCAATTGAGTTGATTTTGTTTCCATTGCAATTGAGATAATTTCTTTCCATTTTTCATAGCATTTGAAATTAAGTTATTTCCTTTCGATTGCAGGGTAAGATTGCATATGTTTAACCCTCCTCAATAGTGGTGGGAGCCTCCTTCACTGGGCTAACCCCCTTTTTTTCATGATTGCCAACATTTGCTCTCTCTCTCTCTCTCTCTCACACACACACACACACACACACACACACACCCCCACCCTTTCTATGAAAATGAATGGTGCAATTTCTAATTTTCATTGTAAATCCAAATTTTTCCTCAAGTAGACAATTTTGATAGAAGTTTCTTAGCAACTATAAACTTCTATCAAATTTATTGGCTGGATAGGTTTTGTTATTGTTGGGGAGGAATCTATTATAGATCATAATGGAAGCTTTTGTTTGAGGAAACAAATAAATACATATGCACACGCGCACACAGAGACACACATGCACACAGACACATGTATCAAGGATTTTTCTACTGACATGGCATTTAAAGCCATTGTTGGCTTAAAACAGCTTCCTACAGTAATATATTTGATCCTGTCAGGTTTTTCTGTACTGACAGTGTGCAGGGAGAAGTATGATGGATCACACAATTCCATTTAGTGTAACTGTGGTTTAATGGTTATTGGTGTCTTGTCACTTTGTAGCATTTGAAACAACTATATTTCGTTTATTGTGTGATCCTATCATTTCCATGTGGCATTACTAATTTTTTGGGGATTACTACAAAATAATAATTTATTCTACCTCTTTTTCATTTAGTTGATACTTTAAAAGGATGTCTTAGCAAGGATCAAAATATCGGGTCGTTTTGGATGTTTCGACCGAAATGTTTCGGTTTCGCCAGAAACCGAAACAAAATCGTGTAGGAATCACGATGTTTTAGTGTTTCGATCGAAACACTTTGGTTTCGGTTTGTTTCGCACGAAATGACCTCGTTTCGATCGAACCGACGACCTGATTCGAAACCATATGCGCGAAGTCAAGGTTCCTCTGCACAAAGCCAGGAAAAAGCATGAAAAAGCAGAAAACAGAGAAGAACATGTGCGCGAAGCCAGGGAAAATTGGAAAAAGTAGGAAAAAAAAAAGATTCTGCCTGAAATGTCTGAAAAGTGAAAGAAAAGAGGAGAAAAGAGGAGCTAACCTAATTGTTGCTCGCCACTGCGACTCGAACTCACGCGAACCAGCCGCAGCCGACTATTTTTCTTCCTCTTCCTCAGTTCTCCTTCTTCTTTTCACTCTTCATCAGTTCAGAATCTTCAGATCTGCGTATCACTCTCTCGATCTTCAGTTGTTCACATTTCGTGACTCACGGGTGACGGATCAAAGCCCCTCCGGCCCTCTCTCTGTTGTCGATTTAGCACGACATCACCATCCGACATTCCGATGCCAACCGAAGTCACCGAACCGAAGTCGCGACTGCGACTCGTCTCCCTCTCCCAGACGGGCCTGACCTAAGGTTTGTTTCTAATCTTTCACTTCTATTTCTCTTAACTCTTAACTTAACTTTCATTTATTTTTATATATATATATTATGTATTAAGTGTATATTGTATAAATTATTAAGTATATATTAATTATAGTAATAAAAATATATATATATATATATATATAATAGTCTAATATATAATATGTATTATGTATTAATTATATATTAGATTAATATATAATAGTTAATTAAACTGATTAATATTGTTATTATGTTTTTATATTTAATATTATATTTTTATACCTAATATTATTAAATTAAATTAATTAATATAATATATTAAAGATATATAATTAATTAATTAATTAATTAATTAATTTGATATAAGATATGTATATATATATATATATATATTAGTATTAGACTAGTTAACATAATATATCATATATGCTTAGTTATTTAAATTTTTTATAATTAATATTAATTTAAATTAATAAAATAAAAATTAAGTATGTATCAAATTATGTATTAAAATTTTATTTATTACATACATGCTTAGTTATTTACATACAAATAATATATTAAATTATATCATTTATTATTAATATTTATTTGATAAAAAATATTATTTTTTTAATATTAGTATTAAAAATACATGTTATCTATTACTATTTACTTTCTTAAAAAATATAATATATTTATTTATTTTAATTATCTAATTTAATAATTAGAAATAAAAATTTATATGTTTATTTGTTCCTATTATGTTATTTTTAGATAGTACTGTTAATATTTTTTAATCATAAAATTATTAATTTTTTTTATTGTAGATCTGTCATCGAAAGGTAAGAATGTGGATTTAGGACCACCAGAAAAGAAAAGAAAACATGATATTGGATGGAGTTATGGAGAGCAAATTGGAGATAATCGACAACATGTGCAATGTAATTTTTGTCATAAAATTATGAAGGGTGGCGGTGTATCACGTTTAAAACAACACTTGGCAGGAGGGTTTTCAAATGTTGAAAAATGTGATAAGTGTCCTTCAGAGGTTCCTAAAGCAATGAGAAAATATTTGTATCGTAATAAGAAGGAAAATGAAGAGGTGACAACACAAAGAGCCCAATTGAGAGAGAATTTAATTGGTGCATCAAGAAGGAAATATGGAATGGAAATGATACATTCAGATGATTCAGATAATTCAGATGATGAGTTGACCATACAGGAAAGAGATGAAATTGAGTATGCAAAACAACAATCTATCCGTTATATACACATGACTGAACAAGGATTTAGAGGTAGAAGTTATGGACTTGGACCTGGACCATCTACTCATAGTTATAAGGGCGGTGGATTTAAAAACTTAATGCGTTCTCGTAGTGTCAAGGATGCATGGGATAAGTTTTCTAGGAAATTAGAAAAGAAGAAAAAGAAAGATCTTAGGATTGAAGAGATCGATCCAGCGTTTTATCGAAATAGGGAAGTAAAGCAAGCAAGGTTGCATCATTTGTGGAATCCCAAAAAATGGGCAAAATTAGCAAAACATGCAATTGCAAAGTACTTCATCTACGAGAATATTCCACCAAGCAAAGCTCAAGGTCATTTTTATCAAATGATGATTGATGAAATTGCTTTAGCTGGAGTGGGTTTGAAGGGGCCAACGCACTATGAGATTAGAGGACCATTATTGGATGATGAAATAGAAGAACTCCGGGAATACATTGAGCAGTTTAAGAACAAGTTTGAAACATATGGAGTTACAATCATGAGCGATGGATGGAGTTCAATCATTAGGCAATCCATCATCAACTTTTTGGTATACTGTGATGGAAATATTATTTTTCACAGGTTAGTTAATACTTCCAGTCATGATAAGGATGCAAATTATATTTTTCAATTGATGGATCAAGTAGTTGAAGAAATTGGAGAAAGATATGTGATTCAAATGATTACAAATAATCATGCCGCATATAAGAAAGCTGGTGAATTATTGATGGAGAAGAGGCGACACTTGTATTGGACCCTTTTTGCTGCCCATTCACTTGATCTAATTTTGCATGATTTTGCTCAAATTGAAGCTGTGCATAATATTTTAGATGAAGCAAAGAGGGTGACAAATTTCATTTATATCACAATAGAATATTGGATATAATGAGAACTTATTGCACGGGAGAATTAATTCGGCTTGGGCAAACACGGTTTGCTACAAATTACATTGCATTGCAAAGCATTTTGGATTATAAAAGTGGTTTGCAAAGAATGTTTACTTCAGAAGATTGGTCAAAGAGTGCAGTTAGTAGAGATTCAGCTGGAAAGAAAGTACATGCTACCATTCTTAATCCTAAATTTTGGGAGAGAGCCAAAAAGATTGTGGCTATCCATGCACCTATCGCAAAAGTTTTAAGGCTGGTTGATGGAGAAAAAAAAAGCTACAATGCCATATGTTTATGAAGCAATGAAGCGAGCAAAATAAGCTGTTAAAGAGATTGCTCCTAAATCTTGTAAAAAATATCTTGACATCGTGGATGCTAGATGGAAAAAAATAATCATTCAACATATTCATATGGCAGGTTCGGATTGTATTTATAAATAATACTATTTAATTATATTATTTATTATATATAAAGATTATTATTTAATTATTTATTAATGTATAATACTTGTGATATGAATTTTGAATTGATGTAGCTTACTATTTGAATCCCGCGTACCATTACGAGGCAGATGTGAGAGTAAAAGATAGTTTACTCGGATCACTCAGGGTCGTAATCTCACGGTTAGAGACAAATCCTAATCGAGCTTCACAAGCACTTGCAGAGGTAAAAATTAAATCTTTTAGCTAGTATTTAGTCGTTGAAATTTATAAAAAAATTATTATCATATTAATATTCAAAGTTATATAGGTAAAAATATTTCGTGAGGCTATGTATGGATTTGCTGAGCGAGCTGCAATTAGAGGAAGAATTAGAACCGATCCAGGTAAATTAACATATTATATTTTTCAAAATACTTTTCTTTTTTACTGAAAATATTTTTTCATTGTGTACAGTTGAATGGTGGTTTTTATATGGCACTGATGCTCCTAACCTTAGAAATATTGCCATGAGAATTTTATCACAAACAGCCTCATCTAGTGGTTGTGAGAGAAATTGGAGCACCTTTGCTCTCATTCATACTAAAGTGCGAAATCGACTCAATTATCATAAATTAGAAAGACTTGTGTTTGTACAGTATAACATGAGGTTGAAGTTGAAGCATTTTATAAAGGAAGAGAGGGGTGGATTTCAAACCAATAGACTTAGCCACAGTATTTGAGGAAGATGAAGAAGGTGTAGGAATCTTAGAATGATTGGATGATCCCGGAGACGCACTTTTAGATGAGCTTGATGATGATGGCCAACCAAACAGGCCATACACTTTCTTGGCCACACGGGCAAAACATTATTCAGATGATGATATGGCAGAACAAGTCAAAGTAAAAGTTCTATGTTTCCACGTAATTCAAGGGCAGAATCAAGTAGAGGGAGGCAAGCCACTGTCACTTTTAGCAGTGACGATTACGATGACGATGATGGTGGTAATAATAATAATGAAGAAGATAGTGATAGTGATGATGGAACTGGTGGTGGGAGTTTTGGTGGTTCTGAAACTAAAAATTGGGAAAGGCAAAGTCCAAGTCGGATTGTTTTCACTGAAGAGCAAGGTTTTACTCATGCCACACAAGATGAGGATCATGGCTCTCGACGTGTGCTTTAATATGAACGACGTGGTCGGCAAGGTCAACCACGTAGCCGAGCACAAAATCGTAACAATCCACATGGTGTAGATGCAATAATGCGTGGAATGGATATGATTAATAGTGGCTTGTCTAGCATGAGCATGAGCATGAGTGAGAGTGAACATGATCGTCGAGGAGGCTCTTCATCTTCATATGGCTATGGATCTAGATCTGATCAGCCATATGGATATGATCCAAGAGGGTATAATTTGCATGCACATGGTTATGGTTCCTCCACTTATGGGTATGGATCTGGTTATGACTCTCAAGCATCATCTTCACATGGATATGGACCTGCACCTGCACTTGTACAAAGAGCAGGTTGGGTACCTGCACCAACTAGTCAACAATTGGGATGCAGTGTTACAAAATATGAAAGATTTCGAGCAGAATATGAGGCATGGTACCGTAATTTTATGAATTGGGCTGATTATTGTCGTCATATTTAGAACACGCATAATATTCCTCTTGATGAATATCCGGAGCTTGGACCAACCTATGCACCAGCTCGCCACTCCACAGCTGATTGGATGTGATTTTATAATGAAAACTTATGTATTTTTTAATGAATAATTTCATTTCTATATAATATTTACTATTCTTGTTGCTTATGTGATTACTTGTTAGTTATTTTGTTAATAGTTATTTATATATCTCTATATATAATAATGATAATTATTTGATTTTTTTTATAAACATGAAATATCATTACAAGAGAATGTTCATTTATCTATGAAAGATCACTAATGAACTCTACAAAAAAAAAAAAAAAACATTTATGAAATGATCTTGTACAATCCAAAGGCATGAAAAATATAAAAAAAATTTTCATTTGTCTCAATTTGTGAATCTATGTCCCTTCAAAGATCTTCTTATGCCATTATTGTCATCCACATGATAAAAAAGTCAAGAAAGATTATATTTCAATTTGTACAATGAAAAAACAAGTAGTTAAAATTATATTTTAAATTAGTGTCATTTATCATGAATATGATATATATGTCTTAAACATGCACAAATATTCAATAAATATGCTTATTTGTATAAATAAATACATTTTAAGTTATGTTTCTACATGTTTCCAATTTTTTCTCCGTTTCCATTATATTTCCGAAATGTTTCCGGACAGACCGAAATTATACATCGAAACGATATTTTGATCCTTGTGTCTTAGTTTAAAAGGCCAACGAAAAATGGAATGGTTAAGCTCTATTTTCATGGTATATTCAGATGTCTGTTCATGTAGAGACCTCTCTCTCTCTCTCTGCTCTAAGCTCATATTTTGCCACCAAGCCTTGTGGCCTGATTGGTATCCAGGGTTGGGATTCTCTTGGATATACAAATATGTAGTTTACACTAAGTCATTAATGCATATGACACACCCACGTGTATGCATACATGTGCAGAGAGTTCATTTGTTCCTATTAATGCAATACAAGCCTCTGAAAACAGTCTCCTGTGGTAATTTCTTATGATGCTGCCAGATTTTTCTGTATTGAAAGTGTGCAGTGACAAGTATGATGGGTGACACAATTCTTGTACCGTCTTCTTATGGACATTTTTTTTATCGGATAAAGGATAAAATTGTACCCAAGCGGGGTGAACTCATACTAACAAAAAAAGGCAATGGATCAAAGCCCAAGTTCCCTCAAAAAATCAATATAAGAATCTAGAGATATAGGCCTAGCTTCTTTACACTAAAAGAAAAACAATTTTAGAATAGTGTCCTTGAGTCTCCAAGGGGGAGTTTCTACCCCTTTGAAAATCCTTGAATTTCTTTCTTTCCAAAGGCTCCACAAAATACAAAGAGGAGCCATTCTCCACACAATCCTCATCTCTTTCCTCACTCCATAGCATCTTCATCCCAAAATGACCTCCTTTATAGTAGCCAGCATCACCCAATGACAACCAAACAAAACAAAAATAAACTCCACACCTCCCTAGCCATGGGGCAGTAAACAAAATGAAAATTCACCGATTCTTTCACATTTTTGCAAAAATAACACCAACTTGGAAGATGAAAACCCCTCTTGCAAAGATTGTCCATGGTAAGGGAAGCCCCCCATGCTGCTACCCACCCAAAGAAGGCAACCTTGCTAGGAACCTACGACTTCCAAGGAAAATTTTCCTCCCCCACCTAGCAAAGTCTTATAATATGAGTAAACTGTGAATTTTTTTTTTTTTTTATCATTGTTCACCTTCCACACCACAGTGTCTTGACCAACTCCTCCCATCTTAAAGGAATGAACAATCTCCATAAATTCCAATTCCTTCTTCAACTCTCAATCAAAGAACTCTCTTTTAAAACACATTAAAAAAAAAAGAACTCTCTTCTAAAACATGGGTTCCACACTATGTTATCCCCCACCCTACACATATAGTCCGCTACCAAGGCTTCTCTGTTTGAGGCAACATTGAACAAAAAAGGAAATCTCCCTTTGAGATTAGTAACTCCACACCATCCGTCCTTCTAAAATCCGAGCCTTGCTCCATCCCCTACTTCAAATTGTACATATTTACAGAAATCAACCATTCTTTTTTGAATAACCTTCCACACTCCGCAACCATATGCCTCCACCACCTCACTAGGAAACCACCCTCTCTCGTCACTCCCATACTTGAAAACAATAATGTCCCTCCAGAGTGCTTGGTCTTCCATCACAAATCTCCTTATCCACTTTCCAAGAAGAGCTTTATTGAAGGAAGTTTAGCCTTGCCCCATCTAACAAGATGGATCTTCCTTTGCTCCCCCTTGCCTCCCCAAAGAAAGTCTCTTTGAATTTTTTCTTGTTTCCTCTCTACCTGTACCGGCATTTGGAAGACGAACATATAATACGTGGGAAGATTTGATAGTGTGCTCTTGATTAAGGAATTTTTCCTCCTTTAGAAAGGTAGTTACCCTTCCATCCCACCAATCTCTTCTGAAAACACTCCACAATTAGATCCCATATTGCCACGGCTTTTGAAGAAGCTCCCAGGGGTAATCCCAGATAGGGATTTGGTAAGGTAGTTACCATGTCTTCTCCTGGACATTGTTGGCTATTCTAGTTTTTAATATGAAGAATTTTATGCTCTTTTCGATATATAGACAATTTGTTTAACTGAATTTCTGATCAAGATTAATTTTGATTTATGAAAGCATAATGTATTGTTCTGAAATTTTGGACTATGATTCTAAGCTTAAGACATTCTTCTTGTACTTTCCTTTTGCAGGGGTTGAGATTATGACAGGGAACGTGGAAGAGGGCATGATAGCTATTGGAATAAAGGGACGGATAGAGACAGGGATCCTCATCGCTTGAGCGAAGACGTGGAATGTGATCGTGATAGGGAGCGATGTAGAGAGAGGGAAGGTAGGGAACGTGATATGCGAGACAGGGACTGTGGCAGGCGGAGGAGCCATTCAAGGAGCCGGAGTAGTAGTAGGGATCATAAGGATTGTGATGGAGAGACCCGGAAAGGGAATGCTCGCTGCAGTGCCAGGCCTAGAAGCCGTGTGGATGGGGGCACTCGGGAAGAACCAAAGAAGTAGAAAATAAAGAAGGATGATACCTCGGACCACCGTGATCCAGAGATTGCAGAGGCAAACGGGCTTCTGGCATCCCTTGGGTTGAAACCATTGAAGCTAGATGCTTTAAGTTTGCTGGCTTACTAGTAGTTTCTGTTAATATGGTTGGCGATTAAAAGGTGTAGATCTGTATAATCGCAGCTGGTGGCATCAGTTTATGCACTCACCGAAAATGCAAATGCAGGACCTAGCTTTGGCCTCAGATTTTTCTCTTCTTGTATTGCATATTACCGCTTTTGCTGACCTCTACTTCCATTTCATGGTATTGAAGAAATACAGTAGATTTCCATTGCATGTTTCTTAAATTCCGATTTTTTTTTTTATACAAGTGATTTAGGGAAGAGGGAAATCCTAATACTATGTGTGTGCAGCGACTTGAATGGATCTAAATCATATTTTGAATTTCCTTCTGGAATGGTCAGACTTGGATGGGGTACAATTTTAATTATGTCTATAATTTTTTTCATTAGTTGTTTTCTGTTTCATTAAAATAGAGAGAGATAGGGGATGGGTGCAATTTAATGTCGAATTCTTTTTCAAATTCCTTTTCTAATAGGAGGATTTGGTTCCAAGATGGAGCTTTTCTTTCTTAGTTGAGCCCTATAGCATAAAGAAAAGCCCAGAGATGGGATTCAGTTCTAGAATTCAAGCTACCAGTCACCTTCCATATTATATGGAACTTCTGTTCTTTGTGGAACGAAAACATCCAGAGTAACAACCATAAGATTGTCATTCCTCTTACACACAGCCATGCATTTATTTGCATAAAAAGCAAATCATTTGACATAAATATGAGTGCATTTATTTGCATAAAAAGCAAATAATTTGACATAAATATAAGGTTTTTTTTTGTTTTTTCTACAGACTCCAATTACTTGAATGTCATGCAACATTTTCTATAGTAAAATCAATAACTGAACCAGAAAAGTAAAAAATAAATAAAAATAGAAGAACATCATTCCTACATGAAAGAGGGATAAATCGAAATCTGTTGTAGGATTTAGAATTCTTCACATGGAATGATTTCTGGTAACAAAATGCCATCTTTACCATACTGAAGGGTCCCAGATAAATTTAGAGGCCGGCACTTCTCTCCCATCAATATCCTCTTTTTGCATAGCTCTTCATCACCTTGTTCTGATTCTTCATTCACTTTCTTGGTTACCTTCTTTCTCACAGACTTTGCCCTTCTAATCTTCCTGCAACCATTCTGTCTGCTGCTTGCTACCCTAGAAAAGTTGCTTGAACTTTCCTGTTTCCCAATCACCCTATTGCCACTACTATCACCTCTTTTACTACAACTAAAACTATCCGTTCTGTTCATTTTCCCTTTGGTCTTCTTATTGAAGAAACATGACAATGACAGAGACACTTTCAGAGGCTGCTTATCAGCCATTACTGATTCCTGCTTTCCCTTCTCATTATTTTCAACCTCCAGAATTTCCTTCAATAAGTGAGGCTGATCAGACATTTTTGAATCTGTTTTTCCATTCAAGTTCTTTGTTAGATCGTCTTCTTCAACCACTCTCTCACTTTCTGTTATAGATTGCTTGAAACCATCACAATCGTTATGAACTACCTTATTTTCACAATTTGAAGAACACATCTCTTGTGATTTCTTGTTACCAAAGACACTGTGCATGATTGAACCAACCTTCTTGGGTAAAAACCTTCTGGTTTGAGCCCATTTCTTCTTCTTCCTACTGTGATCAACATCAGCTGAATCATTGCACTCGTGATTTCTTCCCTGCTTGCTCTTCATCAGTAACTTTGGCATCTTGACTTTGATATTTGGCTGAGGCATCGCAATGCTAACGTAGTATGACAATGGAGGGTTTGTTGGCATATTGGTGTTCTTTCTGCTGAGAGCCCTGCAATTCATTGGGTTTTCTTCCTTCATTGTCATCTATTGTTTGGCTCTCAAGAAAAAAGACGGGTTTTGAGAAAGTGGCCAATGGGGGAGAGAAAAGGAGACGTTGGTGGTGAGGAGCTCCAGTTCTTATGGGAATGTTTTTCTCTTTTTCTTTTCTTTTTCTTCCCTACAAAAATGTGGGCAATGAAGTTTTGAATGAATTCAAAAGGAAGCTTAAAATGCTAAGTATATAATTAAGGATAAGAGGATCGGTTTGTTAAGATTTGGTAGACGTTAATTAAGCAACTTTCTCTTAAAACGGATCTAGAAAATTTTCAACATTTTGTTTACTCTGACTTTTTTGACTCTTTGTTTTATTTGTTTCAAAATTATTATAAAACACTATAACAAGCAATGTTGGTTCCACCATTAATAATAATTTGAACGACGTGTTATAAATTTGAAAGTTTGGCGGAAACAAGAGAAGGGACAAGATTTATCCCGACGGGAGCAAGTGTAACAATATAGTTTATAATTCTACAATAGCAGGTATAGTAAGCAAAATCATATGAAAAGAAAAGGGAGGATATGAAATAATGTCTTGAATTGGATTAATCAAAATTTTTTTATCAAGATATTTTTTCTCTCGATATCTTTGATTAATTCGTTTCTAATTTAATTTACCATGTCGAGATTTTGGATTTATCTCTAAGTCATAAATGAATTAATCTGAGATATATTTCACTTTCTTTCACAGATAAAAAAAAAATTAATAATTTTATAATATAATTGAAGTCGAAGTTTCACAAACAAGTTATATAGAAGTTCAAGCTCCACAAATAGAATTTTATCAAAGTTTTACGTTTTTTTTTAAAAAAACTCAAGTTAAACCAATCACATTTGATAAAAAATGTTATATGGAAAAGGTTGAACAGTTAGAGCATCATAAAACAATTGGGCAAATTTTATTTATTTATTTATTTATCATATCTTATCTATCTCATTTGATTTTATTTAAAAAAAATACTTTTTTGTATTGCTAAACTTATTAATATTGTACATTTTTTTTTAGTACAACTCTATTATGAATTAATCACATTCCACCATTAAATAAGTGAATTAATAACTTTATGAACTGGGTGGTAGACAAGTTAACTTAAATGATATGTTGTAAATTCAGGAGTTCAAAAATTAATATATCATGTTTATGATTCATGAGATTTTCAAGCTATCTCATAAGTGAAGAATGAATTAGTTTGTAGAAGTTGAGATATCACTTTCTCTAACCAAAGAAAGAAAAAAGGAATTAATGACTTTAAAGTATAATAGAAGTCTAAGGTATATTGAAGTCTAAGTTCCACAAACAAATCCAAGGCATATGGAAGTTTAAGCTCCACAAATAAAATTTCATAAAATTTACAAAAAAATATTTTTTTGTAAATTTTATTAATACAATTCTATTATGAATTAATCACATTTTGATAAATTTTTACATAAAAAAAACGTAAATAATTCTATGAGCAATGCTAAGCTTCCAAAATTTTTTTGTAAATGACATACTAAAATTGTGCTGGATGCATATTATATCACGTTTTGGTGTATGGTAAACAAGTTTTTGGTAAAAACATGATTAGTGTAATTCTATTGTATTGGCTAGTTCATAGGGTTTTTTTTTTTTTTTGTAAATTTTATTTTAAATTTCTATTACTCAATTTATTGAATCATGTAAAAACTCTAATAATAGAGTTTTATTCAACATCCACATATTTGAAAAAAAATTATATTATAAATATATATAATTTAATGTTAAAAAACAAAAGATCTCGTTTAGGTTGTTTTATGCCTCAAATTATATGGAGCTAGCCATGACAATAAGATGGGATTAAATTTAAAGTGGGATAAAAAAATGTGGGATCCGAAGCATTGTTTTTTTTTTTTGTTGATGAATCGGTGAGAACATATTCTTGGTCAGGTACACCAGATTAAGTCTCATTCTCTATGAAAGTCAGATCCATCATTTAAATTCTAACTCTCAATGATTGACGCAGAAAAAGCTATAACTGTCAATGATTGATGCAGAAAAATCTTTTTCGGTGAGAACATGCAGAAGAGTCTTTTTTTGTTGTTGTTGATAGATTAGTGAGAACATATTCTGGGCCTGCTTATATACACCAGACTAAATTTTCCTTTCCGTGAAAGTTATATTTACTATTTAAGGTCTAACTGTTAATGATTGGCGTAGAAGAGACTCGAACTCAAGGCGCTTAAATTTTATCTTCAATATTTTTACCACTTAACTACACCTCCGGATGATTGTAGCATTGTTCTTTCTTTCCTAATTATCGCTTAATTTATTTTCTCTTCTTTTCTGATTAATTAAAATAAATAAACTATAGAAAATGAGATTTTTTTAAAAAGAATTCTTCACTTTTCCCTTTGCCCAAAAAAAAAAAACGTGAAGAAAAAATTCATGTGATGAATACAAAAATCTTCTTTTAACGTGGTAAACTTCCGGAATCAAACCCAATAATTGATTACTTTCTGCAAAATTCGAGGAACGTAGGAAATAAAAAAACTC
The DNA here is from genome assembly GCA_008638375.1 of Nyssa sinensis. Taxonomy (NCBI): domain Eukaryota; kingdom Viridiplantae; phylum Streptophyta; class Magnoliopsida; order Cornales; family Nyssaceae; genus Nyssa; species Nyssa sinensis. The sequence continues at coordinate 12,450,683 of CM018039.1, read as the reverse complement.
CGGCTTTGACAAAGACGAACAGAAAAAGTGCCGTTGGGCTAAACCCAAGGTCAGTTGGGCCCAAAAGACAATTACAATAGAACTGCTTAGTGGGCCGAACATTGTTCCCCGATTAAGGCCCGAAAGTCCATCATCTTGAATTCTCTCAGGCAGTCAGGCTAAAACCCTAAGCACTCGTTGCGAGAAGAGCGGCGGGCTGATTCCAGCTTCGAGGTAATCTTTCTTCTCTCTTCTCTTCCTCTCTCTCTACCTGCCTGTGCGTTTTCAGTGAGCTTTATCTCACTATCTATCTATCTGGTTAGATCGAGAAACGTCCCAATTCGTTTTACGTTGATTTGATATATATATATATATATATTTACTGTGATAAAAGAAAGATAGATATACGGTATTTATATCGTTAAAATGAATGTTTCTATACAATTATATTGCACCAATGCTTAGTTGAGTTGTGTATCTAAACAAGTATATCTATTCAATCAATTTCATCCGGGTGATACAAAAGATATATCAGACGAATGTTTGCCTGTGTACCATTTTCAGGACCTGCCACTTTTATTCAGCGGCTAGGATTGTATTTTTATGAAAAATTCGATGAATATGAATGATTTCAACGATAGACTCTTGTAGATGTATCATTTTCGATTTAATTGGATGTGCCCGATTTTTATCTCCTGGAAATCAATTCTTGGCCTGTATCGATCCACTATACCTCTGAAAAAATTGACTGCTGATGCATTTTTGCTGCAATTGGCTCCCTTATCTTTCTTTAGCTAATGCAAACAAATAAATGACTTACCCATTATTGGAATTCTGATTCCTGTGAAAACAAAGAAAATTTTAGTGGATTTTGATGGAAAATGACCATATGTCTGGTGATTAATGTGAGCATTTGGAACTTTGACATATTTTTTGCACATTGACAATTAAGAACTTGTCTTGTGATTGTGTTTTACAAAGATGGAGAAATCAAAGTTATTGAACAGAGGGATATAAAGGGTTAAATTCAACACTTTTGCAAAAGGTTGAATTTAATAGTGTTTCTTTCCTTCCTTTTTTCTTATTTATTTATGTTTGGTTAATTCCAATACTTTCTAAGACCATCAAGTTTCTGCAAAGTAGGATGGATTGCAATGCTAAATGATCATATTCATTGAATAGGAATCTACTGATGTGTGCAGTCATTTCAAGCGTAATGTGCTTCAGTTGGTGTGCAAAGAACATTTCTTCAAGACATGGAAAGTTAAAGAAAATACAAAGATTACCTTTCTTTCAATATGTTTTTTACTACTAAATTTTTGGTGGTCTTACATGATCTCATTTTTTCGGCCTTATACACAGAAGTTATTTAATAGACAAAATTGTGGAACTTTGTGAACGTATTTTGGTTGCTTGATTGTCCATCAATCTTGGAAATAAAAATTGTAGAAATATATGTATTCTAATATACATTTAGGGGAAAAATTGAAGCCCTTATTGTCTTTACCAATTAGCCAGTTTCTCACTTCAATGCCATAGGCCAATGCTTTACGAAGGCCTTGTTGGTGATGAGAGCACATGGTTGAGAATTTTGACAAGAGGAGGTGACACCGAAACACTTCTGTAGACGTACATCCTTAATTCCTTATATATGTACTTACATTAGTATGTCTATACATGCGTGTCCACATTGTACATAAAATACGTATGTATAGTAACTCAATCACTAAATTGTTAGAATACTTGGACACACATAGATGCATGGATATGGATTTATTTACATAACATATTTGTGCTAAAGGGAGTTCTCTTCAAGAAGGAGGAAGAGGAAGAGGAAGAGGAAGAGAGTTCAATTGAGAATTGATCTTATTTGAATGTTTCCATAACAATTTGATCTCGTTCAGTAAATTAGTATTTCAATTTTGTGACTTTCAGTGATGCTGTTTCCTAGCCCTTTTGTTTCTTATCTTCCAGATTTGTAAGCTCTAAAAGGCTGCTATTGGTTCCATTCAGTTGGTCTGAATCAACCTTGTAAAAGTGTTCTGCACCCTTTAACAATTCTGGGGCATGCTGAATCAATTTGTCTCTAAGCTTTCTATAATTTTTCATCATTGAATAATATGGTGTAAAAGGTATTTCCTTGGGTTAGTGAATGTAATTGTCCTCAGCCAGGAATATATTGAGTTCTATTGACTATCACCTTCGAGTTGAATATTGCCGCTTATATATAACATCTATGACTCAACTCAATGGATCCTTATTCCAACTCTCTCGATTGTTACATAAATCATTTTTGCCATGTTATTTTTTCTAATGTCATATCTTCTGTTAAGTTATAGACTGAGTCACTGAGCTGCCATGTCTTAGAAACCATTTAAGAGGCCCCCTTAACCATTGTGGCTTCTGAATTATCTTGAATTATTTACTTGGTTCTTTATTTTTTTTTTCCAAATTCATTTTTACAAATTATAACTGTGTGAAGGCTGGTCTTTGTTTTTTAAATATACTTTTTTCCTTGCTGCGTAGTTCTTTCATTTTTGGGATTTTGGTTATGTTATATTTTTCATGTGCTCTATTTTCTTGTATGTACAATTCATATTTATTTCAAATTTTGGTTTCCTTTTTCTTCATTCTTTCCCTTCGTTAATTCAACCAGTGTCCTGATATGCTACAGGTGGTTGTTTTGATGTTGCATGCTGTCCCTTGAGCGGGTGAAGTTCTGATTGATTGTTATGGCGACTTTTGCTAAACCAGAGAATGCTTTGAAGCGAGCTGAGGGTGAGCAACATATTTTCCTTTCTTCTAACTTTTTATATACTTTTCTAATAAATGGGCCGAAAATCTTAATAATTAATTGCAAAGGTTGCTTCAGTGAGCTTGGAATTATCATTTCAGTCGGTTTAATATCTTCTTACTGACTTTTTTTCCTTGCATTATTATTTTTTATATGCTTCAGTCAATTTATTTCTTATTTATGCATATTTTTTTGAATTTCAAAGTGAAGGCTCAGCTGGCTATATTCAGAATTTAATAATAATGGTTTTATCTTTTATGTGGTTTTAGTTATTTTCTTTAACCATGAGTTGTCAAACGCATGGGTCGATTAGTTTGTTTCTCTTTCCAATGGCAAATTACTGTACTCTGTTTATACTGTTGGGATTATGAAAGTGCAGTTTTGACAGACTTTAATGGTTGAACTTTTATGTCTTGGACACCACCACCACCACCACAAGCTGTGTAGTGGCTGTAGTTAACAAACACTGATGTAAACTATGAATTGGTTTTATGTTTATTGACCTTTGGTAATGTGTGGATGCAGAGTTGATCAATGTTGGCCAGAAGCAAGATGCCTTGCAAGCACTTCACGATCTTATCACCTCAAAAAGGTATAGAGCATGGCAGAAGACGCTTGAAAGAATCATGTTCAAGTATGTAGAGCTCTGTGTTGACATGCGAAGGGGTCGGTTTGCCAAGGATGGTCTGATTCAGTATCGCATAGTATGTCAGCAAGTGAATGTTACTTCGTTGGAGGAGGTGATTAAGCACTTCATGCATCTATCCACCGAGAGAGCAGAGTTGGCTCGTAGTCAGGCTCAGGCCCTTGAAGAAGCTCTTGATGTTGATGACCTGGAAGCTGATAAAAAGCCAGAAGATCTAATGCTGAGTTATGTCAGTGGTGAGAAGGGAAAGGATAGGTCTGATCGTGAGCTTGTGACTCCATGGTTTAAGTTTTTGTGGGAGACGTATAGAACAGTTCTTGAAATATTACGGAACAACTCAAAGTTGGAGGCACTTTATGCGGTAACTCCTGCCTAGAACAGAATTTCCTTTTGAAACATGATTAGATCTATTACTCTTTAACTTCATTTTTTTCATCTTTTTAAATGGAAAATAGCTTGTGGTATGGCTAAATATTAAGTTAACATATTGCATCTCTGCTGAAATGAGCTAACAATAGTAATGGAATCAGATAAACAGTTTCATTGTAGCCTGTTATTTTAATTGTTCTTATTGGATGACATTTTTCAGTTGTGAGAGAATGACTAAATTTTTAACTCTGTTGTAATGTGATCAAAATGCTTTGCTTGTTCTCACCCCAATTTTAGACTAGAAACAGTTGGGTACTTACCAAGAACTGACATGATCTTATTTGGTCTGATCTTATTTGGTCCTGAAGCCATGATTTCTTTTGATGATATGCTCTTTGGAGTCATTTAATTATTAGGAATTCTGTTCAATACTTACACAATCTGAATAGGTGGTTCACCAAAATAAATAAATAAATAGTAATACTTTGGATAGTGTCATTGGGGAGGAAATTTTTGTTCTCAATGCTTTACATGATTGTTAGTAAATAAGTACCGGTACTTTTGAATCTCTTTCTCTCTCTCTCTCTCTCTCTCTCTCTCACAATTTATGTGTACATATCTATCTCTATCTCTATCTCAATCTCTATTTTGGCAAGGTTTGTTATCATGGGTTGTTTGGTTGACGGAAATACATATCCTAGTCATGGAATAGGGTTATTTTTTACTCTCATGACAGGATAAGCATAGTTATCAGAACCGGACTGGACGATGAACCGGTGAAGGGGCCGGTTCACAGTTCACTGGTTCAACCGGTTTTATAATTAAATATTAAAAATATCAATAAATATATTAAAAATTAAGAAAATAACAAGAAAAAAAATAGTTTTTATTATCTAGTGATAAATAACAAAATATAAGTATAATCATTAAAATTATCTTAATATATAAGTTTAATATATTTGTACATATAACAAACATACATGCAACAATATCTTATTTTATACTAAATTTCATCATTTAATCATCAAATATATGAAGTTTTGTGAGAAATTTTTTTTTAGGTGATAAAAAGACAAAATGTGGTTCAACCGGTTTTTTTAGGAAAACTAGTATTTTAATCAAACCGAACTGGTTTAATACCTAGTTCCCGGTTCAACCGGTTGAAACGACCGGTTCGGTCCGGTTCTAATAACTATGAGCATAAGTGGAGTTTTACAGAATTTTAAAATTTTATCTGCAGATGACAGCACACCGTGCCTTCCAGTTCTGCAAACAATACAAGCGCACAACAGAGTTTCGAAGGCTGTGTGAAATCATAAGGAATCATCTGGCAAACCTTAACAAATATAGAGACCAGAGGGACCGACCTGACCTATCAGCTCCAGAAAGCTTGCAATTATATCTTGATACAAGATTTGAGCAGTTAAAGGTTGCAACCGAACTTGAACTCTGGCAGGTCTGTGTATACTTCTATTTATATTTGTGTTTGTGTTTGTGTGTGTGTGTATACCTATATATCAATGCTTACATTTTTGACTATTTATAAATTATAATTATAATTTGTTAGTGGTCCAAACATATTTGTTTTTCTTCATTGTCGCCTTATTGTTTATTGCAGGAAGCATTTCGCTCTGTAGAAGATATACATGGATTGATGTGCATGGTTAAGAAAACCCCAAAGTCATCCTTGATGGTTGTTTATTATGCCAAGTTAACAGAGATATTCTGGATTTCATCTAGCCATCTTTATCATGGTTATGCGTGGTTCAAGCTTTTCTTACTTCAGAAAAGCTTTAATAAGAACTTAAGCCAGAAGGATTTGCAATTGATAGCATCATCTGTTGTCTTGGCCGCACTTTCAGTACCTCCTTATGACCATACGCGTGGGGCATCTCATTTGGAGCTTGAAAATGAGAAAGAGCGCAACTTGAGGATGGCTAATCTTATTGGATTCAATCTTGACCCTAAGCTTGAGGGTCGGGAAGTGGTAATGTTAATGTTCAGTCTTTTTAATTTACTTAATTTTCATTTTTAGATAACAGTTTCCTCAGTCTAAAATTGCTTTTTTTTCCTCCCAGCTTTCGCGGTCATCTCTTCTCACTGAACTGGTAAGATCAAAAGTGTCTGTTTTATCAAATTCTTTAATTTATTACTATTATTATTTTATTTTTCTTTGAGTGGGGAGGTTTAATTTGTTCTCTCACTTTTAATGTATTAAAGGCACTTGTTGCTAAATTTTGCAAATTTCTGAATATGTGTGGGCACGGACTGTATTTGTATATTTTTTGACTAATGGAATGTACCTCTTGAACTGCTGATTATTTTTTATTTTATTTTTCGGGTGATGTACTAGTATATATCTAGAAACCTGTCGATGCTTGTCTTAGCCTGTTGGTAACTGATGAGTTATGACTGTTATTGAGAACAAGTTGGGTTCAAAGAATTCTACTATTGTCCAAAAAACAAAATAAAGGAAACACCATATTAAAAAGATAAAGAAAAGATAAGAAAAAAGACAGACCATAGGTTCACTCTCCAGCCCTAAATGTCAGCTTTCTTATCTTCCTAAATGTTGCAATCCCATTATTGATTCATTTGATTATGATAAGCTCCTGGAATTTTGAGTTTCTCATAAAAATGGCTTCCACAGATTCATTTAAGCATGCTTGAACATTAATTTTTTTCTATTTTTTTTTTCTACTCCGGTGAGAAAGAGCGGCACAATATATATTAACAGTAATGCTAGGGGAAGGAGAATACCAAAATTAACATTGTGATGTGATAAGAAAGTATAAATTGGCTTGTGGTGTAATTGAATCTATGACCCCAGTACAAGCGGAATGGTGAAACACAATTCCTCTAGCTGACTCCAAAATAACTGGGATATGGGTTTAGTTGAGTTTTCATGTTTTAGCAGCTGTTTACTATAGAGGGGAGCCTTTTCTTGTAGCAAGGATAGAAACACAAGTGGTCTGCGACTTGTGCTGGGTGAACCCAATTCAATCCAAACACAACCATGTTCAATCTTAGGCTGATTTTTTAGCATGGGGTTTGGCTGGGTTTGGGAAATCCCAACATGGCCTATGTTTGGGTTGAGGCTGAAACCAATATGTATCTAGATGTCAAGTAATAGACCTTTTTTTTTTTGGGGGGGGGGGGGGGGGGGGGTGAATAGTTTTATACGGCAAATTAAAATTATCTTGATCAATTTTAGATCTACTTTTGATGATTAAGGTTATCACTTCAATTATGTGAGAATTAGGTTCATGTGTGTGCAATCAACAATCAGTGACATGTATCAATGTAAGATAGCAATAATAAAGAGAAGAGAGATGACACTAATTTTTGTTGACGAGGAAACCGTAACAAATCAAATTTGTTTTGGAAAACCCCGGGGCGCTTACTCAGTTGCACACAATTCAATAAAATAGCTTTGGTGATTACAAATTTTGAAGACACAATGACTTTGTCCCTCAAGCCTTGCTTTGTTCCGAATCTCCTTTGACTCGAATCTTCAAGCGCTTTTCAAGTAGATCTCCGCTTCGAATTTATGAACAGACGACCTCAATCATAGTTGCGAATCCCCACGCAACCTCGAATTCTACCGATCGCACACTACTTGAAATCCACAAACATGTACTCCAGAAATATTGTAGAAAGTATGGTAGGATTCTTAGATCAATTGACCTTTGAATTATGTGAACATGTCAATGCAATTGAAAAACTTTTGGAACTAGAAGAATGAACTAAGTTGCAGTAGCTAAAAGTCTATTAAAAAACGCATCAAAGGTTATATATAGTCCCAGGGTAAAAAGAGAGCAGTTTCTTAAATAGGTTTGAAAACATTTGCTCAAAAGCCCGTATAGTCTCATTTGAACGAACTCATTGAAGAACTTGTTTTGAAACTAACTGCTCTAGTCGTTCGATCAACCATTCCCACAAGATCCCACGAACCATTTTTATGCACTCGCCTTTGTCGTTTGAACAACCAAACACACGAGATCCCACAACACCGTTCGTGCGACCTCGCTGTCCTGACCATTTGAACAAAGCCAAGGCTCGTTCGAATGATCGAGGCAGAATGCTCAATCGAATGACCTATCTTGTTATTAAAAACGGACTTGATTCAAAAACATTTTTATTCCTTAAAAAACCGTTAATTCTATTTTTAATACCAAGAATAATTCACAAGGCTACACTAAGAAAATAATGCTTAAAACAATTTTAATGCATGAAGTGTGTGTAAAAATCCTAGGCCAAGTGTATCCAAATACATTACCTCACCGACCATTGTGACTATCACCATTGAAGAAAATCTTCATGAAGCTCTGAATGCATAGATGACCACTTTGAACACATTACAATAGAATAGTTTTGTCAATCACGGATTAGCCAACACAAACTTAGACTAAAGTCCTAACAGAGGCAATTGCAACTGATCCAGTGTAAACATGCGCTAATATGCAGAATTTATTATATATAAATTTATATTTTAAAGAATATGTACTTGTATTTATTGTTGTACATACGTTGCATGTAATTTAGTGTCTTACATTTGTAAGATATCAAATATTTTGATTATGATCTTCAGAGAAATATAGTTTTACTTTATATTCCATGCACTTCTCTCTTTCTTCTTTTTCTTATTATTCTTTTTTTTCCTTTTTTTTTTGAGGGGGGGGGGGGGGGGGGGGGGCGTGTTCAGGGTCACCCAACCCATGTTGAGTTGACACTAATCCCTGCTTTTGCACTCAAATCACCTGAAATTGCATCAGTATGCCTGCAAGAGTAGAACATGTAATGTCCGGCTTCTAAGCAATCAACTTCGCCAACTCGCCTGGGTTGAGTTGTTTTGTGATTCTTAATAATTGTAACAATTATAAAGCTCCAACGCATATTGGTGAATAATTGTTCTTTCTTTCTGTGGTTATATTTACTTTTGTTGCTTTTTTGTTACAGTTTTTATTAACGTTCTTGCAGGTTGTGTTTGAGCTATAACTTTCTAGATTGTTGATAACTTTCGTTGCAAAATATGCTCTTAATGTGTTTCAATAATTTGCTCAGTCAAATGCAGGAAGAAAGAGAGTATGTAACATTTGTAGGAAAGAATATATATTTATTTGCCAACATGAATAACTTGATCAAGGTCAACTTAAACCGCTGTTAGTTGGGTTGGGTTTGGGCAGCCTCTTTAACATTGGTTGGCCTTCAGTTTGGTATATACTGCCCAATTTGTAATGCTAAAACACAAGCATGAATGTTTGACATGGTTATGAGTTTTCGAGTGCGGTGACTCCAAAAGAGAGAGAAAAAATTGGCACATGGTGGTGGTACCTGAAATAGTGTTTACCATTCTGAGTTGGTGTTAAAAGTGCTAACACAGGAGTGCCCTTGCATTAGTTTGTCCTGAACTTTGGTCTTGTTATTTACAGGTGTCCAAGGGTGTAATGACCTGTGTAACTCAGGAAGTAAAAGATCTTTACCATCTTTTGGAGCATGAATTTCTCCCTCTAGATCTTGCATTAAAAGTACAGCCCTTGTTGACCAAAATCTCAAAACTTGGGGGCAAGCTTGCTTCAGCTTCTTCTGTGCCAGAAGTCCAACTGTCTCAATACATTCCTGCACTGGAAAAGTTAGCCACCCTGAGATTGCTTCAGCAGGTACACTGTTGTGTTTGGTTTCATTTGAGTTGTTATTATTAGTAATTTTGTTTACATATCATGCATTTTCTGTACACAAAATTTGTTCTGTAATTCTTCTTGATAATTTTGAATTTATGTTTTTCCAGGTTTCTCAGGTGTACCAGACTCTGAAAATTGAGAGTTTGTCTAAGATGATCCCCTTTTTTGACTTTTCTGCTGTGGAGAAAATATCTGTGGATGCTGTCAAACATAATTTTGTTGCGATGAAAGTTGACCATGTGAATGGTGCTGTTGTATTTAGTAAATTGGTAAGTTAGTTCTCGCTCCGGCATGCCCTTTATGTTGGTTTGTCAGTTACCTTGCCAATGAAATGAAATCATTTGCTGCTGCTTTATGTATAAATAGAATGTGAAGAATTCTTATATATGGAGCATATGCTTGCCTTGCCAACCAGTGTAATAGTAAATCCACCCAATAATGTTCAATTGGTTAACTTGCTAGTTAAACTGAATCAAACTCCTAAAGAATGAATATTGTAAATAATGTGTTAAAATCTGCACTTGGGGTCTAATTGTAGTTGTGAGCAGTGTCCATCCTTGCCATCATCCTATACTTGTCAGGGCACAATAGTGTGATGCCAATTCCGAGTTCTTAGTATGGATTTGAATTCTGATGTGGCTGCTGTGCTTGGTTTTATACTTGGTACAATCTGCTTTTGTTAGTTGAATGTGATTTTCTGATGTGGCTGCTGTGCTTGGTTTTATTCTTTAGTACAATCTGATTTTGTTAGTTGTATGTGATCTTCAGATATCTGTCTTCAATTTTCATTGAGCTTGTTGTGCTAATTTTTTATTAACCTTCTCTCTCTTATCTTACAATCTTCTGTTGGTCCCTCTCTTTTTCGTTCTCTGGGTACAAATTCTGTTTTCTATTTATTTCTCAAATTATCAATACTAAATAAAATTTTACTTGTAAGATGTTGGGGTAACTAAGTTCTATGACATAAAGATATAATATCTTGTGTTTCTGTAAGTTGTTGGCTGTGCAGACTGTAGATTCTGGTAAGGGGCTTATTTGTTCAATATTAGCAAGTTGTTTTTGGTCTTGCCCTAGCAATTACGAGTGTCTGGATGATTAGGATAGGTGATTGCAACTTTTCAATTTAGTAGTAGTTAAAAATTGATCCGCACATAATAACCTTTGTCCTTTTATTGTGATTGCTTTTCAAGTGTTTGCTTCCCTGATTAAAATGGAAATTTTGTTTTTTATATTAGGCTTGTATATTTAAACGTAAGCATTATGCTTTCTGCTGTTTTCCTTTTTTTAGTTTCCTGGTCCTTCCATCATCTCTGACAGTTATCCTTCCTCACATATATTGATGTGATGGGTCACCTTTTGGCCAAGTTTGAGTAGTTGACATCGGACGTTATATTTTTAGTTCATTTTGCACTAATTCTGATATGGTTTTTTTACCAGTAAAAAATATATTTTGGTTTATTGGCTATTCTGTTAATTTTTTGGGACGTTTTTTTTTCCTCCCTGTTGTGTCGTGGGACTCTGTTTCTATCTGTTTGAACCTCAATCTGATTCCATTCTCGGAGTTACCTCTCATTTTTCAACATAGGGGAGTGCATATTGAATGGTAATTTGATTGCCTCTGGATTTTTAGGTTAATGGGTTAGTGATGGTATTTTTGCTCTCAGGATCTTGAATCTGATGGCCTGAGGGATCACCTGATGATTTTTGCCGAATCATTAAATAAAGCAAGGGCAATGATTTATCCTCCTGCAAAGAAAACGTCAAAACTAGGTGAAATGCTGCCAGATTTGGCAGAGATTGTGGATAAGGAACACAAAAGACTTCTTGCTCGGAAGTCAATTATTGAGAAACGCAAGGAAGAACAAGAACGCCAACTTTTGGAAATGGTATTCCCGTGTAAACTCTCTCAGTATATGGCCTGCTGTTTGATAATTTATCGTAGTCTAATATTCTCTCTCTCGGGGGGTGGGGTGGGCAAACTCTGAATTTTTAAAGGAACGAGAGGAGGAATCAAAAAGGCTAAAACTACAGAAAATAACTGAAGAGGCAGAACAGAAAAGGCTTGCATCTGAGTTTGAGCAAAGGAAGAACCAGAGGATCCTAAGGGAAATAGAAGAGCGAGAACTTGAAGAAGCTCAAGTTCTACTTCAAGAGGCTGAAAAGCGTAGTAAAAAGAAGGGAAAGAAGCCTTTATTAGAGGGAGTGAGTAAATCTTTAGTTGCATCTTATCTTTTATCGGGGTTGGGAGGGCCAAAAATGACAATTTTATGTGTATCCAGGAAAAGGTGACAAAGCAAAGTTTGATGGAGTTGGCATTGAGTGAGCAACTCAGGGAGCGACAGGAAATGGAGAAGAAATTGCAAAAACTAGCTAAAACAATGGATTACTTGGAAAGAGCAAAAAGAGAAGAGGTGACACCTTTGATTGAAGCTGCATTTCAACGTCGTCAAGTGGAAGAGAAGGTGCTTCATGAACGTGAACAACAGGTATGGTTTGCAGTTCTCTAGTTTCTTCATGTACAGTTATTTGCAGTTGAAAGATGCACTCCTTTCTCCAAAAATTCACCTCTCTACCAAGTTTTCCAAATAGTTTAGGGACCACCCATTCATAAACAATACCTTTATTTTTTCTCTTTTATTTTGGCTACCCTACCCGACTTTGATGATCAGTGCTAAATTATTATGCTATCATTTGCTGTGGTATTTCCATTGACAATCCCCCTTGTATGCAATTACTGTGGCTCTGTGCTATTTTGCAGCAAGAGATTGAGCTGAGCAGACAGCGCCATGATGGAGATCTTAAGGAGAAGAATAGGCTATCTCGGATGTTGGATCAGAAGGTCAGTTTCTATATTGACTGATTCACGTTGTGCTTGGCACCAGATATGTTTTATCTTAATTCCTGTGCAATTTCTTTTGGGCAATTATAAGGAGAGCAAACAGCTTTCTTCAAATTCTTTTTAAAAAGTGATGAATGATAATTTTGTTGTAATGCTAGAACATCTATTTGAAGTTTGAAAAGAACAAAGCATTGTCTTTTGGCATTTTGACGAATTTATAATCTGCTGCTTGGTGCTTGGTTGAGAAGTGGATTATGAATTGATAAAAAACTATGGATGGCCATTAAAGCTGTATTGTTTGATAAAAGACAGATGTATGGGCTGGGAAAAAAATCTGTTCTACAGAATTTGAGCAGTACCTGTGTTCTCCCCTCTTATATTACATACTCTCACCATAATAGATGTCCATTTTGAAAAGTCAATATGCAAAATGTTTGGAATTTTTCAAATTATCCCTTTTCAAGTTTGGTGTCTGTAGAAACTAATTTGAAAGGAGGTTAGTTTTTGAAATTTGCAGTTTTTCAGTACGAATGCATTAAATGTTTGTCTCCTTAATAAATTTGGAATTTGTTCTTCTTCTTTTTTTTTTGGTAAAAGTACAAGGGGTCGGAGGAGGGCAACCCAAATGTACAAAAGAAAGGGACAGACTACAAAAATTAAAACCTAAGATCTTCCAAATAATCAATAAGCCTATCTAAATATATAGGGTATTCTTTCTTAATACAAAAGAAAAAAGTTTTCGAAAAAGTATCTTTCAACTTAAGTGAGATGCCTCCCCTTAAGTGGGAGATGTCTCCCCTTAAAAAATTATTCTATTTCTCTCTCCATATGCACTAAACAAGGCAAAAGGGGGCCATTCTCCAAGCTATTCTCAATTCTTTCCGGATTCTCTTACATATCCATCCCAAGAAGAGTTGCTTAACCTTAGCCGGCATTACACACGCACATCCGAAAATGGAAAATAGCACGTTCCAAACATCCCAAGCAATCTTACAATGAACAATCTATTGTCTCTGCCTCTTCTTTGCATAAAAGGGCATTGACTTGGTAGATGATAATGTCTCCTTTTGAGATTATCTGCAGCAAGGATAGTGCCCCATGCCGCCTCCCAAGCAAAAAAAAAAGGTTTTTAATGGCACTCTTGACTTCCAAAATCAACCTTCAGGGACCACTAATTTCCTATAAAAGGAACGAACTGTGGAATTTAATCCACTCCCATTCCATTTAATCCCATCCCTCCATCCAACAAGTCCACCTCACTCAAAGAAGCCATTAACTTATCCACCCTCCCCAAATTCCCAATCATAAAGATGTCTCCTAAGTTTTGGGTTCCAAATTCTCCTATCCCCCACCACCTCAATGCTATCTGCTACCAAAGCTTCATTGTCTAAGGCCATGTTGAAAAGGTTAGGGAGGTTGTCTTTCAAAATACCATCCCCATGCCATGAATTGCCCCAAAATTTCACCCTTGAGCCGTCCCTTTTGTCAAAACTTGACGCACAGAGTGAAGCCTTCTTTCCCTATTCGAATCGCTTTCTAAACCCCACAATTATTTGTCCCTAAGGAATCCCGAGAGAACCGCCCTCCTTCCTCACATCCATATTTAGTATACACTACATCTCTCCGCCAAGCATTGTTCTCCATTGCAAAATGTCAAATCCACTTGCCTAGCAATGCTTGATCAAACAATTTCAGATCTTTAATCCCCATATTATACCTTCAACAATTTGAGCTTTTACTTTGTCCTAGCTAATTAAATGAATATTTTTGCCTTCCTCGTTGCCTGCCACAGGAAATTTTACTGAATCTTCTCAAGTTTCCTTCTAACTAAAGCTGAAATCTGAAAAAGAGACATGTAATGGTTGGAAGATTCTCCAAGATACTCCTAATGAGAGTGATTTGTGGAGCACATACACTCTATTTGGCTCGCGTGTTCGTGTTAGACACCAATACTTTTGGACACGTATCGGGCACATGGAAAAGAGAGTCCAGATTTTATATTTTTCTGAATTTGGGACACGTTATTGACACGTTACTACACATTAGTACATGTTTTTCCCTCTTTTTTTTTTTGAGTTATATATATACATATATAAGTTCTATGTAATAGTTAGTAAATTTGTTTTGGAACTTGAATCATGTTTGTTGCTGATTAAATGATGAAGTTTTTAAATTTTTATTTAACTAATTCGTTATTTTAATATCTTAATAATATTTGTGTGATTTTTGTGTTTTGATGTCAATTTTAATTGAAATAATGTTAAGTTTTTATTATATGGTCATATAAAAAACATATACTCAACGTGTCCCTGACGTTTTCGTGTCCTACTTTTTTTAGAAATGTCGTATCTGTGTTGTGTCCGTGCTTCTTAGAGAGTGATCCTTCCCTCTTTCGAAAGATACTCTCTTCAACCAAGATACTGTCTCTTCAACCCTACTAGCCTTTTCTGAAATTTTTCAATCATTCTAGTGATGCCTCTATGCATGTGAGAATGGCAACTTTCCGGATTTTTTTGGGACTATTTTCACCACATTCCATAGAATTCTATATTACAGTTTTTATCACTACGATTTCATTTCCTTCTGGATTTTGTCAATGTTTGTGGATAGTTTTAAGTTTCGCTTGCTGGGTCTGCACAAATGTCTTCTTCTCTTTCAAATAATGCTGGAACAATTATGATTTTTTTATTCTTTCTGCAGATGCAATTCCAAGAAAGAGTCATGAACCGTCGGCAAGCAGAATACAACAGATTGAGAGCAGAGAGAGAGGAGCGAATCAACCAAATCCTTCAAAAGCGGAAGCAGGAGAGGGAATATAAGAGGAAAATGTTGTTCTATTTGAGGTCTGAAGAGGAAAGGCTGAAAAAGCTGCATGAAGAGGAGGAAGCTCGCAAGCATGAAGGTATATTCTTGTTTAAACAGTATGTAATTTCTTTTTATAGGTTCACCCAAAAAAAAAATTATTTTTATAGAAATTCATCTCAATGGAAAAGTGGGAAAATTCACATCATTTTTGTCATTTGGTTTTTGAACCTAAGCTTTGTCTCAAAACTATCCAAGTAATTCCTAGATTCTGGGGGAAAAGACCTAAGAAAAACCACCCACCCACAAAAAGAAAGAAAAAAAGTAGGAATATTATCAAGTTTATTTTCAACATATGTGACAATTGTTATTGAATTTTTACCAAAATTTTCCTACAATATTATCTGATGCCTAATATTTCTTTAATCCTGAAATTGTTTCTATGATCTCACACATTTAAGGTGCCTTGCTATAAGTAGTCTGGTTTTTATTATCCTTTTGACATTTTGGGACATGCAGAGGCTGAAAGGCGGAGGAAAGAAGAAGCTGAACGTAGGGCAAAGTTGGATGAGATTGCTGAAAAGCAGAGAAAGAGAGAGCTGGAACTGGAAGAAAGAGAGAGGCAAAGGAGGGAACCTATCTTGGGGAGATCAAGTGAGGGGCTTTCTAGGCCATCTGAACTTCCTGGAGGTTCTCGCCCACTGGAGCCTGTATCAGCTGCTCCAGCCGCAGCAGCAGCAGCAGCAGCGCCAACCTCTGGAAAGTATGTGCCCAGGTTCCGTCTACAGCAAGCTGAAAACTCAAGGCAGGCTCCACCTGCAGAACCTGACCATTGGGGCAGTAGTCGGCAGGATGATCGTATGTCACAACCCAGTGACAGGTGGCGCAGTGATGATCGTCGACCCTCGTTTGGTAGTGGTGGCAGTGGCCCCAGGTCTACCTGGTCGTCATCCAGGGTCTCTTCACGTGGTGAACGCTGATTATATATATATATATATATATATATATATATATATATATATGATTGGGTTAGTTGCTTCAGGACTGTTAGTTTGATGATTGTCAAATTGTGAGTGGCTGTGGGAACCTGAGGGATAGTTACTGCTCTTTTTGGGTGGTGTAGAGACTTTGCAGAATTATCCTCTCTCTCTGTGCTGGTATTCTTGGTGCAGTTAGCTTTGCATTCTCTTTGCAAAGATAATCACCTCTTCAGATTTCCAGTAGTTCAAACAATGTATTCGATTCCTCAGCTGAGTTTTGTGGCAAATGTCTATACATTGAATTTTATGACCAGGTTTTCAGTCAAGACGAGTTGCCTAATGATATTTCATTTGGTTTTTTGAGCAAAACTGTAACTTTTTTTTTTTCTTTTCCTCTCTGTATATTTTCCTTTTATCTAGAGCATACATTAATGAATAGAGAATTCAGTGCAGCCAGCCCTTATTTTTTTCATTGTTTTTAAGAAAATTTTCAGTGCTCCAATTGACAACTCTCTGTATGGACAATTTAGCAGATTTATGTAGTTCTGTCATAGCCCTCCTATGTTAGAACAATATTTCGGATTGTCCACAAATTTTCTGTGAATTGTATTCTTTACTGCAAGTATGGTTGGGCAACTCACTCCTGTTCACTTTGAAGTCTAAACTTTGATGGTCTGGTTGGGGTAGGGGCGGGATGCCCTTCCCCAATCCCGACCTGTTTATGTTTGCCGCCGGCACCTGCCTGCCCCCTGTTTTTTAATAAGGTATGTTGAACTTTTTTTTTTGTTAGGTAAATTTAAAAATTATTATAAAAATAATAAACACAAAAAAATAATATAAGTTTAATAAGAGAAATTTTAAAAATTATTTTATATAATATGATTTATTAGTAAAAACTTTATATCTTAAGAATAAAAAAAAATTAATATATAAACGATGCAGAGTAACCAATGGTGTCCTAGAGGTAGTCTCATAATCCCACCAAGATTTTGAAAATTTTTTACGCATAGTTTTTATAGATTTTTTTTTTCCAAATTAGGATACCCCTTCCAAAATTTGTCATATTTTTGAGCCCTCTTTTTTTTTGGTAAGTAATATTTTTAAACCCTCTTAAATTTTAGTTTTTATGTTTTTACCCTCCTAACTTCTCTAGTTTAGGTCCACCACTAGGGTGACCATCTCCTTGCTTAGCCCCGAACCTTGAACTTGAATGGATTTTTAAAAACTTATTCTGACCCGAGTTGACTAGGGCAACAACTTGGAGAAGCCAATTTGTTTTATAAAGAACTCAAGTTTTGAAAACTCAATACTCTTTTATAGAGTTTTCTAAATATTGGCTCTTTTCTAAAATTTTCTTTTTAAAATGTTTCTTCAAAAAACCAACTCATTCCTTTTCTATTATTTAAAAATAGTTTTGATAGCAATCCCAAACAAGCCCTTAACATTTTGTCTTTTTTTGCCATTACTTTTCAAAAATTAAATTTCTTAAATATGGATCTATTTTTATTTAATGATTTGCTATCATCATTTCATTAAATATTATAGACACATGTTTTTTATGATAACTTTCCTATACTCTACCATAATATGGTTAGAAGTATTGTAAATAAGTGTGGAAGAGCCAATTTATTATTATTATTTTTAAAACAAAGATTAATAATGTTATGTATGATTTAAAATTAATTGTAGGGAACCTATTGTAGACCACATGGACCCGAATATAATGTGACCGGGGATTGGGGACACAAGCTCAATGCCCATGCCCAAATCCAATCAATATCAGGGTCAGGATTCGGCTTTACATCTCTCGGACTATCCAAACTCACACCATTTGCATTCTCAAGGACTTCTAAAACCCTCCTTCACCCCTATTCAACTTGCAAGTCTTGTTGTTCTCCACAGACTCGGTACAGTCTGACAATGAGTTCATTCGCTCTGAGATTGACAAAGTTCTTGAGAGTCTCACGTACATCTATCCGACCCACATCTTCATCTGGTACAGTGTATCTCTCTCTCTCTCTCTATATATATATATATATATGTACACACACATATATTTGTGTCGTGGCTTATTTAGCTGATATAATTTGGGATTGCTGTATTTCTGTTAATGGGTTTTCGTGGGTTGAGTTCAAAATCTATCATAAATGACACTGTGTAGAGAGGTTCACATGGATAATATCTTCTCAGAGGACTTATATCAAATAATTGCCTTGCACGATAAGAACTAACATACAGTTGTGCTCATTTGTGATATATCGGTAATGGGTGTGTTTTATTTATGGGAATGCGTTTGTTGGTTCAATTATGATTGGTGGGTTTGTGATGAATCGTAGTGGCGGGTGTGCAAGGAAGCTCAAAGTTGTGCTACTCAACAACGTCATTCGATAGCGACAATAATGATGATGGAAAGAACAAAGAAGTTGAAGATAATGATGAGGATTTCTTCGCTGACAAGCCAGAATTACAACCTCAGGGTGTGGATCCTAGAAAGGGTTGGGGTTTTCGGGGCGTGCATAAGGTATCTGATATTAGCTCTGAGTGGACAAATTTAATTTTCTTTTGGATGTTCTTTGGAATTCGAATGGTTCCATTTCGTTTCCAAAGCTTCTAGGGTACTTATAGATACCTAGAATGAGGCCTTTAATTTAAAAGGGAGCCATGACAATGAATGAGGTATAGAATCTCTCTCTTAGTTTTTTTTTGGATTTCATGAGATCATGTTGTTTAATATTGTACCCTAGTTTGTATTGCTTCACGTAATTCCTTGCCAGGGGATTTGAGCAAAAAGTGTGTTATTAAATTTGAGGGAGCATTTGAATTTCCATGTTAATTTCGAAGTTGCTGTTATGCTCCATTTTGTTGCCAAAGAAATGAATGGACAGCAACGAGGTTAATTTTTAAGATGATATAGTTTTTTCATCGTTATTATTCAGGTTCTGGTGACATAAAGACCTTGACTCAACTATTGACTAGCACAGTTTTGTGGATTTTTTAGTCAAAGATTTTTGTTTTCTGGGAGCCGAAACTAGATTGAGGACAGGAGTAAAAAATTTCTCTTCTGGTCCTCAGTTTTTTTTAATATATATATATTTTAGAGGTATTTTTGTTCTCAGTTTTCTTGGAAACCACATCGAGGTTAACAATTTTCAGTATGTTGTATATATTACAGAATGAAGAGTTAATTCAAGGGTTAATGTTTACTTTTACAGGCAATTATATGTGGCAAGATTGGCCAAGCCCCCATTCAGAAGATCTTGAGAAATGGTCGAACTGTAACGATCTTTACGGTTGGTACAGGAGGCTTGTTTGATCAAAGAATTGTAGGAGCAAAAGATTTGCCAAAACCAGCTCAATGGCATAGAATTGCTGTCCATAATGAACCGCTTGGGGCTTATGCAGTTCAAAAACTTGTCAAAAGGTAGACATCCATTTTTTTCCCCATCAAATGTACTTTCTATATTTTGTCTGTCTAATGTGTGAAGCTTTTTCTGCAGCTCTTCAGTTTATGTTGAGGGTGATATTGAAACTAGAGTTTACAATGATAGTATCAATGGTGAAGTTAAAAATGTGCCAGAGATTTGTGTGCGCCGTGATGGTATGTTGACGTGCGTTACAATACTTCTTTCTCACAGTTCTGATGATTATTTTATGAAAGACAGTAGGTTACATTAATTAGTTTTCAATAGTATCTTTGATGTCTTTCCTGTTGCAAATAATTAGCAAAATTGAAAATAGTTAATTTGATATGTTATAGAAGTGATTGGATTTGTCTATTGATCCCCTTGTTCCCTGTGGTAGTCTTTTTTACTATCTCTTCAGCCATTTTTGAACCTTTCAATACCTTCCAAGACCTTCTGAAAAAATATTCAAATTTTATTATTTGAAGATATTATTACTACCATTGTAGTCTTTCTCACATAGTCCTGTGCATTTGAGAAATATGATACTTTGCATAAACAAGCTTCCTTTTGAAGTTTTGACTTTTGAAAGGTAGGAATTGGTGGAATAGAGTTGATATTGGTGACCTTATATTGTCGAGATGAGGCACGGAGAATAATACTGATAATTATAGGGCAGAGCTTCCATTCAATATGTTTATTGGCGCCACCCAACCATCATAGAATGGTTCCTTATCCTTGGATCCGATGTACAAACTAATCAGCTCCCATCCTTGGATCCAATGTAACTAATCAGCTTGGATGGATAGACACATTCATCTTGTTTTGAGTACAATGTCTTGAGACTTTTTGATAGTATCTCCACCATTCAAAGTGGTGCTGAAAATCAAATAGTTGATTAAATATTTAAGTTAGACTGCAACTAGGGCCAGCCAGGTCAGCTCGCATGTCCACCAAACTGAGTAATAAGACCCTTTGCCTGAAGCCCTACCCAAGTCGGTTTTTTAACCTGAGCTCAACCCCACTCAAATTTCTAAGATCAGGTTTAGGTAGGGTGGGCTGGGATAAGTCTATGTTTACTGGGTTACGTTGGCAGGACAATTGAGCACAATTTGCTGGTTTTGCTAACTCACTTTTAATCTATATATGTCACATGACTCACATTGAAACTCCCAAGTGATTGAACACTACCCATACTAAAGACCTCCTTTTCTATGGGTAGGTTACCACTTACCCATGTTAAAATTCAGAAAATAACTTATAATTTGTTCATTAGAAAAGCCAAAAGAATCAGATTAAAGTTCCAGACCAAAAGATGAAGAAGAGGGGGAGATGGAGGTGTGGAGAAGAAGAGGCAGCAAACATGTCTTAACTAGAGGCTCGAACAAGAGAGATGGAAGAGAGAAAGAAGAGAAAGAGACATAGAAAGCTGTTGTAACCTTAAAGGCTAGGCTTGACATGTAATGGATTTTACTAGAATAAATTAGAACTAGTTCATAAAGGGGCTGATTTCATCCTTCCTTTTTTCAACATCAAGTTGCAACCAGGTCGTTCATAAAGGGGCTGATTTCATCCTTCCTTTTTTCAACATCAAGTTGCAACCAGGTCACCAAGTCATTTAACATAAGTATGGATATGTATAAAATTGTATATTACTTTAATAGGGGTTGGTTGTGGGATGTCCTGCTTGCTTGAAACCTCAACCCGAGGTAAGAACAAGTTGATGTTTGTCCAACTCAGCTTCTAAAAGACTGAAACTACTAGCCTTAGCGCACTTAATGTTTAAAGTTTAAACTATTCTCTGGGGGTTCAATTCAATTCATCAAACTTGAAACCCTACCGTAAGTATTTCTACATTGTGATTTAATTGGGGCCAATCAGGTGGCTGATCCTGATCCTAAAGTGGTGGATCTGGCAAGTTGTGCTCCACTAATGGATGGGAAAATACAATTTTTTTTTTTTATCGATAAGATAAGAATATTATTTACAAAGGTGTCCGAGGGGGGCTTACCCATGTACAAAAAAAAGGAAGAGGCTTTCATAATTAATGCCTGAACTCTCCCAAAAATGTCACAAAAGAATCTAAGTGTTTTGGAAATTCTTCTTTAGACCAAAAACATCACAATCGCAAAAAGGAATCCTTTAGATCCCACAAAGGCAATTCATTGTTCTAAAAAATCTGCCAATTCTGCTCCCTCCAAATACTCCAAACAAGCATAAAGGTGCTATCCTCCATATGCTCCTAAGATCCTTCATCATTGTACTAGCACGCCAACTCAAAAAAACCTTCTTCAAGGAAGCGGACATGACCCATCTATATTTGAAAAACACAAGCACTATGTTCCACAAGTTGTTAGAGACTTACAATTTACAAAAAGATGATCAAGGGTCTCCTCCTCCATTTTGCGCATACTACACTGACTAGGCAATTGAAATCCTATTCTCTTCAAGCTATCCACAGTAAGAACCACCCCCCAAGCCGTCGACCAACAAAAGAAAGCAACTTTTTTGGGATTTTGGACTTCGATATCAAATGCCAAGGGAACTCCTCATCCTTCTTCCCAATCAAGGAATGGAAGAAAGACTTCACCGTGAACCTCCCTCTTATCACCTTTCCAAACAAAAGCATCTTCCCTCCCCCCTCCTAATAACGCACCTCTCCAATATGGCCATAAGTTCCCCCACCTCTCCCCACCTCCCAATCGAATAAGTTCCTCCTAAAACGAGGACGCCATATCATCTCACTCTCTTCACCCTACACTTACTCCGCCACTAAAGCCTCCTTATTTGAAGCTATGGCAAACAAAGAACGGAACTTAGAACAAAGGACCCCCACCTCACACCATGAATCTATCCAAAAATGAACTTTAGAGCCATTTCCTATTTCAAACCCCACCAACTCCCTAAAAATTTCTCCCCCTTTCGAGATGGCTATCCAAACACTGCACCCATGCACCTATCTAACTTCGTTAGGAAACCGTCTCCCCCTCCCTTCACCATATATATCATCAATAACCCTCCTCCATTAAGAATGACCCTTATTTGAATTTCTCCACATCCATTTACCCAATAAAGCTTTGTTGAAGGATCTCATATCCTTAATCCTCAGACCTCCCTCCACAAGTGGACGTTTCAATTTATCCCAACCCACAAGGTGAATCTTTCTCTCCCCTTCCTTTCCTTCCCACAAGAAATCCCTTTGAAACTTCTCCAACTTCTAGACCATCCCCACTGGCAATGGGAAAAGAGACATCACATGAGGAGGAAGATTGGCCAAAGCACTCTTTATAAGAGTAACTCGAGCGCCCTTTGACAAATTTTGCCGCTTCCACCCTGCTAACTTCCCTTGGCCCACCATTGATCTAGATAAAGAACCCAACGGCAGTCCCAAATAAGTTGAAGGAAGACTGCCCATCCTACAGCCCAACCCTAGCCAAACCTTCTACTCCTTCCACCTGGCCCACTGGAATTAACTCAGTCTTACTCATATTAACCTTTAAACCCAACGCGGCTTCAAAACAAACCATGATGCATCTGAGAAAATTGGAACTAGCCTAGTTACATCTATTGTTGTGACTATTATTGTGGGTGATGCCAATAGAAAAGTTCTCCATTTTCTCACTGAGCTAACATATGGCATCTTTTAAATCTTGTTATTCTGGTTATTCTCCTTGCATAGCGAATCAATCAGATCAAACTACGTAGGTAGTGAAGAATCAATAAATTGCGGGACGGGGCCGGACTTTATCCAAGATTGGGTGGAAGAGATGAAAGTAGTGACATGACCGAGCTTGGTAAAGGAATAAATTGTGTGAGAAGAAATAAGTATGATTCAAATGGTTTCATCCTTTTTTTATTTTTGATCCTTGCTGACAGCCTTCTGTTACTTGTTTGAATGATCTATTGGTTTTAGAAAACATAGTTTGTCTATGGTTAAAATGTGTATTAATATTCTCACATGCTTATATACTTTGCGTGTATGTTGTTTATGGGTGATATAGTTTTGTTTAATGAAAATAAAGTAGGGATAATCCTATGTCAGAATGTGAGGCGGTAGTCTATAATCTAAATGGTTTCAAGATAATCAAGATTAAGAATATATGGAACGTTACTTTAGTAAACTTAGGAATTGAGATGAGGAGAGTGGAACATTTAAATTTGTTGGCCTGGAAAAATTCAAAGAACTTTCTTAGGGTTGCGCATTTGAACTGTCTAAACCAAGAACCAAATCACCCAATGACACCATGGTTTGATTTTGTCCGATTCTCTGGTGATGTCAATTCAATTCAATTCTGGTTTCAATTTTTGCAGAACCGGGTTAATCTATTTAGTTCTGAGTTGGAGATTTGTTCACCCAAACTAACTGTAATGTCCCAAGCTTGCTGACCCAACAACCTAAAGGAGAGCCCACAACATTATGGCTTAAAACTTTAAATCCAAGTTGTTACAAGTAAGGTTTGTGGTGTCTTATAAGCCAATCAAACTCCTCACACCTAAGGGTTTCAATTCGTGTTATTATGTTGTGTCAAGGCATACATATTTAAAAATACTTGTCAATCCTAAACCGACACTATTAACTAATCATGTCAAGTTTCAAAACCTAAATTTGACCTATTTATTAACCAGGTTACACATGTTGGCAGGGTTAACCCGTTTTTTTTTTAATTTTTTAAATAAAAAAGTTACATTTTTTTTTATATATATAGATAATTTTCAAGTTTAGTAAACTTTGAACATGTACCAAATCAAAGTAGAAACCTCTTCTATAAATAAAAACTCTCCAAATCTTGATAAACTTTCGATGTAAGACGAATTACTTTAACTGATGGTATTTTTTTTGGTTATAATTAAGCATTTTAAGTCGTGTTAAATGGGTTGACATTACTAAAACTCAAACACGACATGTTTATTAATCGTGTTATATGTGTCGACCCGTTTATGACCTAGATCCATTTATACTCAACCCAGATCCGTTAATTTCGTGTCATGTTATTGTATTCTGTATATTTCCTTACTGCATTATTTTGTATATTTCCCCTGTAGGGAAGATTCGCCTCATAAAAGCAGGAGAAAGTGTCAGCAATATTTCTTTTGAGGAGCTGCGTAAGTTCTCTTCTCTAGGAAATATTTGTTCTTGATGAATGGCCGCCATTTATTTTACTGCTATACTTCCTCAATAACAGCAGTCGATTTGGGAAATAATGATTGTGTCAAAAGATAAAAGTATTTTTGAATACAACAGTCATTAAGTGGGATTGTTTTCTCTTCTAATCTTTATTTTGGGATAAATGTGCCCTTCTGTTGTTGGCAGGCGAGGGATTGCTTTAGTAAAAAGTCAATTGGTATGTTGAGGTTTGTCAAAAAGGGGAGAGCAGCTGAAGAATCACACTTTTGTAAGAAATGTATTGATTTAGTTAGTTTAATTTGTAACCAGGCCAAGACAAATGCATTACTGGTTTTGTTGTCTTTATTTATTAACTTGATTTTTCAGCTGGCAGCCGGAAATATTTGTCATCCTCTCATCTGATTTTCTTGTTGAATGAATGTTGCAGCTAATATTCTATTTCCTCTCTCTCTCTCTTTTTTTTTTTTATGGGGTTGGGGGCAGGTTGTAGAAATTTTGTTACTGTTTTGTCCTCTGGTTTTCACCTTTAAGAAGCAACTTTGATGTATCAATATAAGATTTTTTTGATTGATATCCATAGTGATATCTCAGTTATCAAAGCATGTTGTGTGTAAACATGGTATATTAAGTTTGTATCAAAATTCAGGTGAAGCATCAGAAAATGTTTGAACTTGAAAGAAGGTAGGACTGGTAGATTACCATTTAGCCATTTAAGCCTTGCATTCAGATCGCTAGTTTAACTTTCTTTGCCTATCTAACCACACAGATATATGATGAACTTTTGGACACTGCCGTATTGAATGAACGGTCGTTTGGGTTCTCTTCATACGTGCATACAGTTGACGCTCTAATACTTGATGTTTAATAATTTCTTCAAAAGATACCTTCTAGTAACTATAAAATAGTAAAATATATGTGCACGCATATATCTATATATATATATATATTATATAAAAAGGTATTATCAATATGAATTTTTAGAAATAAAAAGAAGATTATAAGCTTTCTTATAACTTTTTTTTTTTTTTTTTGCGGGTAAATTGAAGTTTTACAAAAGAAACATATGTACAAATTATTTGAGGAAATTTTTCCTTAATAAAATTATTTGAGAAATTTAATAATTAATAATTCTGTTATTCAATAATTTTTTAGTCTCCCAAGATTATTAACACACATGCATGCACACAACAGGTGTGCTAAAGGAAAATCACTAAATCTTTTGGTTAATAATTGGTATGTCTTACATTTGCATATATTCCTCGGGTTTAGAACAAACTGCTCAATAGACCAGGTTTAAGCTAATTTGACTGGGAATAGAAACAGAACTTTAACTGTCCACTTTCTTTAACATTAAAAGTAATTCTTTGGTCTCACCAGATGACTGCTAGAGCATAACAGGAAACCTGTTTGCTTTTAATAAACCCAGTTAAACTTATTTCTTAGCTATTAACCTTTGACTTGCTGAGCGTAAAATATGGCAAATAGACTCTTTATAGAAATAATCACCGATTATATATGTATTTATCTTATATTGTATGTATTTAATCTTTTCTGTATTTTATATTAATATTTTAAGAAATTATGCATATATTACATTACATGATTTCACAACCCTTTTAAGTGGGGTAGATTCTCTCTCAGCTAAGATTTTGTGCCCTTAAAGGGAAAATTCCTAGTCAAGACATTTGTGCTTGGAGGTCGGCTGAAATTGTGGGGGGGTTGCAAGGCTGCTAATTGGGTAGCCTCCACTTTCTGTAAGATTTCTTGAATTAAATTGGGAAATGTTTCCTCTGAAAGAGTTGAGCTCCCTCATTTTAGCTGACTTCAGTCCTGTTTGTTTGTCTTCTTCGTGCATGTTATTCTTGTTTTTGCTTTGTTCTATTGTTGCCACCGACAAGAAGCTCAGGAAAAAGAAAAATTAAAAGAAGGAAATTATAGACAATTGTCTTATTTAATTTCATGATTCATTTAGGAGCTTGCCTATTTAAGTTTTAAGTCTAGTCATGTCTTTGGTTCAAGTTGTAGTATTGGACATTTATTTGTGGATTTTAGTTGCTTTATTTTGGGTTTTACTTAGTCAAAATCTCTAGTTTCTAAATATGGAGTACAAAACCTATTAGAGTTGGGATTACTTACAAGCCTATGTATACTTATGTACTTTTTTCACTTTAGAGTAATTTTTATAACTTTTGAAGATATCTTGGGATTATGTATGCAATTCTAACTGTAGTTGTGATACATGAGGATCTCATCACGATGCTTAGCCTATCCTTTTGCTTTTCTTCTTCCCAGAATGGGATCTGATTAACCTTCGTTTTACCCTTAAAATCTCTACTGGCCAAGCCTTGCCAATGCCTTCATCAACTCTCCAACTATAACACACAAAAGGATCCCAAAATCAACAAGGTTACTGTTCATGGGGTCCTGTTCACAGCCCCCAAATTGGACCCCCAAAACCTCTTTCCTTGTCTAATTAAAGCCTCAAGACCTTACTCTTATCCCACACCATTTACAAACCTTAAACCCAATATTCAAACCAACCTTCAACTACAAAAAACTAATCTTAATCAGCCTTAGTCATCAATTCTCTGATTCTGCTTCTATATACCAGATATCATTAGCTTTCTTTACTCTCTTCATTATATTGCATCTCTATTAGTGATATGTTTGGAACTATATTGAAATTGGTTGGAATTGAAGAGAAGTTAGTTTAAAACTATCTTCTTTCCAAAACAATTCTAGTTTCAATGCCCAATTCCATAATTTCAAACACAACATAAATGAACTTAGTTGATGAGCTGTATTGTTGTAGTTTAACTTCCTGCTGAAGAATCTTGGTGATTCTCCCTATGACGTGTAATTAGTTTCACTCCACAGGCAAAATATCACTACAACTCAACTAAGGAAACCCTGAATCCCAACAACGTTATTTCAATTTCACGCATTTTTCACTTAATATTCAAAAAATTTCGTGTTACTAATCTCATAGTCATTTTCATATAATGGCATTGATGTCAGATCCATTCTCCCTTTATTCTTTGATATTTGTGACAAATAACAGTTATATTTACTAGAGTGGTTGTCGTCGGGTTTGGTTGCTCCAAGAATAGCAGCATCTTTTTTGGCGCAATTGATGTAATAGAGCGCAAGGCGTTAGAACGATAGCAAGAGTGCTAATCTTAACAGAACAGGATGCATGAGTGCCCAGTGAAGAGACTTGAATTTTTAGAACTTTGCTACCATGTTAAATCACTAATTCATCTACAAACTTAAGTGATTAGAAAATGGATTAATAATATATTTAACATTTTCTATTCCCCATCTGATGGTCTATTCAACAAGATGTCTTAGAACTAACAACAGACAGCATCATAGTCTATTCCATCTCCTGTTCTAAACCCTAGGGTGAATCATAAATTGTATCTTGAATTAGTGACCTTATATTTTCTACACAAGTAGTTGTCCCCCAAAATTCTTGTTAAAAACTTAAAAATGACCCGTTATACATGTGATAAGTGATAACCTTGTTATTTTGTATATTTAAGTAGTCGTCACTTGTCACCAATCATATACATACACACACCTGACTGATAAAAAAAAAACATACACACATCTAATGGTGTCTTGATTTTATTGGTAGCTGGAACTCATGTAATTCTTTGAACAAGTCATTGCACAATATAAGTTGTTAGCATTTTACTGCTGCCAAACCAATAACATGCTGACAAACTACCCTAATCTGCATTAATTAAGTTAATGGCCATGAATGTTTAATTAAAAACCTTGCACTCATAAATGTTTAATTAAGAACCTTGCACTATCTTTAGAACTTTTTCAACTTGTCCTTCCCTCTTATCAACCTCACAAATTTTTTATGACTTTGCAGGAACCCACTTATAGGAAATGGGCTGCCCTCTTCAGGCAAATGGTCCCCCCAAAAAAACTCTAAACAAGTAAAGTGGGATTAGTGTCATTTTATTTTATATTCTTTTTCCCTGGACACTAGTTGGCTGAAAGAAACATTCCATAATGTTGAGGATGAGGATGGAGTCCAATGTAGGAGACTAGTTGACCATATTGCTTTTTTACTCTTTCACAACACTTGACTTTTTTCCATATATTATGCTTCACTTTACATATGTTTTGATCAGATCTACTGCAATTCTTTTCATTCAGTATTTCTTTGCTTGTTATATTTGGTCTTGCATTTGAAATCATGGCTCATCTTATTGGTTACTTTCCAAACTGCGCATTACTGTTTTCAGTAAATTTCCTTGTTTATTAGACAGTTCAACATGTGTTGTTCAAAATGTTCAGTAAATTACTATTTTCATTAATTTTCCCTGTTTAGTTGACAGTTCCACGTGTTTCCTTACAAGTATCCCTGATTGTTTTGGTTGTTCAATCCATTCCTCTATTTCTTAATTTCTCATTTCTGTTTCAACTGTGGCAGGATTTTCTTTTCTTTCCTTTATTCTTGTTGCTGCACAAAATTCTTAGTGGCTACTTAGGGTGTGTGAGAGACAGACAGAGAGAGAGAAAGGGGGGGGGGGGGGGGGGGAGGGGGGAAGGAAAAAGTTACTGGCTGTTTCCAATATCCTAAGTTATCAAGTGCCGGCCTATTTTTAATCATTCAATGATATAAATGACAAGAAGAATCAAATCCTATTTTAATATTATTAACTAGATTAGGTGAATGGCCACAATAAAGTAAACAGCTCAAACTAGCTAATTAGCTTCAAAATACATGGGAGTCACATTTTTATCTGATAACTTTTATATTCCCTTAATAATTAAGAATCAGAGACAGCGATAATTCACTAAGCAGGTTTTTCACTTTGACAGGAATTAGAAATCCTTTATTTTCGTATATTTAACAATAATACTCTCTTACTATATTATATTGTTTCAGTAGTGTAACTTTCTGTGAATTTCTTTAAATAGGCATCGAACTCTTTGCTATTCTTGCCTCTTTCTTGTGTTTCTTCTATTCTAAACATGAACACTAGAGTGATGATGTTGGTTCTGGTATTTCTTTCATTTGTTTCGTTCATCTGTGTATCGGCACTATATGCCTGCCCTAAATGTGGCAGCATGGATGTTCCATACCCCCTTAGCACCGGCGACCACTGTGGAAATCCCAAGTACAGAGTCTACTGCAACAATGGTAGTCTAGAGTTCTTATCAGCTGTAGGATTTTACTATAAAATCCTCAGCATTAACCCTTGTGCTTATAAGTTCATTATAAGACCACCCTTGATACAGGAAAACACTTGCCAGTCTTCTGATCTCAGTTTAGGAGGTCTGTGGCTTGATGAAAACTCTCCCTTCAACATTTCTACCCGTAACACTGTTATGTTACTGAACTGCTCTGAAAATATTCTCTTGTCGCCGTTAAATTGTTCTTCAAACAGCCTTTGTAGGCAGTTCGAAGAGAAGGTAATGGAGGGAAAAGGGTGTAGAAATACCCTTTGCTGCACTTATTTGAAAGATGCATCCATGACTTCACATAGAATCAGGATAAGGGTTGGAGGGTGCAGTGCTTATACTTCTGTGGTGGATATAAAGCCAGGAGATCCAGTTGAGACCTCGAACTATGGCGTCGAGCTGCAATGGCTGCCTACTAACTGAAGTCAATGGTTGTCAGACCATTGAGCGACAGGTTTCGCAACTTGATCCTACCCTTTTGTTGCACTATGATCAGTCATGGGATGCCTATTCCCTTTTACCGTATTTGCATGTTTTTATGGTTTTTCTTCACGTGTTTTCAATTGCCTGCTATGGTGTTGTAGTGTTCTTATTTTGATATCTACTCAGGCAAATAAATATTGGGCTTTCCTCTCAATCCCTGGCATGTTCTTGTCTACCAACTAAAAATTTTTATTGTAGTTGTGATATATATATATATATATATATATATAGAGAGAGAGAGAGAGAGAGAGAGAGAGAGAGAGAGAGAGAGAGAGAGAGAGGCATGGCGGCTCTGGTTGTTGCATCGGACGAAAGTAGAATATGGAGAGATGGCATGGGTTTGGACTACCAACATGAATTGTTGAGAATATACGTCCAAGTTCACGTACGCCTACGGTTGAGAAGCGTGTTAAAAAAAAAATTGATCCTCAGATATAATTGTAACCCAAAAATAGGAAATATAAAAAATAAGAATAAAAACAAGTGACCTCACAAGTCAATTACTGGTTTAGGGCTTGCTATTTGAAACTGAACCGGAATATGGCATTGACCAAACAAGTCACAAGTCACCAGGGACCCTCAACTGTAGAAGGAGAGCATTTTGCCATTTTGTCCCGGTAGTTCTTTATTATTATTAAGCAAAGACAAGATAGGAATTTACCTGACAGAAAAGAAAGTCATGCATCACTCTATTGGGTCTCATAAATTTTTTTTTTTGAATATTATCAAGTACATTTACTACCTCCCTAGCGAAGAGTAACAAATTTGCAATCGTACAAATCCCAACACTAAGAAGGTTACGCCAAAACTCCATTACCATTTTACATGTTATTTTCCTTTTGATTAGGGGCTAGTTATTTCCGCTCAATATTTTACATTCAATATATTATTTTTTTGAAAAAAATAATATTTAGTTACAAATCATGTAAGAGGATCGAGCAGGTAAAACCTCTCTCCCACTTAAATATATATCACAAACTTTAATTTACAAGGTATACAATCGTATGAACATCACGTGTCTATTCAGTTTTAACTGAAAAAAAAAAAAAAAACACTTCGTACATTCTATACGATACAAATTTTGATTAAAACAAATAAGAAAAAATTTATTCAACCCAAGCAAAATATTATTTTTTTTTGTTTTAATAATTAAGATCATGCTTTATAGAGTGCAAATGTGAAGAAGAGAAGTTGGAGTAGGTGGTCCTTTCATTATTCTTGATTATTTTATTTATAACTTTTAATATCTAATTTCATTAAAGCATTGAGTGCAAATATGAGGGAAACCATTTCTTCAACCCCTTACAAAACCCCTATCGGTTCAAAGTTGATATGACGAGTAATCTGTCGATTCCGGGTGCATAGATGGGTACAGGACTCGTAACCTGTTCCTTTGTATAGTTCTGGTTTTTCACTCCTTTGACAAAAGCATATGCATAGCTGGATTCTATAGGAAATTCATTAGCAAGCTAAAATGGCATCAAAAGCAAATCTGAATAGATCAATTTATGAAATTCTCTCATTTAGATCATATCTGTCACGCGTAGCTATCGCAAGAATCGCAGTACCAGCAGCTTCAAATACAACACTTGATACCACTAGTTTGAAATAAATGGATCCACCACCTAAGCCCATCAATAGGCTGCTCAAACTCAATCCAAATCACCTAGTATGGCAAACAAATTGCAGCTTCTGATTGACATGATAAGGCACAAGTTTAATACATGAAATCCCCTCAGCTTTCATAAGCTCTGACCAGAAAACATAAAAGACCAAGGTTCTTGTCTTGCAAACAGTTCTCTCCATATACAAGGGAAAATAATATATATATATATATATTAATTACTATAATATATAATAATATGAAAAGTGGCAAACATGTCAGTCAGATTTAATTAGTAGGTGAAGAATACAGGGTAGGATAAACCAAAAGCAAAGAGTGACCACCTTCAAGTATGTATGAAAGAAGATACTGCAGAACCTATCGTTTTGCAATAATCATTTTTACTTACATATGCAAGCAGTTAGAAACCAAACTAGTAGCACTTAACAAAAGATGTGAATTAATTTAGTATACTTCATGACTGAAACCTTAGTTTTGATCCCATTTATTAGTGATCGTACCGAGGGTTTCATATGCAAAACATATACGCCTCATTTGACTCTTAAAAAAATTGTAATTCAAATATTCTGCTCAAATTTATGGAGAAATGGTTCATTTGTTTTCCTAGATATGCAAATATAAAAAATAATAGAGTTTACTATGCCTTCTATGGAACAAGAATTCATGACTGCACAGAACTGTATCATGTAAACGCACATTATTCAATTAAGATTTTGATCATATTTCATGGAATGGGTCATCAAATGAATAAATTGAGTAAGTGTTCTTCTTTGGAATCTATGTTTATAAATGCTCTACGCTAGGGGTTGAATCAGCTGATACGTCAAGGTTGTTAGGAAAATTCATTTCCCTTTTTAGTGTAATTTTGCTGCACATTTAGGTTTGGATTATAACAAAATAGTTGAACTTAAAAATTACCAAATTACTTTGGAGCAAGGGTATGTTGCCCAAACAAATTAGGCCCTCGGCTGACTGCCCATACTTTGGGTCCAGGTAGTGCTTGCTCAAGTGTTTTTGTAGAGTTAAGAGTGCCCAAGTGGTGGCCTAGATGAGCACCTGTAAAAACTATGATCCCAACTATATGTTCATATATACATATACATATATATATATATATATATTTAAATGTATAAATATCATGTGAGAACATATTAATTAAGCATGCAGATAAATGGATTAATAAGTAACTAAAATTAAAAATACTTTTTGGGGTAAACTAAACACTACTTTTATTTCTTTTTCTTATTTAAGCAAAAAGTACTTAAAAAATTGTTATCGAATGGTACCTAAATTATTTGTAATGAACATAACAACTTAAAGAACTTCTCTGCATCCAAAAGTAGTCACAACCCCATTATTAAGTAAATTCAGATGACAGATTACTTTTTGTGCCACTGGATTCCCCCTTATCACCACTGTTGAGGGTGGCAAGGCTTCGAACAGCCTCACTCAATTGTTGGGTTCGAGTCTTGTTCCTCATGAAGTGGTGGAGTGGCTTTTGCTCTCTGTGACTGGGACCGCGACAGAGAGTGCCATCACTCTTTTTTGTCTTTTTCAAAATCTGAAAATAAAATAAAATAAAAAAACTCATTCCTTGTCAGTTATCGCGACCCATTTTAGCAACAAATGCTAAATAACAGAATAAGAAGCTGTCTATTTAAGCACAAATTCCCAGGCACAAGTGGTGAAGTGGCGTGATGTGACAGATGACATGGCACATGCAGTGACGTGGCAGGCTGATGTGGCTGACATGGCAGATGTGGCAGGTTGATGTGGTGCTGACATGGCAGCGCGAGCTGACATGGTGTGGAGTGTCTAGTGGCTGGCATGTGGTTGGCGCGTGTGGAGATCGAGGATGCAAGTGGATTTCACTCGCCGAGGCGTGGGTGGCACGTGCGGGCGCGTGGAGTGGTTTCCGACTGTGGGAAAGGCAGCATTTTACAGATCTGAGAGAGACGATTCGAACCAAGGTGGTTGGAAGCTGTGATGACGAACAGAAGGCCTTGAACTGGTGATGGTGGTCGGTGGCGCCAGCAACAGTGGTAGTGACCAGTGTTCAGTTGTGGGTGACTGACACTGGCTTTGATACCATATCACAATAGTAAAGACTGAGAGTGAGAGAAAGAGAATGGGTTAAAATCACTGTCTATTACATGTACAAGAGGGTCTATATATAGGTATACAAAAAGGAATAATACTGGCATATTTCAGAGAATGATACAGAAAATATGTCAAGGTATAACTGTACAATATGAGCATGAATAGTATGTCAATATGAATATGAATAGTATGTGTGACAGTACACGTTAACAGATATAAATGGCAAGAAGAATCAAATCCTATTTTAATATTATGAACTAGATTAACTGAATTGCCAGAATAAAGTAAACAGCTCAAACTAGCTAATGAGCTTCAAAATACATGGGAGTCACATTTTTATCTAATAACTTTCATATTCCCTTAATAATTAAGAATCAGAGACAGCGATAATTCACTAAGCAGGTTTTTCACTTTGACAGGAATCAGAAATCCTTTATTTTCGTATATTTAACAATAATACTCTCTTACTATATTATACTGTTTCAGTAGTGTAACTTTCTGTGAATTTCTTTAAATAGGCATCGAACTCGTTGCTATTCTTGCCTCTTTCTTGTGTTTCTTCTATTCTAAACATGAACACTAGAGTGATGATGTTGGTTCTGGTATTTCTTTCATTTGTTTCGTTCATCTGTGTATCGGCACTATATGACTGCCCTAAATGTGGCAGCATGGATGTTCCATACCCCCTTAGCACCGGCGACCACTGTGGAAATCCCAAGTACAGAGTCTACTGCAACAATGGTAGTCTAGAGTTCTTATCAGCTGTTGGATTTTACTATAAAATCCTCAGCATTAACCCTTGTGCTTATAAGTTCATTATAAGACCACCCTTGATACAGGAAAACACTTGCCAGTCTTCTGATCTCAGTTTAGGTGGTCTGTGGCTTGATGAAAACTCTCCCTTCAACATTTCTACTCATAACACTGTTATGTTACTGAACTGCTCTGAAAATATTCTCTTGTCGCCGTTAAATTGTTCTTCAAACAGCCTTTGTAGGCAGTTCGAAGAGAAGGTACTGGAGGGAAAAGGGTGTAGAAATACCCTTTGCTGCACTTATTTGAAAGATGCATCCATGACTTCACATAGAATCCGGATAAGGGTTGGAGGGTGCAGTGCTTATACTTCTGTGTTGGATATAAAGCCAGGAGATCCAGTTGAGACCTCCAACTATGGTGTCGAGCTGCAATGGCTGCCTACTAACTGAAGTCAGTGGTTGTCAGACCATTGAGCGATAGGTTTCGTAACTCGATCCTACCCTTTTGTTGCACTATGATCAGTCATGGGATGCCTGTTCCCTTTTACTGTATTTGCATGTTTTTATGGTTTTTCTTCACGTGTTTTCAATTGTCTAGTATGGTGTTGTAGTGTTCTTATTTTGATATCTACTCAGGCAAATAAATATTGGGCTTTCCTCTCAATCCCTGGCATGTTCTTGTCTACCAAATAAATTTTTTTATTGTATTTGTGATATATATATATATATATATATATATATAGAGAGAGAGAGAGAGAGAGAGAGAGAGAGAGAGAGAGAGAGAGAGAGAGAGAGAGAGAGAGAGAGAGAGAGAGAGAGAGGCATGGCGGCTCTGGTTGTTGCATTGGACGAAAGTAGAATATGGAGAGATGGGTTTGGACTACCAACATGAATTGTTCAGAATATACGTCCAAGTTCACGTACGCCTACTGTTGAGAAACGTGTTAAAAAAATTGATCCTCAGATATAATTGTAACCCAAAAATAGGAAAATAAAACATAAGAATAAAAACAAGTGACCTCACAAGTCAATTACTGGTTTAGGGCTAGCCAAACAAAAGTCACTCAAAAACACAATCCTACTCCAACTTGAAACTGAATGGGAATATGGCGTTGACCAAACAAGTCACAACTCACGAGGGACCCGCAACTCTAGAAGGAGAGCTTGTTGCCATTTTGTCTCGATAGTTCTTTATTATTATTAAGCAAAGACAAGATAGGAATTTACCTTAAAGACAGACTTTTGTTTTTTGAATTAATATAGTAGTTTAAAAATTTATAATTAATAATAATTTTTATAAATAATTAAATTTATTGATATAAATAAATTTATAAAATCGACGAGTAATCTAATCAGAAAAGACTCTTAAAAAACTTTTAAGTTGTATAAAAATATTCTAAAAAATCAATAAAAGTCTTAATTGAAGGGTTAATTTTAACATTAAAATAAGGTAAAGTGTAAAAAAAAAAAATTGCCGTTATGCATAAAAAGATAAACTAAAAGGGTCTATTTAACAAAAAAAAATGAAAGTTTAAAAAAATTTGAGAAGCTTTACTTAGCCTTGTCCTTGCAAAACATCCTATATCTTTATATATTTGATCCTTACTTAAACTAGGTTTCCTCGCTCTGTTTCATATTCCAATATCATAAAACATTTATTTCTTGAAGAAGAAATTTCAAAATTATTTTCCATCTAAACGAACAAAATGAAAAAGAAAAGAAAAGAAAAGAAAGAGATCCAGTTTTGTGTTTTAGGCATGAAATATAGACGAGAGAGAGAGAGAGAGAGAGAGAGGGCTTTGTAGATCGTAGTGAGAATATATGTATACGTGTGGGTCTATTTGTATAGTTTCAAGAGGAGCAATTTTCGAGAAATGAGAAAAAAAGAAAAGGCAAAAAGAGTAACACAGTGGGTTTGATGAGTTAACTCAATTAGTTTAGTGAATCAGGATAAGGATAAGGTTGGTATTTAGAAAAATTATAAAGTGACATTAGCATAATTCATGTGGTTAGCTTGGGGGATGGAAGGTTTTTGTTACCGATAATTTGTGTAGTCAACTTAACTCCGGGATGCGAAATTTTTGTTATCAAAATTAAAGTAACTGATGTTTATATAAGAAAATGTTATGTATCTCTAATTTATATTTTCAATTGTATTTCTAATGAGATGTAATATGATGTATAAAAATATAATAATTTTGAATATCATAAAATGTAATTTTAAAATTACTATATTCTAACATATCACATTAAAATATACATATATATATATATATATAAAACACAATTGACAATAAAAATTGAAAATACTAAACACTAACTCATTTTTTAAATTACAATATTTTTATAATTTCACGGAGATGTGTAATTTACCAATTTACCCTCATTATTGTCTTTAACCCAATCAGCAGTCAGCTATGAAGATTCAATTACAAAAAAAACATGGTGGCCACGTCAATGTCCATCGAATCAAATAATTAGTGAGTGCTTGATTTCTATAACAGCATTTGAGTAACAAATTTGCAATCGTACAAATCCCAACACTTTTAAGGCTACGCCCAAACTCCATTACCATTTTACCTGTTATTTTCCTTTTGATTAGGACCTAGTTATCTCCGTTCAATATTATACGTTCAATATATTAATTTTTTAAAAACAATACTTAGTTCCAAATCATATTAGAAGATCCTAAATATATATATATCACAACCTTAATTCACAAGATATATGATATACCACAAAGTGACAAACCAGTTTCCATATGACACGTGTGACAACAGACCAGTTAAAACTCAACTATCCAAAGCAGACTCAGGTACTTAGCCTTCAGAACTCACAAGCCTGAATACAAGACCTTCAGAGCATCTCGCATGGTTCAAAACTTATCACCGCCTTAAACATCCTACCGAACTAAGGATAAGGAAACAGTTTTCAACAAAGAAACAGCCACTCACAGATATCTCTCAAGTGCAATATCCAACGTAGTAACTGTCATTCTCCGATAATCAAATCCCTACTTATATGACTCCAAATCCTAATCAACTTAGGAAAACCACAACCTATAAATAAAACTCTAAGGCGCGCTATTATTTTAATGCTCATTCTTTAGTTTACATTACAGTCTCTCAATTCAATTTTATTGACTTAAGCATCGAAGCGACTATCGCCAGAACCAATCTGATGACCTTCTGATCCTTCTTTTTGAGTGCTTCTCAGGCGACGAAATTCAGAGCCCATACCAACCAAAAAATGCAACATCAGTATACAATCACATAAACATTATGTGTCTAATTCAATTTTAACTAAAAAAAAACTTGCACATTATATTCGTGACAAATTTTGATAAAGACAAATAAGAGAAAGTTCATCTCACTTAGTTTAAAGCAAAGTATTATTTTTTATTTTTAATAATTAAGATCATGCTTTATAGAGTGCAAGTGTGAAGAAGAGAAGTGGGGTTAGGTGGTCCTTTCATTATTCTCGATCATTTTATTTATAACTTTTAATATCTAATTTCATTTAAGCATTGAGTACAAATATGAGGGAAACCATTTCTTCAACCCCTTACAAACCCCAATCGGTTCAAACTTGATATGACGAGTAATCTTTCGATTCCGGATGCATTGACGGGTACAGGACTCGTAACCTGTATAGTTCTGTTTTTTCACTCCTTTGACAAAAGCATATGCATAGATGGATTCTATAGGAAATTCATTAGCAAGCTAAAATGGCATCAAAAGCAAATCTGAATAGAACAATTTATGAAATCCCCTCAGCTTCTGATTGACATGATAAGGCACAAAGTTTAATACATGAAATCCCCTCAGCTTTCATAAGCCATAACCAGAAAACATAAAAAGACCAAGGTTCTTGTCTTGCAAACAGTTCTCTCCATATACAAGGGAAAATAATATATAATAATTATGAAAAGTGGCAAACATGTCAGTCAGATTTAATTAGTAGGCGAAGAATAGAGGGTAGGATAAACCAAAAGCAAACAGTGACCACCTTCAAGTATGTATGAAAGAAGATACTGCAGAACCTATCATTTTGCAATAATCATTTTTACTTACATATGCAAGCAGTTAGAAACCAAACTATCATAATCATATGTATCAGACAGCATGTTTGTTCTTTGTTAGTCAGTCCAACAGCCGAGCCCAAACCAGAATCAACACAAACATTTACCAACCTCCATAACACCTACCAACTCTCTGCATCTATACTTGATTGCTTACACACATCTATAATAATAACCACTGCCAGAGAAAACCAAGCATGCTCACACTGCCAGAGAAAAAATATATTAATATTTACTAGGTTACCAGATTACGTGGTCACTGCAGGTCTCTTTCCTTCCATGGCATCTTTCTTCTTGCGACATTTTGTGCAGAGGAAGGGACCTTCCCAGGGCTTTGATGCAGGTGAGAAAAAAGGACCAGAGTTTACAGATAAACCATCACCTGGCAGTTGATCCACTTGGCAAACTGCACATCTAAAAAGCCCCGAGTTCAAGTTCGAAGGAAAATCCTTTCCCAGCCTGCAGAGTTACACAGATATGAAGTGATGTTTAGATTACAGCTAAAGATGACAAATTTTACAGAACCCCCACACTCCTTTGGGATAGGGAGTTGTGTCATCTAGGTCAAGTTACAACAGACAACTTTGATTGACACAACAACAATTACAAATTCAAAGCAATATCTCGAGAGGACAATTTCAAGTGAACGTATGCAGAAAAGGTCAATTAGAAATTAATAATAATAATAATAATTGGAACAGCAACAACTGAAAGAAATTTCTTAATTTTTTGTTTTAATCATTTGTCTGATTTCTGTTTGTGTCATCTAGGTCAAGTCACCACAAACAACTCTAATTGGCACAACAATAACTATAAATTCAAAGCAATATGCTGAGAGTACAATTACAAGTGAACGTATGCAGAAAGGGCCAATTAGAAATAATTAATAAGAAGAAGAAATGGAATAGCAACAGCTGAAAGAAATTTCTTCATTTTCTGTTTTAACTGTTTTTCTAATTTGTCTCTGCACTGTTCTATCTTCAAGAATTATTTTTTGATAGGTATTCAATATTCAGGAATTATAAAATCAGAATGGTGAAATCATCCCCATATTATAGTAGGGAATAGTCACAAAATATTTGAAATGGTATTCCCCAACCCAATAGATTGAAATGCAATCTGAACCATAAAAATATAAGCCTATCAAATGCCCTGAATAAACGAATAACACATTTTAAATTATTGAATTCCTTAGATTTAGAGCCTTTGCTCCCAGAATACTGCCAATACCGTTATGACATTTTTCAAGCACCTAATTCTTCACCACTGCAGCACAAGATAGTAAATAACTAAGATACCGTTTGATAAAAAAACTTCATATATATATATATATATGTGTGTGTGTGTGTAATGTATATAAACTAGTATACAATTGAACTTAAGTCAACAAAGCCTTATCTCAACCATAGTTGTTTAATTGCGCATGTGACCCTAGGCAATGGCCATATCGCCCAAGCGATCCTAGCCAAACAAAATAACTAAGGTATTAAGGTACTGTTTGATAAAAAAACTTCATATATATATATCTGTGTGTGTGAGTGTGTGTGTGTGTGTAAACTAGTATACAATAGAACTCAAGCCAACAAGGCCTTATCTCAACCATAGTTGTTTAATTGGGCATGTGACCCTAGGTAATGGCCTTATTGCCCAAGCAATCCTGGCCAAACAAAATGACACAAAAGTTGCATAGTCATTATTTTTATTGATATAATCTATTTAGCATGTCATATTTATTTTATTTCAATTAATTAATATATAAAAGTAGATAAATAATCATAAAAAAAATAAAGTGACAAAATAACATATAATAAAAGATCAATCAATCCAGAATGCATACAACAATTTAATAAAATTTCTAATTTAAAACCAATAGTTCATCACAACTTAAGGCAGGAAAAATTGAACGCACTGTAAGAATTTGGTTATATAATTAGCATGCAGTCCAAAACAAAAGAGGGTAATAACTACTCGCATTAATTAGTATATTAGTAGCACTTAACAAAAGATTGTGAATTAATTTAGTATACTTCATGACTAAAACTTTAGTTTTGATCCCATTTATTAGTGATCTCATCGAGTGTTTCATATGCAAAACATATAAGCCTCATTTGACTCTTAAAAAAATTGTAATTTAAATATTCTGCTCAAATTTATGGAGAAATGGTTCATTTGTTTTCCTAGTTATGCAAATATAAAAAATAATAGAGTTTACTATGCCTTCTATGGAACAAGAATTCATGACTACACAGAACTTTATCATGTAAACGCACATTATTCAATTAAGATTTTGATCATAGTTCATGGAATGGGTCATCAAATGAATAAATTGAGAAGTGTTCTTTGGAATCTATGTTTATAAATGCTCTACGCTAGGGGTTGAATCAGCTGATACATCAAGGTTGTTAGGAAAATTCATTTCCCTTTTTAGTGTAATTTTGCTGCACATTTAGGTTTAGATTATAACAAAATAGTTCAACATAAAAATTACCAAATTACTTTGGAGCAAAGGTTTAGGTTTAGATTATAACAAAATAGTTCAACATAAAAATTACCAAATTACTTTGG
Organism: Nyssa sinensis; assembly: GCA_008638375.1. Taxonomy (NCBI): domain Eukaryota; kingdom Viridiplantae; phylum Streptophyta; class Magnoliopsida; order Cornales; family Nyssaceae; genus Nyssa; species Nyssa sinensis. The sequence continues at coordinate 12,409,251 of CM018039.1, read as the reverse complement.
AGCAAAGGTATGTTGCCCAAACAAATTGGGCCCTCGGCTGACCACCCAATACTTTGGGTCCAGGTAGTGCTTGCTCAAGTGTTTTTGTAGAGTTAAGAGTGCCCAGGTGGTGGCTTAGATGAGCACCTGTAAAAACTACGATCCCAACTATATGTTCATATATACATATATATATATATATTTACATGTGTAAATATCATGTGAGAACATATTAATTAAGCATGCAGATAAATGGATTAATAAGTACCTAAAATTAAAAAATACTTTTTGGTGTAAACTAAACACTACTTTTATTTCTTTTTCTTATTTAAGCAAAAAGTACTTAAAAAATTGTTATCGAATGGTACCTAAATTATTTGTAATGAACATAACAACTTAAAGAACTTCTCTACATCCAAAAGTAGTCACAACCCCATTATTAAGTAAATTAAGATGACAGATTACTTTTTGTGCCACTGAATTCCCCCTTATCACCACTGTTGAGGGTGGCAAGGCTTCGAACAGCCTCACTCAATTGTTGGGTTCGAGTCTTGTTCCTCATGAAGTGGTGGAGTGGCTTTTGCTCTCTGTGACCGGGACCGCAACAGAGAGTGCCATCACTCTTTTTTGTCTTTTTCAAAATCTAAAAATAAAATAAAATAAAAAAACTCATTCCTTGTCAGTTATCACTACCCATTTTAGCAACAAATGCTAAATAACAGAATAACAAGCTGTCTATTTAAGCACTAATTCCCTGGTACAGTAATTGACAACAAAGATTATTATTATCTGGATGAATCCCAAAATGGACAACATAGTGCAATTTTAAATTATTCTGTCATGATGAGAAAATATGAGAAATAACCTCTTGGAAGTTAGAAGTTTTTTTTTTTTTTTTGGGAGGGGGGGGGGGGGATGTGCATATTTTTTTCAATAGAGCTGAAAATCAGTTTGGACCTGAATTTGATGAATTAGACAGCAGCATTTCTATTTATTATTATAATTTTTATAAGTAAATTAAACAGCACCATATTATCTAGTGAGAAGGTTGATGGTGTGTAGAGACATTTTGAGATAGAAGAGGTCAAGAGACACCATGTTGGATATAGCTTAGACAGCTAGACTCCCTCTCTTGAAGGTGAAACATGGCAATATTTTCAGGATTGTTGAGTATTGTCATGGCACATGTTATAACGATTTCTATGTTTTCATGCCAATGGAATAATCAATTTGGAAGTTACTACAATCACTTTGATCCTGTAGAAGTCTATCCTAAAAGTAGTTAACACTGACTAATTTTTTTTGAGCAAGTTGTATGAAAGCATAGCTACGGCTTTCTCAAAATGAACGAGAATTTTTGGCACTAATTGCCTTATTTCTCATAAATTAAGATGCAAGAATAACAGTTTGGAGAAAGACTATATGTTTTGTGCAGAAAATACATGGGGATCATCAACCAAAACTAAACCATCAAAGACATGTAAATATAGAAAAAAAAAAAAAATACAAGTGAAAACAAAGGTACCTAATACAACCAAATCCCAGATAATATGGGCGAAAAAGAAAAGAAAAATCCATTTAACTCAGAAAATGTTTCACACTTGTAATGTTTGAGAGGGCCCGCTGTATAATACTAAAAGCAAATTGTGATGGCATACCTTTCTGCAAGCATTGCAGAGCCCTCTTCAAACAACTCCTCCACAACTCCAACGGCGGAAAGCTTATTTGTTGCTTTGTTTGTAGAATTTTGAGATCTCTTCCCAAAGACAAATGAACTGAGCAAATTTTGTTTCTTCCTAGGTGTTGGTGGCAATACTGGTTGGTCGAAGGGAATAATATCAACAACCAGGCAGGTTGTATCATCTTTCAGGCCTCTTGACCTGAGAGCCTCCTAAATGGCGGAACAAACAATAATTAAAACAAAAGTACCAACTTTGAAGCATCGAGCAAGAAAAGAAGAGAGCTGAAGTTAGATGTCACCTTAACAACCAGCTTTGCAGCAAGTTCTGCAGGCAAACCTCGGCAAGACTGTGCAGCCATATCAGATGATAAAGCATCCCAGATACCATCAGAAGCAATTATAAGTCTTCCCCCAGCGTTTGATAGCTAAACCACCAATGAAAATTGCTTGAATTTCAGATGTACTACCAAAAGGTAAAGAAAGCCATCATCCATATGACAAAATTTACTCACCTTCACTTGCTTAACATGTGGTATTGGGACAATGAATTCCCCCACATCCGTGTCACCAATTGACCTAGAAAGGCACAATCCACCAGGCCAGCACCGAAGCGGACCAACCTATGAAACAAACAAGTTTGAATCCAATCAAAAAAAAAAAAAAAAGTAAGCTTTAAAAGAAATTCAGCTATGAGTATCACAATTTAACAAGTTAAATTTGGTTTACCTCATTGCCCCCAAAAACATTGAGCCTTCCTACTTCACCCCCACTTGCAGTGACACGCTCCCTCTCTTCTGCATTCTCTTCTAGCCTGTGATCGACTGTCAACAGAGAAACCACACCACCCTGTGTATCTAATATGCATCGAGAATCCCCAACAGATGCAACAGTCACAGTCCATCCATCAATCACAACAAATGTAACTGTCGTCCCAGATGTCTCACCTATAGATTATTATCAAAGGACAAAGTTCAGCTTACACTGAACAAAATGTAAAAAGATGAGTATGGATATGCTAATAAAAAGGAAGTTGGTACATGCCTCTCTGCTGAAATTCAATGTCGGTTTTCACAAACCCTGCAACTAATGCCCGAGGAAGGGCTTGAAGCCACTCTTCCCTACTAATTCCTTGAGGAATCGCACTTAAGACGTTGTTCAATAAGTTCTCCTTTGCAAATATAGCAGCTGATATACCATTATGCCCATCAAAAATCTAACAACAAACCCCCAAACTCAGAATTATTCTATCTAATATAGACAATGTGCATATCATAAGACAAAAGTATTATAAACTTTCCAAGGAACTCGTAATAATCGACTAGAGAGTCCGAGAGTGCAATTACCCCAAAAACTGAAAACGATGTTGACGGATTGCCTGAGATCCTCTGGCAATTGGTTTTGATCAGAAAATAGTCTTCCCCTTTCTTCGCCAGAGCAGCTTGTCCATATTTAATAGTAGGTTTCTCGATTTTCTCGTGCCTGAGCTCGCGACCGATCAAAGTCCCGAGCGGAACAAGAGGGGGCTTCGCCTTCATCCTCGAAACTCCCGCCTGACTCATTTTACTCTACATTTCAATATCTCCAAGCTTCGAAACCCAAATTCATCAAATCAAATCAAATCAAAGAAAGTTTCTTCAGACAATTCCAGTGTCATTGAACAGTACTAAAATGAGTAAAAAAATTACTAAAAAAGTGCATCCATATCTTACATAAACCCATAAATACAAACATATACAGATGTGTGTATTTTATGTAGAGTGAGGAAGTTAAGGAGAAAAGAAACCCTAGACTTACAGAGGACACATTGTCAGACATCAATAGATCGAGCATTGCACAGAGCTCAAAACTCAGCTATGGAATCTTCGCTCCGACTAGCTAACGTTCGATCGGATTCACCGAGAAAATAGAGAAAGAATGGAGAGAGACTCCAGCTGTTTCTGTGATTTGATTTGGAGAAAAAACGAGAGAGAGAGAAACGCGGAGGGAGAAAACGGGTTTTCGGGCCAAGTCTCCGACATTTATGTCCTAAATTTCGTTGTAATCGACGACAGAAAATAGTAGTAAATGACTAAAAAGCCCTCGAGAATGATTTTTTATTTTGACATTAATGTCCCTTAACACTTTTTTTTTTTTTTTATAATCGGTCAGGAGGTATCTTGAGCAATTTATGGGTATCAGATACAGTCATTTTTTGTGACACTCAAACTCACCTTTAAGTTTTGCCTACCAATAATTGACGCAATAAAATTCAAACTCGATGCAAATAAAATTTTATCATTAACGTCTGTACTATTCGACCACACTTTCGAGTGATTGATGTCCCTTAACTCCTAAAGCTGAGTGTAGTGTACATAGTGTTGGACTAACATAGGAGATCATGTACTAATGGTCTGAATCAAATGGTAGTTATAATTTTAACTTTGGGTATGGTATAAAGGAGATATGACTTCTTATGGGACAGGGGTGGATGTAGTATGGAAAACGAAGCAAGTTACTTAACTTTTTATTGATAATTTTGATAGTGGTTCATTTGAATTTGGCTATCAAATTTGATTTGAATATATTTTGAAACTCGTTAATTTATTAAATTCGACTTAAATTTGACACGATAAGTTAAGAAATTGTCTAATACTATAACAAATATAAACTTATTCATGATCGATTCGAAAAATAAACAAGTAAAGTTTAATCACAATTTAAAACTCGTTTACTTTAGCGAGTCGAACTTGAACAACCCACCACTCGATTCATTTATAGCCCTAGGTTCACGAATAATATGATCATAATCATTGAGTAAATATTTTGTGGGATGGTCGCTTTACCTTATTATCCGATATAGGGTAATTATTTTGAGTAAATTACAATGAAAGTTTCTGACAATTATATTGAACTCTCTTTAAGTTTTTGAAATTACACTAATATCTCATAATTTACTTGACAAGCTACAAATACTTTCATTCTAGTAATTTTTTTTTTCCCTCAAAATGACAACATTACTCCTTTCATTTTTTTTTAACTTTTTTTTCTCAATTCTTCAATTTTTTTTCATTTGCAAATAAATATGGATTAAAACCTTAAATTTATTTTTATATAAAATAAAAAATTCCTTTAAAAAAAGTTAGAAAAACATTGATCAAAAATGAAAAAAAAAAACATGAAGGGGCAGTCTTGTTATTTTGGAGAAAAAATTGATTATATGAAGTATTTGTAGTTTGTCAATAAAATTAGAAGAGATTAGTGTAATTTTAAAAATCTCAATAAAAATCAGTGTAATTGTCAGAAACCTTAAGAAAAATTAATGTAATTTAGCCAACTTTTATAAATTATAAAATTTTTGGGATATTTCATAAATAACGTCTTTATAAAATGAAGAAAGTCTTGTAATTTGTGAGGAACAATTACACAATATTAGATGATAAGATCATTTCGTTCAATAATTTTTCTTAAGCAAGAAAAATATGTATGTTTATTAATGAGTAATTATTTCATGGTCTCTAAACTAATGATTCCAATAAGTCGTATAAAATTCATATATAAACTTGAGACGTATTTTGTGGAAGTGACATATAATCCTTAACTTCCTCGTGAAAGTACCTAGAGTCCTTTACTTTATCATAGTAGTACCTAGGATCCTATATCTCATTATGCAAATACCTAAGTGAATCAGAATGATATGAGGAACGCTTAAGGTACTATTCTTAATACTTACTATGTGGACGAACAAAGCTAAAAATATCATTCTTGTCATTCTCAAAGAACCTACGAAACCTATCATGACGATGATCACTAGAGTAATGCATGGTATCCTCTCGAATAGATCTATGTTTACATTTTGATGTATCACAAAAATATTCTGTGATACATCAAAATCCCCCAAAATCGTTTATGAATTAGCACTCTTTTGACTAAGATCTTGACTATTAACATTGCTTAATAATTTCTAGGTCGTTGGATTTTAAGCTTTTTTATTTTTATTTTTTTATTAATTTCCAAAAACTTTACCATGAAGATTGAACATGTGATACATGTTAGGTAGACTTGGAATTAGCATTCATTCAACTAAAATCTCGCATCAACTAATCCAAATTACTGAAGAAATGTTGAATTGTTTATTTTTAGTTTTTTCATTCTCTTGGTAAGTTTGATTACTGGATTCATGGCTTACAAGATATATTTCAAACCAATAGAGCTAACGTAATTGGCCATTTGTGACCTCTCTTATGAGTTGAAGTTTCATTTTTTTTAAGAGTCGTGAGATTAGTTTGTCCCTCTTACTCATAATAAATACGAAATCCGAAACAAGTTCAATGTGGGAATGGGAAAAGATATCCTTATTCCGTCTTGATTAAATATTTAAATTATATAAATATTTTTTAATATTTTAATATTTCATTAAATACTCACATATATAAATTTAAATATGTATATATGTATAATATGTATATATGTATAATATATATGCATATATATTAGTTTGTATAAATATGAAAATATGAATTTATATTTTTAATAATATTAGTTGATTATTTTTTATTTTTTATTTTTAAATTAGACTAGGACGAGACCGGGCAAGGTGGAGACGGAGTTTGGGAGAAAGTGCAGGGATGAGAATGGGATACATATTTAATAGGACGAGATAACCACGGAGACGGAGAAGACTATTTTTTAATGGAACGAGAATGGTGGGCATTATTATTTGTATCTTCCAAATTGGCAGGACCATGATAATATTATAAGCTACGTTTGTGAATGTTGAGAAGCAAGAAAAATACTTTTGACATTCCTTAGGGGTTCACATAGTAATATAGAAGTTATATTTTGAGATTTTTTTTCCTTTATGTAATTGTATACGTGACACGTTAAAATTATGGCATGTATATAAATAAGATGAGATTTCTCTTATCTAATTTGAAGTCAATGATTGTCCTTACAAATAAATTTGACCAAAATTTAAAAAGTTTCTATATTTATTTTTTATTCAAGTCTTTCAAAAAGATTCAAAATTCAACACTACCTTTCAGCCCTTTTCCTTACTTGCCTATGACAAGAAAATAAAGAAACCTGAATTAATGAATGTTAAGAAACATCATGTAAATTGTTCTGTCCTAATTGAGACAGACATTGTTGTCAACTGAAGGGTGTATGTGCTAATTATCTGTTACTGTTAGATGTCATTATACATTGGTTAGGCATGTATAACGTTCATGGGATACATGAGTATCTCATAATACTTGTGTCCCACATCGGTTGGGACGTGAGACTTTCCTTAATATATTAGTACACATCTTATTAGACTTTGTAAAGTTGTGTAGAGTAACGGGATGATTCTCGTGCACACGAGACCATGGGAAACCCAATAGAATTCAGGCTACCTGGGAACTTAATAAGTGTTAAATCTCTCAAATAGATGTTAAATTATTGTAGAGTCCACTTGGTTATTTCATTTTTTTTTACTCAAGATCCATTTTGATGAGTTGACAATATATTATTTTTTTGTCATTAGGTCATTTTGATATAACCACCAATTGTCTTCATCTAAAATACAGATATTGATGTCTTTTCTTCTTCGTCTCCACGACTCCATCCGAGATTTTTCACTTTACTCTGTCGCCCCCAATTACTTTTTTCCACCGGACTCCAACACCTTACTCTAATTCTTCCACTTTCCTCCGCTGCCCCAATTATTCTTCTCTGCTGAGCTCGGACACCTCCTTCGCCACCACAGCTTCCACCTAAATCTAGCCAAGCTATGTCGCCTCTCCAAGGAGCTAACCTGATTACCTATCACTGAAATGAATCAAAGGCTTTCTAGGGCTGGAGACTATTTTATCACATGTTAATGCAACGTCGAACCTACTTGACTTTTTGTTATTACTTTCTAAATCATCACCGAAAATGCTTTTTTTTTTCACACCCTTTAACACGGTAGCCCAATCCATTCCTTTGCGTTTAAGTATGAAAATGCTCTGTTTTTTTACACATTCTCTCTCATATGTATATATATAATTTTTTTTTACCTCTTTCCCTCTCTCTCATTTATATTTTTATATGGGATGGGGCAGTGTTTAGATTTAATGTGTTTTTAATTTGTGATTGCAACAACCCACTTTTGGTTATTGATTGTAAAGTCTTACACTTTTATAATAGTGTACAATTTTACACTTTTACAATTAGTGTATTTTTAATAATTTGTAATTTTTTTTTGACAAATTTTCACACATTTAAGAGTTAATTTTTAGCATCCAATATACAGCCAAGGAAGTTTTTCAATTTTTATAAAATTATGGATTTTTACAATTTTAGAAAAGTATAAAATTTTACACGTTTAGTTGGGACTCAGCATTTTGTAACAAAAGTGTAAATTTTATATTTTTGCAGATAAAGTTTTACACTTTCGCTGATGAAATTTTACACTTTTAGAATGATTTTTTTTTGCTTCAGATTTTCATATTCAATATGAATTTTGTTTGATAAATCTCAATTTTTAGAGTCTAAATAAACCATTTTTATTGAAAACTGATTTATAATTTATAAGTTATTGAATTTTGAAATTTTGAAAAAACAGCTTCCATTCACGCATATGTGCTTTTGAATTGATGAACTATTAGAAATATAAGGATATTTTAGTCATGGTAGGTTTGAAGGACTTGGTAGGTTATTAAATGTGAGCTTGGACTTAAAGATAATTTTTATATTTTTCATGGACTTTTAATTGAATGACCCTTAATCAGGCGTGTCACCCACATTATACCTGTGCAGGGAGGGTGCAAATCCCTGAATTCAAGCCTCGCGTATGTGTATGATTGACCAAGGTTTTGCAACTTTATTTTATTACCAATTTTAATTGTCAAACTTTCCAATACTGATTTATATTTAACTTCCATATTTGATTGTCAAACCTTCCTACATAATATTGATTTGCTTCCATATTATATCAGTCAACCCTTTTACCAATCGACAGAATCAATTGAAATGCTGTCAATTAGCCGTTACCACAGTTTGGGGCAGCAAATCTGCGCCTTCTTTTGAAGTTCTCCCTCACAACCAGTATAAATAAGAGGCCTGTATTCATTGTTTTACACACAATATATTCGAGCTTCCAAAGCATAGTTTTTCTGTTCAATTATTTTGTTCCTCAGTCAAAGTGCTTGTACACTTTTGCTTTGGTTCCTTCGATGAACTGTTTCTATTCGTCTTTATTAATGCTATATTGAAGTTTCGCCACTATTCAATTGAGTGCTTCAACTGTTTCGTTCCATTGCTGCTTTCTTTTCAATCTGTTAACAATCGGAGAATTGTGAATGAGTGTTTGTTTGGTCCAAAGCACTTGCGAGTGTACGTTTGCCACGACCAGCTATTGTATCCTAGAAGGTAGAGCGCCGTCAACCTGCTACACCGAGGTTCAACCTCCGAAAGATGATATCACTCTTAAGGGCAATGTTTATACACACCTAAGTCACTAAGTCTCCACTCCCTTTCTTGCTTTACTTTTCTAAATTTGGTTGATAGTTTTATTATGTTCTTACCTTAAGATTCAAAGTAGTAATCGAACCTAGTCCTAAAACTTCTTTAAAAAGAAATTTTACAACAATCTTAAGAATGATTTTTTTTTTGAAAAATGGACATTATTTTGATCACCATTGAGCTCATTCCCGACACCTCAAAGATTGATTCATTTAATGGGTCATTCTTTAAGCGTTGACAAGAATGAATTTATTCTGCCTTAGATATGATAAACATAACTGAATACTTGACCAAACCTAAACTCGTTGAAGGGACTGAAAAGAAAGAACTAGAAAATTGGGAAAGAAGAAACAAAATTTGTAGGCACACTATACTTAGCACACTTTTAAATGAATTATTTGACATTTATTGCACATTTAAAACTGCCACTGAAATTTGAGAAAAACTAACAAAGAAATATGTAATTGAAGATGCTGGAACACAAAAATACGCAGTAGGAAATTTCTTAAACTTCCAAATGATTGAGGATAAAGATGTATCATCTCAAATCCATGACTACCATAAACTATTAAGTGATATAAAAATAGAAGATATTGACCTACTCGAGCCATTCGTGACAGGCTGCCTAATTGAGAAATTGCCCGAATCTTGGAAAGATTACAAGAATAATATGAAACATAAAATGAAACAACTCAAACTTAAAGATGTTATTGTACACATTCGAATTGAAGAAAATAATCGACTTAGGGACAAAGCTGAAAAGGCCAAGAAAACTTCTTTTAAGGTAAACCTAGTGGACAACAAACCCAATAATACTAAGTTTAACAATAGGTTCGACAACAACAACAACAACAACAACAGACCCAATAATAGACCCAAACTTGAGAACATAAATGAAGCTTCAAACCCACCCTTCAAAAGGAAAGGGAGTTGCTTCATTTGTGGGAAGCCTGGGCATCATGCCAACTAATGCAGACTCGGGATGAGGAATGACAATCCTGCCCAAGCTCGTCTGGTTGAGACAGATGACATAATTGTTGTGGTCATTTCTGAAGTGAACATGGTAACTTATGCGAACGATTGGGTGGTAGACTTTGGGGCTACCAAACACATCTATGGGAATAGAAGTGCCTTAACCACATACACTTCTGTGGGGGAAGGGGAAAAACATGTCTATATGAGTGATTCGAGGCCTTTGCAAGCCATTGGCAAATAGAAGGTTCTTCTCAAGTTGACTTCTAAAAGAAATCATTTTGCTAAGTGATGTGGTGCTGCATGTTCGAAACATCAGATGAACCTTGTGTCTGTCTCTCTACTTAGGAAGGTTGGGGTGAAAACTGTGTTTGAATCAGAAAAAATTGTTCTAACCAAAAATGGAATGTTTGTGGGGAAAAGGGTATTGTAATCAGGGTCTATTTGTACTAAATATTCAATAAGTTATCAATGAGAATGCGTCTAATTCTTCTGCTTACTTGATTCATTTTATTGATATGTGGCATGTTAAATTAGGACATTTAACATGTTAATCATTCTTGTATAAAGAAAATAAAAGATATTGGAATGATATCTACTATATCCAATTCTAATACTGAAAAATGTAAAATTTGTGTAGAATGTAAATCAACAAAGAAACTTTGTAAATTAGTAGAAAGATGGTCTGAATTACTAAGTCTAATACATAATGACTTAAGAGAATTAAAACAAATTATGAATAGAGGAAGAAAGAAATATTACATAACCTTTATAGATGATTTTTCTAGATACACTAAGATATGCTTACTTAGAAACAAAGATGAAGTAGGAAAAATATTTCTAAAATATAAAGCAGAAGTTGAAAATCAACTCAACAAGAAAATCGAAAGATTGAAAACTAATAGGGGAGATGAATGAATCCAATCCATTTAATGAATATTATGAAAGACATGGAATAATACATGAAACAACTTCTCTATATTCACCTGAATCAAATGGAGTAGTAGAAAGGAAAAATAGAATACTAAAAGAAATGATGAACTCAATGTTAGTCAATTCTGGGGCACCCTTCAACCTGTGGGGGGAGGGGGGAGGCTATCCTTTCTACTTTTCATATTCAAAATATAATACCTTATAAAAAAACTAGAATAATCCCCTATGAATTATGAAAATGTCACACACCTAACCTTAAATACCTAAAAGTATAGGAGTATTTGGCTAAAGTCCTGTTACCAAAACTTGAAAAAAGAAAATTAGGACCTAGAACATTTGACTGTATGTTCACAGGATATGCCCAAAATAGTTCTGCATATAGATTTTTAGTAATCAAATGCGAGAACAACTTAATAGAAGCCAATATTATAGTAGAAACCAAGAATGTAGATTTCTTTAAAAATATTTTTCTTATGAGAAATAATATGAAAAAAATTGATGTTGTGTCTCGAAAAATACAAGAATTTGAAACTAATGAGAACATTGAAATTGAACTAAGAATAAGTAAAAGAGATAGACAAGAATCTAACTTTGGAGATGACTTATATACCTTCTTAATTGATAATGACCCTAAAACTTATGATGAGGCCATAACCTCACTTGATGCACCTTATTGGAAGGAGATAATCAATAATGAATTAAAATCAATTCTCTATAATCACACATGGGAATTAGTGAACTTACCTCCCGATGCAAAAACCTTAGGGTGCAAATGGATATTTAAAAGGAAACTAAAACCTAATGGGTCAATCAATAAATATAAAGCAAGACTTGTAGCAAAAGGCTATAAACAAAAGAATGATATAGACTTCTTTGATACATTTGTTCCAATAACTAGGATCGCTTCTATTAGAGTCCTAATAGCTCTTGCTTCCATTTATAATATTGTCATTCATCAAATGGATGTCAAGACTGCATTTCTAAATGAGAAATTAGAAGAAAAGATTTATATGGACTAACCCAAAAGGTATATAGTTATTAGACAAGAACATAAAGTATGCAAACTAATTAAATCCTTATACGGATTAAAACAAACTCCCAAACAATGACATGAGAAATTTGACAGTGTGTTAGTGTCAAATGGCTTCTCAATTAATGAATTTGTTAAATGTATATATGAAAAATCTATATAAAACACATGTGTCATCATTTGCTTATATGTTGATGATATGTTCATATTTAGGACTTGTTTAGAGATAGTAAATGAGACTAAAAGATTCCAAGCATCAAATTTTGATATGAAAGATATGGGTGAGACAGATGTAATTTTAGGAATAAAAATAACTAGAAATCTTAATGGTATTCTGTTCTTTTAAGAGCATTACACTACAAGAATACTAAGAAAATTTGAATAATACGATGTGAAACCTATTTCTACCCTATATGATGTTAATACACAGTTAAAAAAAATAAAGGAGAAGGTGTATCTCAATCTGAATATGCAAAAATCATTGGTAGCTTAATGTATCTAATGAATAACACCACACCTAATATTGCATATGTTGTAGGAAAATTAAGTAGATACACTCAGAGTTCTAATAAAGACCATTAGATAGCCATAACTAGAGTACTTAAATATCTCAAAGGTACTCTTGACCATGGCTTGATGGATAGTGGATTTCTTGTTGTATTAAAGGGGTACAACGATGCTAATTGGATCTCTGATTCTGATGAGATAAAACCCATTAGTGGATATGTGTTTACCCTCGGTGGAGGTGCAGTGTCTTGAAAATCTTCTAAACAGACCTGCATAGTGCGGTCCATTATAGAGTCGGAGTTTATTGCCTTAGAGAAGCTAGGTTCTGAGGCTGGGTGGCTTAAAAACCTCTTAGCAGATATCCCTATATGGATGAAACCAGCACCATCTGTGTCAATGCATTGTGATAGCCAGACTGGAATAGCCTGAGCTTAAAATAAAACTTACAATGAGAACAATAGGCATATACACCTAAAGCATAATATTATAAGGCAATTGCTTGAGACTAGGGTGATATCCCTAGATTTTATGAGGTCAAATATGAACTTGGTAGATACTCTGACAAAATTACTATGCAGAAAGCTGATGAGTGAAACATCGAGGGGGATGGGACTTATGCAAATAACAAAGGTCAATAGTGATGGAAACCCAACCTATATGAATGGTGATCCCAAGAAGTAGGTTCATATGGGTACTAACAAGTCATTAGGTGGCCTGATGGTGCACTATTATATTTTATATCTTGAGAGTCCCTCTATATGGTGTAAATAGTGCAAGACTACAATGAGTAAGATTGAGCAATGCTTTTATTGAATGTTATAGCTTTTGTGGGTGGTGTGTTAATTGCAGTACACAGTTGATGGATTCACCTATATGGGTGTGGAAGTGGGGCTGTTTTCTATGAGAGCTCAAACATACTCTTTAGAGTGCTCATGAATATCCAGGTAGGGCGCATGACTTATTTGCGCTAACCCGCTTAGAACAATTTTTTCATTTGAGGAGACAATGTGGGTGGTAAGTTGACTAACTTACAATAAAGAAATATTAGTTCATAGATATTTATAAATTTTACCAAGTTTTTGTAGGTCACGGCTTGCTAATCCTAGGGTTGGTTCATAGTCCAAAAGACACCAATTCCAATGCATTGTATTCTTAGGATTCCTTGGTCTTTTTCTTGTCATTATCTTGATCTTCTTCATTATTCACTGAATATCTTATAATTCTTTGTTACCAAAATATTTTGAGATATGTGGGGCATTGTTGGGATACATGGATATCTCATAATACTTGTGTCCCAAGAAGTAGGTTCATATGGGTACTAACAAGTCACTAGGTGGCTTGGTGGTGCACTATTATATTTTATATCTTGAGAGTTCCTCCATATGGTGTAAATAGTACAAGACTTGAGTAATGATTTTATTGAATGTTATAGCTCTTGTGGATGGTGTATTAATTGCAGTACACAGTTGATGGATTCACCTATATGGGTGTGGAAGTGGGGTTGTTTTCTATGAAAGCGCAAACATGCTCTTTAGAGTGCTCATGAATATCCAGGTAGGGCGCATGACTTATTTGCGCCAACCCGCTTAGAATAATTTTTTCATTTGAGGAGACAATGTGGGTGGTAAGTTGACTAACTTACAATAAAGAAATATTAATTCATAGAAATTTATAAATTTTACCAAGTTTTTGTAGGTCACGGCTTGCTAATCCTAGGGTTGGTTCATAGTCCAAAAGACACCAATTCCAATGCATTGTATTCTTGGGATTCTTTGATCTTTGTCTTGTCATTATCTTGATCTTCTTCATTATTCATTGAATCTCTTATAATTCTTTGTTACCAAAATATTTTGAGATATGTGGGGGATTGTTGGTGTCACATCCCGAACCCCACCCTACGCGGATGTTGAGGACGTGACTGCCAGTCGGTCGCGACGCGACCAACCAAAGGCAAATTCTGAACTTTCCGACGAATTGCACTCCAACTGTAGGGTCAGATGCAGCGGAATTTAAAACTTTTTCTTTGTGTCACGGGAATGCAACTCACTTATCCATCATAAGAATATGTATCACAGAGCAAGACTAAATCGAGTCAGTCAACAATTCTAATCTCAGAGCATATCTAAAATCAAGCATATAACAACAGAGCAGATCTAATATCTCTAGAGTACCATTAGTTCCATGAGCCATGTCTATCTAGTATATATCAGTCAAGTCAGTCATAACATACCACTCACCGGAATAACCAGGTTCAATCCACAATAAACCAGTCTCTATAATTCAGTGCCGTCAGATCCTTACTTGCGATGCCACTTGGCCTATTCGCGTCATGTCATAGTACCTTCTAATCCAATGGAGGTAATTCCTGAAAAATGTCAGAATAATGGGGTGAGCTTAAATAAGCCTAGTGAGTAACACAGGTTCCCTATCATGGGTTTCAAAACTAGTTTTGTGCTTCCAAGGCACATGGATAATTTAGTCATTTCAAAAATAACTATTTTTATAAGTCCATTTCATAAGCAGTCTAGTACAATAAAACAGAATCGAACAAACAATACAAACAGATCGGAACATGACATAACCAATCGGTCAAAATAATAACTATTGCTAATATATCGGTCAAGACACAGACTCTTCATTAACGGAACGAATCACAATCGGGACTGAATGGGAATAATAAGTTAGTCAAGACAGGGGCATATTAATAACAGGACGGAAACATAACAGAACTAGACCATCTATCAATCAGGCCAGACATATCATCAACAGATAGACTATAACGGAATCGAACGGAAACAATACATCAGTCAAGCAAAGGCATATCGCGAACGGATAAAATTATAACAGAACTAAACGGTAACAATACACTAATCAAGACATAGGCAATCATGAACAGGGCAACACAACGGAACTGGGTAGAAATAATATAACAATCAAGTAAGGGACACATCACTGTCGGAACTAATCATAACTGGACTGAACAATGTTTCAATCAAGACAGACGTATCATCAATGGACAGTACACAACGGAACTGGACCATATATCAATCAAGACAGACAGATCATCAACAGACGGAACATAACAGAATCGAACGGAACAATACATCAGTAAAAACAAAGACATATCATTAACGGATAGATCATAACGGGACTGGACCATATATTAATCAAGACAGACAGATCATGAACGGACGGAACATGTCAGAACCGGACGGAACATATCAATCGAGAGCAGACATATCATTAACGGACAACACATAACCGAACTGAACGGAATTCCTAATTCGAAGGACACAAGCACATCACGTGGAATGTGGTACAAAGGGCGTACATTAAGTACATACATTTAAACAATATAGCATTCAGACAGTATACTATACAAAGCGGTACGATACAACAAAATGTTGTTCTTTGCCTATATCACATGGTTCATTTAATCGTTTCGGAAATAATGGTTCAATATATCCATTTTATCTCAACAGTTCAAAACGGGCAAAACAGTACGGGATGCTAGCACAGGGATCAGAAATATAGTCAATTATTTAAAAAGACTAAAACCATGCCATAAGTGATATAGTATGAAAAACATGCATTTAAATAATTACACTTAAATAATTGCATTCAAAACAGATCAGTAAATCAACGGACAGTATCAAAACAGTGTCAGAAGTTACTCACAAACTTTACGCTTATTTCCTTGCATAAATAATCCGATAACCTCCAGGTACGTCAGGCATCTCCATGTATATCCTGAATAATAATCATCAATCACAGACAGATCAGAACTCATCCATTCAGGTCTCATTCGTCATCTTAGGTATCTATCGGATTACCTAAGATAGCCTAGTAGCCTATCGCCCTTCCATTGGGTCTCACCCGAGGCTATTTCATTCTTTAATTAGGCTTAGCAGTTATTAGGATTATATCCTAAGTCATTTAGACTTCAATTGTTATCAGTCAGGCACTCATTCAACCTTAGGGGCAAAATGGTAATTTTACTATTTTTGTCCCGGACCCTGTCGTGGTTTTCGGAATAGTCTTTATATCTTAAGTACAAAGTTCTACGTCCTTTGGACTCCAATCGGTATCAATTAGGTTCTCATTTTAACCATAGGGGCAAAATGATAATTTTTTCATTCTTATCCCGGACCCTGTTATGGTCCTCAGAATATCCCATATATCGTATATATGAAGTTTTAAGTCTTTTAGACTTTAATCGGTATCAGTTGGGTACTTATTTAGTCTTAGGGGTAAAATGGTAATTTTGTCATTTTTGCCCCAGACCCTATCATGGTCCTCAGAACGTCCCATATATCTTATGTATAAATTTGTAAGTCCCTTGGACTTCATTTGGTATCTGCTTTAGATCGTCGGGACACATCGGTCATTTCTCGTTTTACGCGTTGACTGTCTCGGAGTCTTATTTAGCCCTTCAGTGTTCATAATTATCCCTATGATAATTTATCAGATCAGTTTGACCTTTATTCGACCTCTACTTTGCACTTATAGTGCTCAGGGGTATTTTGGTCATTTTACGTTTTGTGTAATTCTGATCCCGATTCGTCATCTAATCAAGTATACAGTCTCACCAGTGTCTGGGCTCCTACCGGTATCAGTTTCGTCCCAATCGGACTTTGTTTAGGACTCGCACGGTATCAGGGGTGATTTGGTAATTTCATGTGTCGTATTTTTCGGCACGTCAGTTCATAAAATGTACCTCACCATTGGGTCCAGAGCGTCCAACATAGTGAAATTGGACTGTCTGTTATGTTTAATCGGCCCTGAGTATCATTAAGGGCAATTCAGTCATTTACACCTACGTGTCTGTATTTTTCGGGACCTCAGTTCGTTAAACGGACCTCACCGTTGAGTTCAGAATGCCCGAGGTAGTCAAAATAGGCTATCTGATATTTTTATTTGGGTCTGGGTACCATCAGGGGCAGTTCGATCATTTATCACTTACGGGTCTGTATTTTTCGGGACTGTATTTTCAAAATCAGACTGTACCATTGAGTCCAGAATGCTTGAAATAGTGAAAATACACTATTTATTTAATTTATTTGGACTTCGTTTAACATATTTAATGTCCAGGGGTACAATTATAATTTTACCTATTTAATAAAATAATAAAATAATTATTTTATTATTTAATTAATTACCAGGGGCTTAAATGTATAATTTTCCCAAAGTCTGGGCCACTGTGCAATATTCAGAACTGTTGGGGTAAATCCGTAATTTTCAGAAAGTTTTAGGGTCAAAATATAATTTCATTAAATTAGGGTTCAGACCCCTTGGGTTTTAGGTTCAAAATTTGAACCGGTCCAGAACTCCAGTGAACCAACCGGTTCACTAACCCTCAGTGAACCGGAATTAAATATTCCTGTTATCCCCTAATTGGCCCTTAATTCATGGATAGCTTATTCCAATTTCTCCTATTTTAATTTTTAAAACCCGTAACCAAACAGGTAGGATCAGATTTTAAATTTAACACCCCAACACCAAAACGGTCCAGTTTTGTTAAAACAGTGGCATGGTCTTCAGGCGACATGTGTATGAGTCGACTCGGCCCAACTCGAACGAGTTGGCGAGTCAACTCTATCTTCTCCAACGCGCAGGGCGCTGTTGCCGTAAGTGCAGGTCCGGTTTTGCTCCATTTTCGTGCCATTTCAAGCACGGATTTCCACATGTCTTGGTCCCAAATTGTCCTTAGGAGTGATTCCAACAACTTGGCATCGATTTGGTGCCTCGAATCCAAGGATTAAGCTCGGTAGAACCAATTATTGCGTATTATTTCAGTTCGGCCGTGTGGCCTTGTTCCTCAACCAAATCGCACACGGTTTGGTTCTTTGTGACCCTTAGAACAGGGGCTTCAATTCCCCATTTATAAATTTCAATCTAGAAGCCGATTACAGGATTTGGGTTCCATGGCCGAAAGCAGTAGCTTCGGTTTTGAGGGTCTATACCTAGGTTTCTATGTCGCGGATCCGTGGTTTTGGCACCCTAGGAAGGTCTAGTTCAGTTCTGTACATGCAAGAAGTCAATTGGTTGAGGTCGGTTCAGACCTGCAACTCAAGATCATCCATGGTGGCTGTGTTGCAGTTCTGTGGTTTTCATGGCCATCCGCCCCTTTCGGTTGTTCTAAAACAATCCTAGGCCTCTCAGTAATACATATATACAGTTTATATAGGTCTAAAGCCACCCAAACAGTATTAACTTCAAACAGAAAATTTTCCAGTTTAAAAAGGGTTATACCTCTTTCAAACAGTAGCTTTCCTTGCCATCCATGGCTCAGTTCCTGATTTTTGGCACTTCGGTGTGCCTCAGTCAGTCTTGCCTCAGTTCCCCGCTGTCCTTGGGTGCATTTCCATGTAAACAATAGGCATGCACAAGCTTGTATACACACAAGCCATGGATACACACGTACATGCAGCCCTCTCTCTCTGGACTCTCTTATCCGAGCATACAACACCCACACTTCCTTTCTGATTTTGGACCCCCTCCTTTTTTTTCCCTTCCACAAATGATAATATGTCTATATATATTATTACATATTACTATATATATACATCTCTTATATATATATATATATATATAGATGTATATACATCAGAGAACAGTGGGATCTTAGGGTTGAGGTGGGCTGAGGGGGCAATCATGTGGGGTTTGCATGCAACCTCATTGGTCCAATTTGAGGTGGGGCTTGGTTAACTCAGGGATATATAGAATTAAGCTGTATATATATGCACAAAGGTGCAGGTAGCCTAACTGGTAAGTTTTTGGATAAAATTCATTCCCTCCATGGGTCAAGGGTTCAATTCCCCTTGACCACCAATTTGGCCATTTTTCACCATTTTGGGCTAAGGCCCTGTTTGGCTACACATTAATTCAGTTTTTGATGTTTGCCACATAACTTTCATTCCGTAGCTCTTTTTTCGATGCGGTTTGTTCCGAGAGTTTCATATTTCAGTTATCTACAGTGTCGGAGGTTCCGTGTCATTTATTAATCATTCGGGGTTTCCCAGGTTAGCTAATTCGGGTTCCGTTAGTGTTAAAACGGCATTATTTCACCGAATTAATAAGTAATCGGGTTCGGGTAAGGTACCCTTCCCTCCAGACATATTTAATTATTTAATCGGTCTATGGCGACCGCCGGGATTATGATTAATTCCCTAAATCATTCTGTAAGTCGGTATTAATTAATAATTATTAATTAATTATTAATTTCACGGGATCGGGGTGTTACAGTTGGTATACATGGGTATCTCATAATACTTGTGTCCCACATCGGTTAGAAAGTAAGACTTTCCTTAGTATATTAGTACACACCCTATTGTGTTTTGTGAAGTTGTGTAAAGTAATGGGGTGACTCTCACGCACACGAGACCATGGGAAGCCCATTGAAATTCGGGCTACCCCATTCGAAAACCAATTAATCGGGCAAGTCACCAGCATTACGCTTATGCATCTGGGGTGAAAATCCCTGAATTCGAGCTTTGCGTATGTGTGTGATTGGCAAAGGTTTTATAACTTTATTTTATTACCAATTTTAATTGTCAAACTTTCCAATAATGATTTATATTTGACTTCAATATTTGATTGTCAAACCTTCCAAAACAATTTTGATTTGTTTCCATATTATATCAGTTAACCCTTTTACCAATCGACAGAATCAATTGAAATGTTGTCACTTAGTTGTTACCATAGTTTGGGGCAGTAAATCTGCGCCTTCCTTTGAAGTTCTCCCTCACAACCAGTATAAATAGGAGGCATGTATTCATTATTTTACACACAATATATTTAACCTTCCTGAGCATAGTTTTTCTCTTCAATTATTTTGTTCCTTTGTCAAAGTGCTTGTGCACTGTTTGCTTTGGTCCCTTCGGTGAACTGTTTATGTTCATCTTCATTACTATTCCATTGAAGTTCTGCCACTGTTCAATTGAGTGCTTCAATTGTTTCATTCTATTGCTACTTTCTTTTTAATCCATCAACGACTATAGAATTGTGAATGAGTGTTCGTTTGGTCCAAAGCTCTTGTGAGTGTACGCTTGCTATGACCGACTATTGTATCCTAGAGAATGGAGTGCCGCCAACAAGCTACACCAGGGTCCAACCTCTGAAAGGCGAAATCACTATTAAGGGCAATGTTTATACACACCTAAACCACTAAGCTTTCACTCTCTTTCTTGCTTTAATTTTCTGAATTTGGTTGATAGCTTTATTATGTTCTTGCCTTAAGATTCAAAATAGTAATCCAATATAGTCCTAAAACTTCTTTAAAGAGAATTTTTACAACAAGGGGCAACTCCTAATTTTTTTCAAAATAGTTCTATAAAAAATAAGGATAAAAAATCAAATTTTTAGGTTTTTTTTTTGGGAGGGGGGCCATGCCCTTGTTAGATCCTCCATTGACCGCAGGTCTGAGGAAGAAAAGACTACAAGCGAATAAACTATTTTTGTGACTGAATTTATGACTTTTAGGTTAATAATAAAACAATCTTACGGTCCTGCTAAGACCTGTTTTAAAAATATTCTACTTTCGTTTTAAAAATATTCTACTTTCATTATTAAACTTTAATGAATTAAGAAAATGAAACGTGATTATTGTTTTCTTCCATGTTTGAATTTTATAGGTGCAAGAATAAGCAAATAAACTTAATTATGAGTCTAAATTAAATAAAATTGGAAAAAAAAACTTGGATGTATAATCATCGTAACAATATTATTTTGAATAGGCTAAAAAATACTACTATTTTTACATTATTATCATGAGGGTAAACTTAACCTTTTAAAAGGCCCCAAACACATATAATGGTAGTCAAATAATTACTTCACAAGGATAGTGGTTGCAGCTGGGTTAGAAGACTACATCTTCCTCTTAACCTCCCAAAGGTTCCCAAAAACATATAATGGTAGTAAAATAATGACTTCATAAAGAAAGTGGATGGAGTTGGGTTAGAAAAACGAAGTGGTTTGGATAGTGATTTAAATATAATTTTTTTTAGAAAAACTTAAAATATATTTTAAAATTTTGTAATTAATTTTTAAAAAACTATGAAAATAAATTTAGATACGATAATCTAAATTTTAAAAAATTAAAAAAATTATTTTAAAATACGTATCCCGCATTTTGAAATTAAAAAACCATTTTTGAAAATGTAAGCACACATTCCTCTCTCTCCAGTAATTATTAAAAATCTTTTTTATCTTTTCACAAGCAAAATGAAATTAGTTATTCCATTAACTACCTCTCCGCAATCTAAAGGTGTAAGTTGGGCTGGACCGGTATGGCACGACGGGGAAGCTGGATAAGGCAAGATACTATTTGATGGGTTCATGACTTAAGTACGACACAATATGTTTAAAAGCACGATACGATAGTTCGTAGGCCCGTTTTGAAAAAAATATTCAAAATTTAAAGATAACATTTCATTTTTTGAAAAAAAATATATAAAAATTAAACAACAATTCATTACCTTCTAACTAGTTAACTAATAAATTTGAAAATATAAAAGTTAAACAGAATATTATAATAACAAAAAACAAAGTAAAAAATAATAATACTATATAATTAGATCAACAAAAAAAATAATATTTAACAATTTTTAAATAAAGTTTAAAAAAACATACCAGTCCATATTACTCATTAAAAAAAAAAACAAAAGAGAAGTAAAAAAAATTGGCGGGCCGGCATATCATTGTCCGTGCTCGATCTAAGGTTTCTTCAATGGACACGGCGTGGGTACAACATGAATAATGGCATGAGCACGACACGAATGGTGGCATGGGTCAACATGACATGATACAGTGGCATGAATGAGCCTGTCCAAACTGTGTCGGGCCAACCTGTTTGACACCTCTACTGCAATCTCAAAAGCCTATTGGGTCACAATTTTTTCAATTTTGTTGTGGATATTCAAATACATAAACAAAGAAAATTATAATTTGAAAAAAAAAATCCTATAAACATCATGCATATAACAAAATTTACCCCTTCAATAACTAATTTAAAAGGAAAACAACAATAATCCTGGAAGAAATATGTAAAACTAAAGGAATTACTATTGTCATTGCCATGCATCGATTTATACATCAATAATTAGTGATTGCTATAAAGCATACAACATTAGTTGGTGATTGCTTTAAAACATATAATTTTAAGTGTAACAAAATTTATGTAATTGACCGCAAATAATTAAGATAAATGTTAATTTAATTTAAAATTAATTACTTTTTAATGCTATGAAGTTTTACCATAATTTCAAATAAGGCCATCGATTATCAATTGTAAAATTTAGTTTCTTTATTTTTTATTTTATTTCAATTGAGGTCAATTGCAAATGACTATTAACGATCATTCCAAATTAATTACATTTTAGTATCTTATAATTTTATATAAATTTCAAAATAGTACTTTATAATTATATATGAGTTTCAAATAAGGCCCTATAATTTTATATGAGTTCCAAATGAAACCTTATCATTTTAATGTATAAACGATTACTGTTAAGAATTTGGAACCATAATTTGTAATTGGCCTCGATTGTACTGAAATTAAAAATTGAATTATTACAATTGATAGTTAATGACTTTATTTGAAATCGGAACGAAATTTTAAGATACTAAATTGTATTTAATCCTTTAATTTAATTGAGTTGAATATATATATATATATATATATAGCGGAACATATTTGTCATTGTAGAATATAGAGGAGGCAGAAGAGGTGGTATAAGAAGGGAACAAATCCTAAAAACCTAGACCATATGAAGCAGGAATGGAGAAGTTATGCACCTAACGAATGAATGCGTCTGATTATCTCAAACAGTTGTTGGGCACAAACGTTGTGGGAGTGTTTGGTCTTCCAGGAATCTCTCATTAGCGGACGTGGCCATGTGTCTGTGGGCCCCAACTTACGGGTTAGGCACTCATTTGAAAGTGGTCCCGGATCCAGCTGGAAAAGGTCATGTGTGTCTGTACAAGTGGATGTTTGATAGGCATAAAGTCAATGCTAAAAGCACCAGCCTGTGTTGATAATCAAACACACTCTCTATGCTCCTTGGAGACAACTGTACACTGTCTGGGATGTCGAAATTTTTCTAAATGAGTAGCTTACGAACAACGACGGATGCAGGGAGGAGCAAGTGGGGCCACGGCCCCTCAAAAGCTTAAAAAAAAAAAAATCTTAACATGGCCAATCTAAAGTTCTCATACTTCAATTGAAAGAAAGTTGATATCTCAATTTTAGAACGTAATCTTAGATTATGTTCACAAACATGGGAGTATCCCATTAATCAATAGGATGAAATTTGATGAGCTTATATCAAAGTCGGGCCATATCAATACAATGCTTCCGAGTATCCATTTTTTAAGGAAAGCATCCTCGTCGCTTTCAGTCTTCTTGGTTTAAGTTATTTCCTGATTGGAATATTCTCTAACTAAAAATGTTGCATTTTGTCTTCCATGTTATCTATTTAACAAGTCAAGTGGTCGAATTGGATCGGTTTCATTCACCGTTGATAGATTTCAATCATGGAAGAAAGTTAATGAGGGGAAAAATTGTGCCTTCCTCAGTCATGTGGGTAAAGATCCTAATTCATTACATAAAATTGCTTTGCAGTGTTGTCAGGATCTAGTGAATCAATCTTAACATATTGAGAAGCTAGTTAAACAATAAACTTCTCAACAAATTGAGATAATCGATTGCCACTAAAGGCCTCCATAGATGTAGTGAAGTGGCTTACTTTTCAGGCTTATGATTTTAGAGGTCATGATGAAAGTGAGAATTCAAAAAATAGGGGTAACTTTCTTGAATTGTTGAAGATGTTGGCATCCTATAATGAGGAGGTGGATAGAGTGGCATTAAGACATGCTCCTCAAAATGCATCTTACACATCACCAGGGATTCAAAAAAAGATTTTACATATTTTTTCAAGCAAAATACGGAAGGCCATTCGAGATGAGATTGGTGATTCAAGATTTGGCATCATTGTTGATGAAGTTAGGGATGAATCAAAGAGAGAACAAATGGCAATTGTTCTTAGATTTGTTGACAGAAAGGGTTTTATACGAAAGCATTTCTTTGATCTAGTTCATGTTGTAGATACTGCGACATTAACTTTGAAAAATGAAATACTTGTTGCGCTTTTTTGCCATAATCTGAATATACAAAATATTTGAGGTCAATGATATGATGGAGCTAGTAATATGTGTGGAGAATGGAATGGACTAAAGGCTTTAATTTCTAGGGAATGTCCATATGCATATTATATTCATTACTTTGCTCACCGACTTCAGCTAGCGTTGATAGCATCATCTAGAAAGATTATTTCCATTCATCAATTTTTCTCTAATTTGACACTCACTATCAATGTCGTTGGTTCCTCCTCCAAATGTCATGATCAATTGAGGGCTGCTCAAGAAGTTGAAATTGAAAAAATGCTTGCCCTTAATGAACTTGAGATTGGTAAAGGACTAAATCAAATTGGCCAAATAAAACAAGCTGGTGATACTCGATGGGGTTCTCACTTGAGCTCTCTTCGCAGCTTAATAAATATGTTTGATGTAACTTGTTCAATCCTAAAAGACATTATTAGTGAAGGAACAACTTACTCTCAACGTGGAGATGTAGATACAGCTTTTGATGTGGTCACTTCTTTTGAATTTATATTTATATTACATCTTATGATAGAGATTATGGAAATCACAGATGATATTTGTCAAGCCCTGCAACCCAAATCCCTAGATATATTGAAAGCATTGCATTTGGTATCAATTATAAAAGTTTTAATTCAAAAGTTAAGAGATTATGGGTGGGAGCCTCTATTTGACAAGGCTAAATTATTTGCTGAAAAACATGGGATAGATATCCCTGATATAAGTGCTTAATATATCGCAAGTCGAGGACAATTTCGTCATCAAAGAGAGTAGGTTACAATGGAGCATCATTTTCGAGTTGAGGTATTTATAGCTACAATAGACTCACAATTGCAAGAATTGAACAACAGATTTAGGGAGGATACTGTGGAGTTACTCATTCTTAGCTCATCTTTGGATCTTAAAAATGCTAGTAGATCATTCAAAATCGATGATATTTGCAAGCTTGCAAATAAATTTTATCCTGAGAATTCACATACCAAGAAAAGTTACATATAAAATTTCAGTTGAAACATTATAAGCTTGATGCTTGCAAACATATTGAGTTGCAAAAGATATCGACAATTTCTAAATTATGCCAAGAGATGGTGAAGACAAGAAAGTCTATGATTTATCCTCTTGTTGATAGATTGATTCGACTTGTGTTGGCTCTTCTTATTTCTACAGCAACAACAGAGCGTGTGTTTTTAGCCATGAGTCTCATTTAAGACTAAACTCCGCAACAAAATGAAGGATGATTTCCTTGCCAATTATTTGACTACTAATATTGAGAAAGAAATTGCTCAAAATTTTGATACTAATTTGATTATAGATGATTTCTATTGTATGAAAGAGTGTGGAGCATAACTTAAGATGCCTAACTTTGGTAGATAGATGGGGTGATATGAATCTGAACTAGAAAAATTATTGCTTGAATACAGTTTCTTAATTTTTGTTCGTGGTATTTATGTATTAGCATTATCTTTTTCTATAATATTTTTAGAACTTTTGTCTCATTTTTTTTAGTACATATACTTCGGCCCCCTCTAATCATAAATCCTGGATCTGTCACTGCTTACCAAGGTGGGTAAGTGCCCTTTCAATTATGTCATGCTATACCATCCAGAGGTGTGATCGAACGGTAAAAAAATTGAAAATAAAATTCAAGTATTTCGAGTTCGAATCTCATCTGCACCGATCGTTGACAGTTAGAACTTAAAGGGTGGGCCTGACTATCACGTGGATGAGGATTTAATCTGGTACACGTAACTTGGCTCAGGATACCCCCTTACCAATTGATCAAAAATATATAAAATTATGTCATGCCATGTATGTTATGATTTATGTTTTTTAGTGAATTATAACACACATGGTAGACTAATATTGGAAGGATACACTGTGACGTTATGATCCAATCCCATCGAAGAATGCCTTGGGGATGTTTAATAGGATTGTGAGGAGAAATTTTTGAATGAGAGTGGCCTACTATTGTTGCAACATGTCCTTTGAATGATATCATGTTATGCATGTTATGACTCATCTTTTTAGTATGCCATAACATATATGATAGAGTAGTATTAGAATAATATATTGTCACGTAATGATTCAATTCCATTGAAAAACAGCAGGTCGGTAAGCCTGTCACTAAAATTAAACCACGTGAATTTCACTTAAACTCTCAAATTATAGTGGTAATCTCGCCTGAGATGGTACCATTGATTTTTATTTTATTTATTTATTAGGAGGGTGTTCTAACTCTTGGTTAATAAAATTGGGAAGGGCAAAAAAATAAAAAAGTCAAATGTATGCTTTTTTTGTGTGTGTGTAAGGTTTTAAAAAAGGTGCACAGACTATTCATTTTTTTTTTGAAAAAAGGTATAGATTAAAAAATAAAATTCAATCACTTTTCATTTTAATTTGCGATATGATTATAAAAAATTAGAGCTGCTCCAGTGTCTGGAAAAAATAAAAAAAAATTACATATGAAGTCATTCTCAGTTATTTCAAGGATTCAATTTCCAAATAGTGCCTTACACTGAAAAATCCTTGTGTCAATTGTTCGAATTCAATTCTAAGTGCCACCAAGGGTCTAAAGGACCAAATTAAATATGTCAGTAATTCATATACAATCTCTTTCTTTTATTTATAATTCTTGCAATTGATAAATTCTCATAAATAAATGAAGTTCAATAAGGGTGTGAGTATTGAAAGAATTGAATTTTTTTTTGTGTGAATCGATGGTAACACTATATATGAATATAATGGAACTCCTTTTTTAATTATAAATATACAAGTATCTTTTTATTAAGGAAAAAATATGGTGAACTAAATGATAAAATGAAAGAGCCCAATGCTTAAAAATAGCAAAAAAGAAGAAGAGTGTATTGGGTCGCTAAAACAGTTCAGATCATTTCAATAATATTTTGTCTGTGATCTATTTTACTGAGGTCAGTCTATGATTCAAATTCATATGACTCTATTGTGGTACTTTACGATGACGATGATAAGTTTTGATTAAGAGCTAATTTGGCGAGACAGTGGAGAAGAGAACTGCGGGTTGGCCCCATCATTCTTCGACGGAGATCTTTGAAGCTTGGGAGAATAACATGATAGCCTTGCAATTTGGAGCTCTTCACGTGTTTGACACATCAATGACTCGAAAAGTTTTCACTAAGAGAAAATTGTTTTTAGCAATGTTGTCTTATAATGCGGTTTTTTTTTGCATTCCAAAAGCTGCAACAAACAAGACCTTAAGACTAGTGTATTGTTGTTTTGGTATTGCTTGAAGATGTTTGGCTCTCCATGGGAGCCAAGCCGTTTCTCTTTCACATGGTCAATCATGTCTTTCTTAGAAATTGTTTAGATATCTCTAGTCCCATTTTCAAGATTCTTGTTGCTCATAGGTCAATTGTGACACATGGGATAGTCAAGAATGTGATGAGTGGGATAAAGAGTTGTTCAAGCTTTTTCCTGTACTTGACAACACTTCTTATCCACAAACTATTCCTAATGGGACATGCCTTCCTCAAATATGAACAAGGACTTGCAATGGCAGATAAAGCAACCAAGGTGTGTCCTTGTTTTTTGATTGACTTGTCTTTGTTCGCTGGTGGAGGATCTAGATATTATAACTAGAGGGGGGTGAAAGTGCATATATTACAAATTTGGCGATAATTTTCATTTCAATAAATTTTGGGGAAGTCAATTCCTAATTTATAATTTTTTTAAACAAAATTACAATATAAAAAGTAAATGCTTTAGAATTTTGGGAGGACTGTGACCCCTCTTTAGCCACCACGGCATCTTTCGCTGTCTTTGTCTTTGGTGTAACCCTTCCAAGAATTAGGAGTAATTTTTGGATCGACTGGATTCAAGTATTAAGTTTATGAATCAAACTAATCAGAATTTGTCAATTGGATATTAAATGCTTTTTTGTCTCCTTAAAATCAGAAAACTCATTCATATATCAGGTGATGACTGACCTTGTCATATAAAAATTTCTCTAAGGATTAGTGGGGTAACACAAACACTAGATAGAAATCGTGCCAATATGTATTCTTCTCATCAATCACTTGCTCAAAAGCACTAAATTAATTTCTAATTTGAAGTACAATTATCGATAAGGCAGCTACAAGAGGTGGCTAAGGGGGTCATGGCCCCCCTCCCGCCCAAAAAAAAATATGTTGAATTTTTATAAAAATCCTCTTTAAATTCAAATTTATACACTTTGGCCCTCTGTAGTTATAATTTTTAAATCCGTCATTGATTATGAGGTTTTGTTTGATTCACACCTAGTAGAAAAATAACAGGAAAAAGGAATTAAAAAAAAGGGAGAAATATTTTTCTTTCATTTTCTCTCATTTTAAGAAAAAAGTTCAAAAGAAATTATTGGAGATTGTGAAAAAATAACATGTAAAATCAGAAATTTTTTCCTTCCAAATTCTAAAATTTATATTTCCTCCTATTTGCAGTGAGGGTTGTGTCTTAAGTTCAAGAAACACAATAAAAAAAAAAAAAGATTATCAATATTGTCATCATCCACACCATAATTTTTATGTGACATACTTTAAATTCCCCAACTTGATTTTATTATTAGAGGCAAGTATAGGGGATTTATTAGAGGGTTGTGTCTTATGTTCTCTATGGACTTCAATAGCAACTATTCAAGTTTAGTTAGTGTTTTCCCCTTCTCTACTTTTTTTTTCAAGAACTATTAAGAATTACATTTAGCAAAGATTAATTTCCTATTCGACTAGTGCGAGTGTCCATCTCTAGTGTTATGGGTGCGGGTTTGATTCTCTCTTTTTCATTATTATATAAAAAAAATTTACAATTAGCAGAGATGGGAATTAACTAAAGGTACAACTCGGGTGGATTAGTTTCAAACTGAGTCATGTTCAAGTCTGGTCTAAGTTCTAAAATAGTCAATCCAAGCCCTGCCTTAATTTGAACAACCCAGGTCAAACCTGACTTGAATTAAAATTCATTAGTGTCGGATTTAATCTGAACACGATTATTAATTCCAATTTTCAGATTTTATTCACAAATTGTTTAATAAATCGTTGTCTTTCTCCTATTTTCATTATACACTAATAACTCTAATCATTTTTATCTATTTTTCATTCTAAAAGAAACCAAAAATCAGTAAAATAACTTCTTCAACATAATTAATTTTGAATAAATGTTAAAGGTCAACAAGTTTTTTGAATTATAAAAATGTAAATAGTAATGCTCGTAAGGAATTTCTACTAATCTAATAGTGGATAACTAAAGTATAAAAAATATAATATATTAAATATTAAATTTAGGCTCGGATTATGCTTGGGTTTTCAAAGTCTCAACCCCAGTCTAACTTTAATTTAGATTGAACTTGAATTCTTTTGTCCAAGTCTGTCGCAAAATGTAAAAAATAAAAGTCAAGCCCTAAAAAGTTTAAGACGGCAGGGCAGCTCGATAGAATTTGAGACCTAAAGTTAACAACTTTAAATAAGGCCTTCTTTTATATTTTAATATATATTAATATGATTTTTTTATTCAAACTTTAATTTTCTTACTTTTTGACATAAAAAATTATTAATTAAGTTTTTGTACACAAAATTTATTCTTTTTTTGTTTGTTTTTGTATTCAATTTTTGTTATATATTATTTATTTTTACTCTTCTTTATTTTATTCATTGTATATTTTTTTTACTACAAGTATTTATCACATTTTTATTACCAGTAAAGTCACTAGTTAAACAATTTTTTTGGTTTTCTATATATCTATATATATATATATAGAGAGAGAGAGAGAGAGAGAGAGAGAGAGAGTTTTGTTGAAGTTAGGAAGCTAGAATTCCTACTAAAATTTAAGGAAGATAGAATTTTCTAAAAGTTGTGAAGGTAAAAATTTTGTTATATATAATAGATATTTTAATTATATTCTATTTCTAATAATATTATTTAATTACAAAATTTATAAATTAAGTAATATAAAAGAATTAGGTTATCAAAAAAAACTTTTATAAGATATAACTAATCAGTTTTATAATTCTTTTTCTTTAATCGTAGATTTCTATGAAGTTAGACTCTTAATTAATTTCTGTTATAGAGTTGTACAAAATTAGGGCCTTTCTTTATAAATGGTTTTAGATTTTTATAGATTTTAGATTCCTAATTAATTTATAGTATAAAGTTATAAAAAATTTGAGATTTTTTTTACAGGTAGAACCTAAAGCGATTGATTCTCTTGCTTTATGATAGAATCAACACTGAAAATGAGCTCGGGTTGACCCGACCAAGTTGCACCCTGAATTAACATCATCTGGCGATGTCCAATGCTGCTGGCTGAACTTGAATTCAGAGATTTCCAATTCTTTTAAGAGGCTACAACTCTTTTATTTATTTTTATTTTTTTCAAAAAATACATGGATGAGATCTATCCATTACATGAACATAGTTAAATCGACTCAAAACACATATTTTATAGGTTGCATTGCAAATTCACATATGATTATAGGTATTAGTCAAAATAAATTTTTGGACAATAATTCATGTATTTGTGCCTATATATTCACATTAGGTGAGACCCATTATTTTGGATTTCATTACCAAGACTCGCCTTATATATGAACAATAAAATATTATCTTAAATTTTTGTGATTCTTGTCGGGCATTGTTTGGCGGTGTTAAAAACATGAAAATATGGATTGAATTTTAAGTGTAGTTCCTTTGTTCTGTATAAAATAATATCAAATGTTAGTTTTATCTCCATTCTACCCTGCTAAAGAGACTTAACTTTTATGTGAATGTCACACGCAAGTGATTTTCATTGTCCCTATGATTCACGGTAGGGGTGCGATTCAAGCGAATTAACTCAGATTAAGTCATTTTCAAGTCTTGTCTAAGTTTTAAAAAGTAAATTCGAACCTGACTTTGAACCCAAATAACCCAATCCCGACCCGAATTAAAATTTGTTAGTATCGTGTTCAACCTAAACCTGATGAATTTTCAATAATTTAGATTATCAATTCATATTTTTAGATTTTATTCACAATTTTTTTTAATAAATTGCTATCTTTTTCTTATTTTATTATACACTAAAAGCTCAATAATTTCTCTCAGTTCCTGTTGCTAAAAGAAACCAAAATTCATTAAATAATTCCTTCAACATAATTTAATTTTAAAAAATATTAAAGGTCAATAAGGTTTTGAAATTATAAAATTGTAAATTGTAATGTTTGTAAGGAATTCCTATTAATCTAATTTTAGATAACTAAATTATAAAAAACAAAATACACAAAATAGTAGGTTTGAGCTTGGGTTGGACTTGGGTTCACAAGTCTCAACCCAAATTCAACCCTAATTTAAATCAGACTTCAATTCTTTTCCCAAGTCCAACTTAAAGTATAAAAATAGAGCCCAAGTCCTAAAACATTTGGGTTGACATGCCCAAATTACACCCCTAATTCATGCTGGGTTCCTATAAAACTCATTAATACTGAGATTGCAATAAAAAATAATGAGCCACTGGTTAAATCGGTGACTCATTAACCGATCCTTTTATCGAGTCGATGTCTGAACCAGATTTCATAACTATGATTTCATGTGACTGTTATGTAACTTGTATTATGATTTGAATGTTTGTAAATTTTTATCAAGACTTATTATAAATGATGAAATCACAGAGACAGTCACACCATATAACAATCACATAAATTAACTTTCTATTTTTACCATCCAACATGTTGGTTACATTTCATTTGATCATTCTTTCCATCCATACCCACCAGTGGGCATAGTCTAGCCAGTACCTACATTTGCAGTTTAACATGGACTCTTCCAAACCCATGCATCACAATGGGCTAATTCAATTTGCATGTGACAAGCAAACATCCCATAATATGTATAACTCAAATAAGGACCAGACCAGAATGAAGATAGATCTACTATGCTTCATGAGTCCTATCCAGATGGGCACCTAGGAAAAAAATGAGAAAATTAACAAGAATTCCAGAGGACAAATTATAAGTAAGTTCAATAATTTCAAAAAATTACACTTAACTTGATGCAAAAAATAAAATAGAGCTAGGATAATGTGCTACCAACAACTCACTATGTGCTACCACGAAAAAAAAACAATGGGTATTTTTCCAAAAAGAGCCTTATACGCAGAGAAATTCTAATTTTTGTTAAGAGGAACTCACAATTATAAAAGTAGTAGGTATAACTGCCCAAACCAAAATGAGAGACCTTTAGTTTCAAGAAGATGAAGATGTAACTGAATTATATATCCATTCTTGATTCTCTCTCATTTTATTTCATTTTCCTTTTTTGTCGAACAAAAGAAAATATTTGTAAATAAACCAACACCTGTATAAACAAAATCAAAACCCATCAGTGGGACACCAAACATCTCAGGGATCACCACCAGGAGAAATGCAGGCAACTAGAAATATTGCCACTTTCCTTTCTCAACACCTCTCTCTCTTATCTCTAACTAACTAATTAATTCACAATGGTATTTGAAAAAAAACACACACACACACACACACACACACAAAAACCCACTTCCCTCACCCACCATAACATCATATTTTCACTTCCCACTTCCTGTTTTTCGCTTTCCATCAACAGAAACAGTCTGCCTTCCAGCCTTGTTTAATGGTGGACTAACCCCAGTAGATAGTCTCCGAGATGGCGGTGCTGGAATTAAACTCCTAATGAAAACAAAAAAAAAAAAATTTCAATTCCAAAACACTATTAGAGCACATCAGAATGGAAAGTTAAAAAGTGCAAAAAACTTGCAAACATCAAAGAGAAATATGATGTGTTTCACAAAATTTCTTACTTCCACCTGACTGGATGAGTGGTTACATTTTGTTCTTGTTATATATAGAAAAATAAGAAATATGTTTGTGAGAATGAAAATTTTCCATGTAAATGAGAAGAGAGAGAGAGAGAGAGAGAGAGAGAGAGGGGTTTTGTACAGCAGCAGTCTTGAAAGAAAAGGAATAGAAAAGGGATTAAGGATCATAGTACCTCATTTCTGGGCTCTTTGCTTGCTTTAAATTTGGTTTCTTGATTTTTGACCCCAACCCATTTGGAATGTTGCTAACTTTGAGAAGATTGAGTTGCAAAAGCAAATCTGTCTCAGATGAATCACTAGTTGCAGCCTCGAGGTCATCGGAGTCATCAGTGGAGGCTGTCTCATACCGATTCTTATGTAAGTCATAGTCCTGAGTGTCCCTTCTGTTGGCTGAAACTTTGTTGAAAGATTGTTCTGGGTATATCTTTGAAGGGTCAGGGACACGTCTCTGATAAAACATTTCAGACAACTGGCTGTTGTCTTCTCCCCAACATTCTGATGAAGTTTCATCTCTACTTATACCATCTTGCTTATTTACTATGTCTTTATCAACCCAAGCGCGAGAACCCACTTCATTCTTATCTTCCTTCAACCCAGGATTGCCAAGGGGTGGCCAGGCAGCTGAATTCAATAATAAGTCTTGAGGATCTAAGCTTTTCCTTCTCAACTCTGGCATAGAGTTGTTCCTAACCTGGAATTAGTTTTTTTAAGCCATCATATTAAATATAAGTGACTTCCATTTAGGGTTTCAGCATATGAAAGTCATAACAAATTATTTATAAAGTTCTTGTCTGTTTTGGTGATGACACCATTTTTTGAAACAAAAATCCATTTTTCTGTCCAGTTTGCAGCATGTACAATTCCACCTTTACACATCATATATAAATTTTAAGCAAACAAAACTCTAGTGATTAGGAAACTAAAATAATCACTGTGGAAAAAATCGATATGTCCCAGGTCTATAATTATTGTTCCTGCTGCTATATTCTCAAGTTGAAATCCTATTTTTGTCATTATTGGGCTTAGCACAATGCGGGGCGGGGGGGATCAAACAAAACAAAATACCCGGATGATGAGTTGTGCACACCTCTAAGTTACCAACATCCTCGATAGGTTGCCTCCAACTGCCTGACATATCTCCTACACTCTGGCAACTAGGATGTAAAGGAGAAGAACCAACAGACGTCTTCATTACAAGTTTTTCTCTGCTGCTAGATCTGGATAGCTGAAGGTTTCCTGATTCTCCCTCCTTCCTTGCCAAGGCTGCCTTAAGATTAACAATCTGAAAGTACAAAATAAGCAAAAATAGTAACAATAACATTAAAGACAAAATAGGTGAAAAGGGCAAAATTATTTGGCAAAAATAAACAGCAAATGATGAAAGCAACAGATGTAAGAATATCACATTTCAACACATGGATAATAGACATAAATAGATAGGGCTTCTAAAATCATGGTGCCAAATACATATAATTATAAAGAGTGTAAGAACCTGTTCCTTTAGCTCCTTTACATCCGCACCATCTTTGTTAGCTCGAGCAGCACCAAGTTCAACAGTGGAAACTCGTTCAGCAAATTTAAGAGTACTAATTGTTTCCCCAATAGCATCAGGCTCCGGACTGATGTGAACAAACATTAGAGTCTTGGCTTGCCCTCCTGGTAGATATAAGGGCCAAAGACCTAATTAAACTGAAAAGGAAAGAGAAAAATTTTCTTTTACAGCTAATTAGCTAAAGGATGTCTAATCTTACCAAGTGAATCCTGGAGCAACTGAGTGAGTTTACTGTTCCTATAGGGAACATGTGAATTTTTTTGGGAAAGAGAAGATATGACATCTCCTAAAGCAGAAAGAGATTTATTGATATGTTGTGCCTCCTTTAATCGATCTCCTACCACCTCAGATTTATCAACCCTTTCACTTCCTGCCAGGTCAACCAGATGCATACAACCGCGAAGAATTGTTCCTGATGTCAGGTCTTTTCCTTGAACATGAACTGTCACGCAACTTCAAATATTTATCAAATATAAGTTAAGACATACGATTGGACTATAATCAATGTTATCAAAATCAAAACACCGCATCTGAATTAGGTAATAAATTTTAATAAACCATCACTTCTTTACAAATTTCATCAAGAATTGTTATTGTGAAAGTTAAATTGGAAGGTTTATAAAGAGAAAAAATGCTCATAGTTCAACCCACCAAAAAAAGAAAAAGAAAAAGAAAAAATCTGTACCTATGAGAACGACTACTACGATCATTCATGGCTGTAGAACTGACTACACGGTTTTTATGCCCAAGGTTCATTAAATAAATAACATCAGATGTTGATGAAACTGGTACAATGTTTGCATCTGGCACATTTATTCCCTTCTGAGAACTGTTACGAATCTCTAATGTGTTTAGGAGTCAAGAACACAAAAATGTTATAGTTGGATTGAAGAGAATATGATGAGTTGAAGAAATAAATAACTATCATAAAGGATATCTTTTGTTAGAACCATCAGTTACAAGGAGGTCCCTAACTTGCTCATTGTAAATTTCAATCATCTGAACCGAAACATCATAGGAAATGACGTCTTTCCTCTGTTCTGAGATAAGAAATAAATCGCCCAATGCCCTGTAGTTTACACCTAGGCCTTCCTCTGTAAGCTCTTTGGGTCCAGTCTGTGGATAAATAATTGAAATGAATCAAAATAGTTTCTAAAATGACAAAAAATATGTTAATGTATGAATGTATCATTATTGTGATTGAGGCAACCATGCATGAGATCTCTTACCATAGTATAAGTCTTCCCCGATCCTGTTTGGCCATATGCAAATATACAAACATTGTAGCCATCAAGGACGGACCGAATCAGAGGCTGGGTGTCTGAAAATACCTCTTCTGCAGGAGGCAAAAAGATGGTGCATAAGAAGAAATGCTGACAGCTAAGGTGTATATAAGAAGAAGAAAAACTAAATGGGGACCTTAGCGACCTTGGGTTGCAGATGGACCAAAAACTTTGTTGAAACAGAATGTTTTCTGTCCCTCTTTCCCATATTTTGAAGGAGTGAGAATTCTAATGTTTCGATCATCTATGGGATCTGCAGTGCTCAAACCATTTGCTTGACCAGGCAAGAAAGGCCGCACTCGGCAGTACACCCTAATACTTCCTATTCAAACACAAGCAAGAAAACATTCACTGTCATTATAAATCCTAACACCACCACCTTGTTACATTAGCTTAAGCCACTGCCTGTTTTACCTTTGAGATCTTGCACATGATTGTATAACTTGCGATTTTCATCAAGAACCCTCTGATATCCTGAAGCAGCATGAGCTAGACCATGCAAATGTTTACCTATTGAAGAAAGTTAGGATTAGATGGACATTTCCCATTTATGATCTCTATAACATACAACAATTTGATATGAAACTATACCTAGCTTGTTGACCTCCTCTTGATACTTCATTTGCAAACATTGCATATCTGCTTTTGCAGTATGAAGAGTATGTTTCAATTCCTACAGGATATGAACATCAATTTACTAATTAAACACATAGCGCAAGTTAAAAATTTTTGGTAGTCCATTGCTTCTGAAAAATACCTGTATATCTCTAAGCTGTTGTTCAACCAGCATCTGCTGCTTCAAGACCTGGCCTTTTGCTTCCTCATCAACAGTGTCCTTTTTATTGTAGCATTGCTCTTCTAATATCTTCGTGGTCACTTTGTCCTCCATCTTAATAAATACATCAGTAAAGGAATATGTCACTCAATTGCATTCAAGATCTATTGACAATCTCGACATGCATGCCACAAAATGAACTAACTTATGCAGATTAATTGCTTTTGTTTGAAATTTCTAGGATGAAATTGAAAATCATACCATTATTTCCCCGGAAGTAGATTTTGTGAGAGGCTCATTAGGGCCAGAGACATCCATATTTCCTGGAGTTGTTTTCATCTATCAAATCACCAAAAGATGTTAAATATAATGAAAAGCTCAATAGAAAAATCAACAACCTATATTGGAAGGTTCTCCTACTGCATGACAAGACAAACAATTTGTATTTCCCATTAGATTAAAGAGGGGTATACAATAATCAAAATCAAGAGGTGGAAAGAAGCTTCACATGGAAAAATCTGTTAATGTATATAGTGGTGACATAGCTGCTTACCTGTTCATTTTGGCTCGCTAACCGACACTCAAATTCTTCCATAACTTTGCTTAGCATATTCTCCACAATCTGGGATATACAGGAAAGTAATATGTGTCTCTCAGAACAGATGATAAATCTATGGGACCAGAGAATGCTCCAGTCAAATAAGGATGGAAGAATCCACCCTTCACTACACTGGAGGAAATTTAGCCTGAGACACAACCCAAAGTGTTCTATAGACATTTTCTCTCGAATTAATATTCACCGTGCAATTTTAATATATGCAAAGAATGCCACCAATCAGATTGTTATTTTCACTCAACTGGATGGGGACTTGGGAGTCACTCAACATTGATACATGCTCTCCCTGTTTGCTGTGTATAATCATTGCCCCATCACCCATAACATTTAGCAGTCTCCATCTGAACTCCCATCCCAACTGAGGTCCACTTATAAGATATTTTAATTTATGTAATAAGCATAAGTACACTTACTATTGGAATTTCTTCTTGCTTCTTATCTGCAAGAAGTTCACGAACAAGCATATGCAAGGAGTGAGAGCTACCCTGCAATTTAAAATGCAAACGATTTTAAACAGTCACACATCTGACCCATAATGTCAAAGGGTACTATGAGTACTTAATATGGTAAAGTTCAATTACCATTTCATTAAGGTCATGCCCAAGATCACTGGACGAGAATTGCTCAGCCGACAAACTATCTAGAGACTTCTCACTTGACGATAAGTTCCTTGAAAAGGAATTCATGAATGGTTCAGAATTTTTTCTTACAAAGGGCTTCCCAGAAGTAGCGAGTTTCGAATTTCCACCAAATTTCCACAATCCATTTCCACCATTTTGTTTCCAGTCACTGTACGATTTCAGTGCCAGCACACAGTTAATGATCCTTGAAGATTTTCCTCCCTGCAAATTTAGAAAATGGAAGAAATGTCATAAAAGAAAAGTAACTCTCAGGATGTGGGGCATTTGTTAAGATGATTTTTATTCATTTCCCAATTCAATGTTTTAGACAGGAATTCAACTCAACTCAACTCAACAAAGTCTTAAGCCAAATTAATATTAAAATGACATTCTTCAAATTTCCTTCTAGTGGTACTGAACTACAATGCTCTCGTACCTACCTGTTCCAAATCAGAGGCTTCAAAGGTTGGGAGTCCCCTTTCCTCCACAGCTACAAGAAAGTTTCTTATGTTTTCAAAGTATTGGAATGCAGACAAAGCAGCCCCATCCGGAATAATAATAGAATCACCCGGGGCTTCAACTACCTAAGCAAAATGGGAATAAAGAGCATCAGTAAAGAAATAGTATACGATAAAGAAGAAACATTTACGGAAGAAATTAAATAAAATCAAGAATTAAGCCGAACCCTACTTTTGCCACTGCACCAGGTTGAACCTTGTTGAGAACATTGCACAGGATTATTCCACTTCGCAAACCGAGCCTGAACTCTTCTTCTGAAGGCTCAGCCGGCAAATCTTTACCCCCAACAACTCCAACTGTCTTTCTTAGCCACCGTGCAGCTTCATATCTTCTTAAGGCTGGATAAGACACAGCCCACTATAAATTCAGATAAATCAAGCCACGAACAGAAATATTTCACCTTCCCATTATAAAAGGGTTCACTTCATCCAAAATTTCTCCAAGTTACTCATACACACACATACATAAGTATGTATGAATGTAAATGAAAGAAAAAAAAAAAGGCATGTCTAAGAAAGTTAAAGAGAAAAACCCAGCTGCATTTGATCTCTCTTAAGGGACTCTGTATGTCAAAAAGTATTTTCTTGGTCTAAGAAGAAACTTCTTCAACATCGTTGTCCAATTCAAAGGCAAACGTAAATTCAAGAAGCCTAATATATATCACAGTATCAAAAGAACACAATTGATAAAACTGAATTTATATACTCAATAGAGAATACACAGAAAAAAATCAGTCAAACTTAGAAAGCAAAAAGATGAATGCCACGTGATCTGCATTATAACCCACAAATTTGAATCAAAATTCAGACGGATAATTATCAATTCAAGAAAAAATTTTAAAATGGTGAAGAAAGAATGATCGTACAAGCTTCCTCAGCCTTCCTTGATGCCAAATCAATATCGCTCAATCGCTTTCCTTGCTGCTGAAGAACATCCTCTACAACTGACGCCACAGAAAATGGTAAAAGTCCCTCCATCGCCATAAGAGCACCACCAGAAACCTGACCGTTAAAACAATTCAAGTTCAAGTTCAAGTTCAATATTTCACCATTGAAGCTCAAACCAACACCAATTCAATTCTTTTCTTCACAAAGTCATCCAAATTGAAAACACTTTGTACCAATTTTAATCCAATTCTCAATAAAATGAGAATGTAGATATGTATAATTGTATACAGAGGGCTAGGGAAAATATATATGAAGAAGGTAGAAACAGAATCAACGGAGGGGGAAGTTATAGAAAGAGGGGAGAGAAAATTGAGTTTGATTTTTTTTTTTCTTTACCTTTTTCACACACTCCTCTCCGCCATGGCCTTTTTTTCTTCTTTCTTTCTCACTGCGCGCGCTCTCTCTCTCTCTCTAAAGAACTACACACCAAAGCTCGTTCCGTACCTCTCGGCTCGGACCCCTGGCGGTTTATATTGGACGGGTGAGAAAAGAGAAGAAATGGCTAATTTTAACTTTTTTTCCTTTTTACCGTCACCTTGATATTTTATTATTCCCAAATTGCCCCTATTGTATATTTGTATTATATAGGTTTTAGTTATCTAAAAACTTTTGAGATAATTACACTTACCTCTCCTGAGGTTTCTGACAATTACAAAAACCTCTCCTATGGTTTCAAAAATAACACTGACCCCCCTGTCAGAATTTGTCTCCAAACGCCGTTAACGGATTTGGTCAATTTACCAAATTATCCTTACAAATTATAATTAAATGACAAAATTACCCTCAACAAAATTTCTTAATCCTAACCTCTTTCTTCCTCTCTCATCTCTCTCTCCATTTCTCTGAAAACAAACGTAACCAAATCCTTTACCCAAACCACCTTCATACCCACGGTCACGTCCACCGCCATAGCCGCCGCCGCCGCCACCATATCCACCACCATCACCACCGTAACCACCACCGCGATGGACCCTTGGCTTAACCCGTAAGAACCCTTGGCCGATCTCCACCGCCAATCGTTCCCCCTGTTTGGCTCCGCCAAGAAGACTGCAATTGTGAACCTCAACAGGTCCCTCGCGGCCAGGTCCACGAGCTCCAACCCTAAGTCCCCGCCCACATTCACCACCAGGCAGCAGCAGATCGGGTTCTGCCCGCGGAAGCACCGGCCGGTACATGAGTATACATCTACCTGCTGCACCGCTGCCTCTCTCCTTGTTTCAGTTCCACACAACCTTCACACTGTTTGTTTTGTGGAAGTTATGGTCGTGACCAGCCGGCTGTATCTTCACATATATATATATATATATATATATATATTTATGGGCGTAGAATTGCCTAGAAGGCTGGAGAATTCTTCCTATGTCAGCTACAACTAGAATATGTCGGTTGCTACTGGAAAATTCCCTATTCCACCAGAACGTTCCTACTGTTGTCCATACGCTGATATACACACATATATATAGCTTCTTCCATAATTTAGAAACTTCAAGATTTTCTCTAGAAGCTGCCCCTTTTTAAGTCTAATGAGTGAGATTATGTTTTAAGATTCTAGTGAAATTCGGGAGCAAAGTCTATTTGGAGTAAGAAATTTTTGCCGGGTTTGGAGAAAATTTGGGTATTCGGGCGTGTTTCTGTCAATTTTTGGTTGATGTCTTTAGATTTTCTTGTGTTTTTTGTGATTCTTTTTTGTCATTGTGGTAGGTGTTCTTGAAATTCTAGAGTATTGTGGTGAGAAGTGTGATCTTAGAGGGGAGAGAAGAATGGACAATTTGAGATGGGTTTTAAGTTTTTGGGGGAAGTTAAAGCGGAAAAATCGAAGCTAATGGTTGAAAATGTTGAGGTGGAAGTTGAGGTCCCCAAATCCATCCAGTTTGCCGCTGCTGCTACTGCCATCTTCTTCCCTCATTTTTTCTCAATTCTTCTCCTGTTGAATTCTATCTCAAGAACTGAACCAATCCTCCAACAGCAGCTCCTACTGCTACAATTTCTCTCTCTCTCTCTCTCTCTCTCTCTCTCTCTCTCTCTCTCTCTCGGTTGGCTGCTCTCTATTTCTCCCTTCTTTTTTTCCCCATTTTCTCCTGCACCGTTCTAACTCACACACATACAAATATATGTTTTTCACTCTGTCGGCAGCCTTGCTGCTTCTCTCCAAGCCACACAATACATATATATATATATATATGCCCCACTTGGACCGTCCCACAAACCCAACGAAAACGCCGGTGCCCACGTTTTCGCTTCCACCTGCCATTTTTTATTTCAAATTTGAAATTTTTTTTTTTATTTCGATTGGGCTCTGCGATGCTTTGGAGGAAGATGCAGTGGTTTGGGAGAAGTTGTAATACCCCGACCCAAAATGGCACGAATATCGAGGCAGTCGGGTCGGGCAACACTATATCAATTGTACTTGGAGCTGTTTAATCCTATATTTTATGAATATCAAAATACATATATACATGTGTATTAAATGGGTATATATTATGTATTTATACATTATTATAAAATAGGATATATATATATATATGTATATAAAATAAAAATATCAAACCTACTCCACCTAACCTATACCTATAGGTATGGAGAGGGGTATGGGAGAAATCAGAAAAATCATGGAGGAGGGTATGGCCAGCCATGCTTGGTTGAGTGTGGATGGGGCAAAGAAATATAAATGTATATTTTATATAAAAGTGTATATACATCTCTTGTGTGGGAGTGAGGAAAACAGAGATAGAAAAGTGAAGCAGAGTTCTGGGGCAGTGAGCACGGGGAGAAAAAGCATAGAACCAGAAGCAGATCTTAGAGAGAGAGAGAGAGCAGTAGAGAGAGAAAGAAAGATCAATTTGAAGCAATTGGAGGAAACATACAAACA
The DNA here is from genome assembly GCA_008638375.1 of Nyssa sinensis. Lineage (NCBI taxonomy): Eukaryota > Viridiplantae > Streptophyta > Magnoliopsida > Cornales > Nyssaceae > Nyssa > Nyssa sinensis. Next base: position 12,366,521 of record CM018039.1, on the reverse strand, counting down.
GGTAACCAATTATGCTCGTTGCTTCAACTTTTACTCTATGCTGTTATAGATCTAATTTTGAATTTATGGGAATCAAAATATGAAAGAAAAACATGAAAACCAAGAACTTTAGCTACGGTCAACAACGGTAGATTTTGGTAGGTCCATTTGAACGCGATTTTAGGACTTAAAATGGGTAGCCAAGTTCATTAGGAACTCAACGGAATTTGAACCATCTAAAACGGTTGAGAAATGGCCATTCTATGGCCGATTATTCTCTCGCCGGTGCAACGCCGGAAAACCGGCTATGGGTGTCGGAAAACCGTGGCCAATCCAACTAAAAACAGTCTAAAAATGATGCTTGAGATTCTAGAAGTGTTTTGGCACAAAAACCGTAAATTTTGGGCTTCAAAAATGATGTAAAATGGTGGGTTGACCGAGATTCCGGTGACCGGAATTGACAGGGGTGATCGGAGAAGACCACCGGAAAAACGGGGGGCATGTCGGGTCAAGATGGGACCGGATCCGGGTCTGGGTCGGGTCGGGGCCCGACCGGATCCAACAGGCGATGAAACTACGCCGTTTCATTTAAGAGTTTTAAAAAATATTAAATTAGGGCTGACGTCAGCATGACGTCAGCATGACCCATTAAACCGGTTCTCTGGAGAGGACTGAACCGGTTGGTTCAGTGCATAACCGGTCCGGTCTAGGGTTTTATTAAGTGAACCCTCTGGTCCAACGTTTTAATTAAAAAAACAAATAAACCAAAACTTATGATATTTACAGTTTGGCCCCAACTATCCACCCTATTCCAAATCTGACCCAGACTTTGGAGAATTATTTCAAAAACACCCCTGGAAAATAATAAAATAATAAAATAAATCATTTAAATAATTTATTAAATAGGTAAAATTACCATTTTACCCCTGAGTCACAAATAAGTCAAATGAAGTCCGAACGGGGCGAATGAATAGTCAAACTTTATTATCTCGGGCATTCCGGATCTAATGGTGGGACCCGTTTTACGAGATGGGACCCCGAACATTAGAATACAATAAAAACAAATCTTAAAATGACCAAAATACCCCTATGTCCTGATAAGGCAAGTTATATGGGTATTCTTACTATCTCGGACCCACTGAATCCAACGGTGAGGTCAGAATTATAAAAAGACGTTTCGGGAATAAAAGTACCTACAAGTACAAAAGACAATTTTGCCCTTTTTAATCCGGACATCCGATTTAAGATCTGTAAAAGCCTAAACTTATTTTATTCGACGTTCCGAATACAATGACGACATCTAAATCAGTAATAGAGATACCGATAGCCAAGATTAGCAAATTTGAATATCGAGTATGGTTCGATTACAGTTATAGACTGAGTTATTTTCAATTGACAGGCACGTCAAAAGAGAAGGGGAAGGAGACTTTAATTAGTTGAACTACTGAGAATCATTTTTGAGGTAAGTAATTCTGACGCTTTAATATGGGTTATTCCCAGCCAATCACGTTATTGTTCATATGCTGCCAATTTGTACTCCATTACTACCTGATGCACTTGATTTGAGCCAATCGACTTGTAGATATCAGTTTACCTGATTTTGGATTTGACTTGCTTGCTTACATCACTTTGAGATTGATCATTGATATTTGAATATTATTACACTATCGTACCATGACCTAGTATTGAGATTCATTCTACTGATTCCATACACTTCGTGTTTTGTTGTTTGTGATATCAAATGTTGGTACGATTGTACATCTTGTATGGGATTTTGTCGGTCATGATATTTGGTGTGTACTCGGGGTTGTGCTCAGTCACAATGACCCATCCATTCACAGATTTCGTGGGGGAAAAGACCCATTAGGGTCTGTTGTGTCCTACGGGACCTATATTGAAAAGAGCTCTAACGCTTTTCAGAGAGCCCGAGGAACCGTGGCAGATCTGAGCGTGCGTTTTAGTGGGGTATGCCGGGCCCCGGGTAATTCACGTATATCTGGGTTATTTGAACTCGATGTTGACTTATTATTGTTTCCATTGTATGATCATATTTTTATATCCCGTGAAATGATCATATTGTTGCAAGCATGGTATATCTTTGATTGGCTAACGTATCGTTGTGGCAGCAATCCATCATGATAGGCCAGACTCCAATTTCATTTGACTTTGTTATTGACTCTTGTGTTATATTGTGGGATATGCCTTTTGGACCCTCGGGTCAATGTTTTGCACATTTTGGTGACTGGCTACGTCTTCATTATTGTTCACTGGGCTATCTGTTATTCCTTGTTCTATCATTTCGTTGGACAAACCCGAACCCACATTAAAGCCAGGAAATTACTTATTGGGCTATTAGCTCACCCCTTCTCCCTTAAATTTTTCAGGACAACAAGAATTTGGGGAACCCTCAGGCGCTCCAGGGATTTAGACGCTGCTAGTTACTGGTAGCTGTTTTGGCGAGTTTTATATTAAGTTGAATATTGTCAGGTCTTAATACTCCCATGTCACCACGGTCCTGTTTGTTGGTTTTGTTTTTGAAGGATCTGTATTTAACACTTATAATTTTTGGACATCCGTCAAATGGTAAACTAACTGTGCTACCAGATATTTTAATGATTAAGAAATGCTTTTGTTAAAACTTTACCCAGCATTTTAGATCCTTTTGGACGGGGAACGGCCCACGGGCCGCAGACCCGGGTCACGGATCCCTAATCCGCATAGGGTGGGTTTTGGGTCGTGACAGAAGTGATGACTGGTAGAGTAGATAGAGAAAGAGAGAGATGCTAGAGAATGCAGTTGGTGTTGATATGGGTAAAAATGGTATTTTAAAAAGTATTTAAGATGACATCATCTAAAATCGTCAGTCAATTAACGTTGACTGACGAAAGGGATACTTCTGTTACTGATAATAAACCTCAAGGGAGGTTAGTGTAATTTTTTAAACTATAAGGGTACCATGTGTAATATCACTAAACCTCAAGGGAGGTAAGTGTAATTTACCCAAAACTTTTTTATATGACATCTAAAAACTTATTTAAGAATAAATACAAAGATATTATTCAAAGAATGTAAATGGTCATTCACTGTTTAATTAGTGTGGGTTTGATTTTTTAAAGTTACATACACGTATTGTAGTATAAAAAAAACTTGTTTAATAATAATTTATTTTAACAATCTTTTTTAACTAACAACCTAATAATTAATCTTAGAGGGTGTTTTCACATGCTTCTACTTCTTGTATTATTTTTTTTGAAATATTTAATTTTTTTTTCCAGAGTACGGTTTTTTAACTTTTTTAATAATCACTAAAAATATTGGGTAGTGTCATGAATTCATCCGAATTTTTGATGATCTGTTTGTGATCCCAAATGACCCGAAAAATGAGTAATGTGTGAGTTTTCTACCATTGCCACGAGATCTGGAGCAGAGTCCCCGAAAAAACTTCTTGACCTGCTTTTGTTTTAGGCCCATGCTTTTCCTTATGTTGTAATTCACTTGTATAAAAATATTATCTTTTAGGGTTTTGAGATAGAGAGAGGAGAGTCGTCGTTAAGAAATAAGGGATTTCAAATTTTGAGAGTTTTTATTTTTTGTAATCTTTTTGATACATAATAAATTGATCATCGATGTTTGTGAACGTATGCATCTTGTCAAACCACATAAATTTTGTGTCTTCTCTGTTCATTTTGTTTTATTTTTATTCATTTAAGATCGATTTATTATTTGTTTGATCACTTTTGTAACAAAAAAAAAATACCATCCCAATTCTTTGAATGAATGTTTTTTAATCATTTTAAGGCACGCAAACCAAATTCACATGTTCAAGTAAATAAGTTTAATCATATGACTTGAGTTTTGAACTTTTGAATCCGAACATCTCTCAATTAAGGTTTTTTTTTATGATTGTAATGTGCATGAATGGTCATTGGCGTATAAACGGTTAGAAATGTGAATGGAGTAGATTTTTCGGGTAATACATTCCGTCTCCTCATTAATGGAAGGATGAGTTTGAAAGTTTTGGATGAAAAAGAAGAGATGCGATAACTAAAAATAAAAGAAAAATGATTGATAAAACATATTTGAATATTTAGAAGAGAAATAAAAAAGAATTTAATTTCTCTTATTTTTTTGAGAAAAATATTAAAAAAAAAATTCTTAAAATAATTTTTTCAATCTAAAAAGTCTTTGATATATTTTTTCTATCTAAAAGAAACTTTTAATACAAAAAGTTTAATTGTTTACTTTTATCTTAAAACCGTTAAAAGATATTATTGATTAAACTAAAATAACCTTCAAGATATATTTTAAAAAATACTAAATAATAGATACAACAAATTTTTCAATCTAAAAAAAAATAATATTTTTTTTATTTATCTAGAATGCCTAAAAAATAAATTTTTACTTTATAAAATATTATATTTTTTTGAGATTGAAAAATTTATTTTATATATATTTTTTTCTAAAATGTATCTTAAATGTCATTTTAGTATAATTAGTAATATTTCTTAACGATGTTAAGATAAAAATTAACAATTAGACCTTTTGTATTAAATTTTTTTTTTTTTTTGGACTTTTTAGATAGAAAAAATATATTATAAATTTTTTGGATTGAAAAAATTTATTTTAGAAACTTTTTCGTATTTTTTTTCCTCTTATTTAGATTGTCAGAAGAAGAGAAAAAAAAAAGTACATACAGACTATAATTATATAATTTTTTTCTCATAAGTTTTAGTTGTTAAATTAAGGGCACATTCGGTATGAAATGAGTTATTTTAAGAGTAAAACCAATTTAATTCAAAGAATGCTAATCGAACACAATTTAACTTTATATGATTGATAAATTTAAGTGTGTTGTGAGCTAATATGATAACAATAAATCACATATATAAAATACCATAATTTATAGTAGAAAAAATCCTTCAAAACGGAAGGTAAAATCCCATCGTAACGCCCCCCCCCCCCCCAACAAACGTGTTGATTTTGCATATATTGAGAGAGATAGACTGAAAACAGATCTAACATTCGAGATTATCAATTTCATTATGCTTGACAACTTAAACATTTTATAATTGTATTAGGCAATGATCCCTTGTTCAACGAACCCAAAAAAAAAAAACCTCTATTATTTTATTTTTAATAATTTGGTATTGGGATGTTTTCATTCATCACTACAATGATTAAAACCACATACCAATTTACTTTTATGAGTCCTAAAACTTACTGAGAAAAAAAAAATGGTTTCTTCTATCTTCCTATCATTCAAAACATGTGAAAGATAGTTTATATTTTTAAAAATATTCCTCTAAAAAGTTTTTTAATTGCCACTTAGCTGCAAGGAGGAGATCATGAAGACAGTTGAAAGAGAAAAAAAGTAGAAAACAAAAGGAAAAGGAGACCCTAGTCCAAGCATATGGCCCTCTGCCTCATCTCCTTTCCTCTCCCACAGTCCCACTAAGACATGATATTGATAGATACCCATTAATAGGCCTTTTATGGACATAATTTTTTATTTTTTTTAATTTTTAATTGCCACTTAGCTGCAAAAAGATTTGAAGGTTTTTATTGTCAATTCAACTGCCCCTGCCCCTGCCCCTGCCCCTGCGTCAACGTTTCAAAATATTCAAACAGTTGGTTAGGACCGAACCTGGGAGGTTAGGACGAAGGCTTTAGAAAATGTTTCACTGAGAGTGCAATGGTGAGACCGAAGAAAACTCAACACGCTGGCTAGTAGTGTCATGTTAATTAGGGGCACAACGCTGCCGGCGGGAACTACCCAAGTGGTGCCCATTTGCTCGCCTAAAGCCCCCCCTCCCCCCAAAAGCATGTTTAGGATATGAGAGAGAGAGAGAGAGAGAAGCATATTAAATTAAATTAAATATTATAAAGAAAGTTTCACTATCCAAATCAAAACTATCAATGAGAGAACAGACTAAATTACTTAACTAAATTTGGATTTTAAAAATAATGATGAAGTAAAATAATAGAAATGATTTGAGGAAAGGAGTCTGAACTGAAACAGAGACACTCCAGTTTTCTCTAAACATGTTGGGAAGGGGGAGGGGGGGTTCACTCTCTTAATAAGTGGGTATCATTACAATTTCAATATGCCTCCCAATTTTTATTGAAAGGAAGCTACTCCTAACTTGAAGAAAATATTCCTTAAAGTAAAATAGTTGGTAGTGAGATACATACTTTCTGATCATAAGAACTTGGTGCATTGGTTATATTTAAGATTTCACTCTTCTCTCAAGAGTTAAGCTTTTTTGAGATGAATTTAGTGGTCTTAAACCTTTTATATCCTACACTTTTTCTTATTTTACGTTGATAAAAAAAAAAATAATAAATCTCACATCAAATAAGAACTTGATGAGTTGGTTGCATTTAACGCTCCACTCTCCTTTCAAAAGTTAGGTCATTTTGAGGTGTGAAGAAATAAAGAAGAGAAAGGAATTTATATTTATTTCTGTGTGTTTAAAACTGTACAATATGAAGTCTGTTTATAGGTACAATATGAGAATACAATGTGGGAGTGTATCCGATGTGGGACAAAGTGGTATGAGTAATCTAGAATATTCTAACAAGGTGAATTTAACGAATTTAAGCCTTCTATATCTTACATCTTTTCTTATTTTATCTTGATAAAAAAAATAATAAATTCTTTGTCGAAATAGTAGTACTAGTGATGTAAGGAGTTGCATATGTGTCATGGCAATTGAAAAAGTAATTGTTGCCGTATGAATAGGAGTCCTTCATTAGGGAGAAATTATTGTATGGTTCTAAAATATTGATTCAATATAGTCATTTATATAAATTTATATATTTTTTAAAAACCCAACATATTATATACATGTAAGTTCATAATTAGTCGATACCAATGGTCCTTAACCAAGTAAATAACTTATCTTCAATAGGTGGGAAAATTAATTTTTCCTTTCCAACAAAAATATACGAATAGAAAATAAAAATAAAGATGATTAAAGAAATACCATTTATTTTATATCCATACATTAATTTAAACTTTCTTTGTGTAATTAATATAATATTGTCACGTCATTAGTATTAATAAGACTAAAATGGAATGGGTTCAAGAAAAAAAAAAAGAATGATCACTCTATTTATTTGTTTGCCTAAATACCCAAGAATGGAATGACGATTCCATTCTTGGAATGGAATTAAATTAACATGTTATAGATTTGAGTTTTAGGGTTAAGAAGAAGAAAAATATGATGAAGACTAAGAAGAAAAAACAAAAAGAGAAAGAAGAAGAACAATGAAGATTGACGAGAGGAGCTTGTAGAGAGAACAGAGAGAGAGATACCAGAGAGGAGCTTGAAGACTTACCAGTGGTGATCGACAGAAACTCTTTTCCACAATAAGATCCAAGCCAGTAGAGAGAAAGATGTGAGAGATCTGATTTGTGCGTGTGCCTTTTTTTTTTATTTTTTAGCGAGATAAGAAAGTGGGGGGGTTATTCCTATGGTAATGGAATGGGTATTCCACGGCTTTTGATGAGGAATGATATTTCTTGTTTTTATGAAAATACTCATTTAATGCAGAATGTTCATTCCCGTTTAAAAGCTCTACTCAAAACGTGGGAATGGAATAAACTTAGGAATGGTTATTCCATTCCTAAGCTCATTTCAACCTACCAAACGAGCCCTCTCTCTCTTTCACACACACACAATAATAAAATTACAAAGTCCAAAAAATTCCCAATCCTCCAACCAAAGTTATGCATTCTATATGCATGTAACAAAATATCTAGATGAATAATATTAGAATGTCCAAACACTCGCATGAAGTGTTTGCACCATGATGATGAGCCTTACTCTATGCGAGTGTTTGGACGACATTTGGGTGCCAATATTTAGACCATAAATTGTTACTCTATCTAAATAGCTTCAACAAACAGAACATAACTTTACATGTAGAAGCATAACTAAAAAGAAACTTCACCTTTTTTAATTTCTTGGGTTGCCCAAATGGTTCAAAATGTATAACAGAAAAGAAGAGGTAAAAAGAAGCAATTTTAAGCACACTGGCCCTTAGAAGCAGCTAATAATCATAGGCCAAAGGGCTTTCAATTCAAAAAGATCAGCACTCACACATTTGTTTTGGAAAATATGTTTTGACAATATTTTCTCCCTTTCTAATTTCTCATAATGATGTTCAAGAACAGAAGTATAAAGAAGATGATCTTCTCCCATAAAAAAACTAATGCAATTATTTATTTTTATTTTTTATTTTTTTGTAAGCAATCCAATTGCACCAACTTTCCTTCAATGGCTCAGTAAAATTTGAGAGTGGCCAAATTATGCAACCAATCATGCATGCTTTTCTCACATAAAAATTAAAGTGGATGTAATCCAGGGCCATGTCTTGCAATGGTACAATCTGCCACATGCTTAGGTAGTGAAGACCCATGCTTTTTGCCTGTGTCCCTTGACATTCATTTTCCTAATTTAGTAAGATAATATCTAAAGATGCAGGGTACCCTTTTCCGAATTTGTATGTCTATGGCTAAGGTTGGAAGGACATCTTTTTTGGTAACTGCATTGACAAGGAAAACATTAGGGTTGCTCAACCAAACATTGAACTGACTCTTTGATTGAGATGGGCACAAATACTTGGCCCAGACTTACTTCCAGATCACAACTATTCTAATGAATAATTATTCAAAAAAGTTATTGAATTAATTTATTCATTAATTTCAAAAATATCCTTAACAAATTCACATGTGAACAAAAAAAAAAAACTAAATTCAGACTACTCTTCTTTAAATCTAAACAAAAAGATTAAAATTTATTCTTTAATTTCAAAAATACACTTTTAATATATCAGCAGGTGAACAGAATAGGTAACTAAATTCCTCTTCTTACTTTACTAGTTGTATCGTCTGAGTCAAGATGAGCTATCAGGGTATGCATTGGGCGGAAAGCAAGGGAATGTCATCTATCTCTCCATCAGGATGTGCGTGTGAACTTCGGTCCTTAGAGCATCTCCCATGGACTAGTTAAAAAATCCACCCATTAGTTGCAACTTAGGCATGTTATTGCTCTTTATATCACAAGTTAACTTTAACAATCTTTCTTCTCTCCAATGAACATGTTATACCTTCCTCTATTTGGATCCCACACTATTTTTTATTATCTTGACTATCATACCTCTCTCCTCTCTTTCTTTCTCTATTGTATCATCTAAAATATTTAAAAAATAATTTTTTTTTTCACTGTACTGGCTAAACTGCTGGCTGCAATTAACAAAAGTTTTGGCTACTGACACAGTTAACAAGTGAGCTAACATATCCAATGGAGCATGAAATGAAAGCTAATTGATGACACTAGCACCCCTGGTAACGGCTCCATTGTGGATGCCCTTATAGCTCTACACTGCTACTGGCCACTTTCGTTCCTTTACCCTACTGTATACCGAGCATTTCTTTTATTCAAAAATAGCTCATCCAGAAGAAAAAATAATTGAAATGAACATATGCTTCATATAAATAAAAATGTTGTTCATACCTTGATAGTCATGTGTGTTGATATCAATTAAGTGAATGTAATGCAAATATTGCCCTATTTTTTTTTATTTTATTCTTTTGGCTACATATATTTGAAATATAACCAATAAACCTCCCTGTTTAATATTACTTATCAATTAGTTTTTTGAGGTATTTTTGTTAACTTTACATAGATAGGTATATTTCATGACTTTTTACCTGATAAATTCCATAGAAACAGAAGAAAGAAATGTGACTCGTGAAGAACATATGGAGAACATCAAAGGAGAAATTTTTTGAAACTTGATGAGAAACTGCATCAAATCGAAAGTATGGAATATTGTAAAAACAAATATCAAACCTAGTTTATATCAATGTTTTGAAAATATTGGGTTCAAATTTTCTGTTTCAGAAGTTTTTCAAAATGAAAACATTATGATTTCTGAACATTTAGAAGGCCAGAGAGAATAAAATACTAGGAACCATGGTCACTCATGAGCGTCTCACACCTGGGCTTAATTGATACCTATATGTCTGTGACCCTTATGGATAATTGCATGTGTCAAGGTTTAGGGCTCATTTGGCGGTGTGGGTGGAGGAGAAATCGCAGGAGCAGGGCCAAAATCGTGCATGTGGCCGGCGATTTTCTGCCTCACGTACACCACCAAACGGCCTCTTACTCAGTGTAAAACTGGTTCCTTGTCACAAAAAATAAAAAAGGAACAACCAAAATAATATCTTATCATCATTTGTACGGATGTTTTCACGTCATGTCTCGAAGAAAAAGTTCAGTAAAAAGATCTCATCGCTGAATCCTACTCAAATTTGTATGAAAAATAGGAACAATAGCAAATTTTCAATCTTCGATTACCAATTCAAGCTATAAATGACTATGACATAAAGTCTTAATTGGCTAGATGAGAATGTTCAAAGTTTGCTTTTCAAGTTAAACCTAGCTGTGGATTTAGACTTTTTAGTTGGGAAATGATCTTCATTTTCAACAAGTGGCTTGAATATCGTAAAATGTTGCAGAAAGAATCATGTCCCACAGTTCCTTTTCATTTTATTATCCCTTTAAAATCATAGTAAAACCTCTAACCCCATCAAAGCCCCAAGAATCCAGGGCTTACTTCACACACACACACATACACACACACACACACACACATATATATATATATAAAAGAAAGAAAAAAGAGTATGTCAGTTCTCAGGGTCCAGTCTAAACTAAACTTTGACTGGTCCCAGGATTGGAAGTACATCAGTGTTTGATACAGTTTATTATCTTCATAAGAAAGAATAATTAAAAAAATAAACAAACCAAACAAATGGAGGAAGAAAAAGAAACCAACATATTTAATTGTGATTAAGGGAAAGTCAGTGATGACTCATTCCCAAGAAATCATAGCAGCCTCCAAGTTCTATTCCATTTTTGAAGGCCTTACTCTTCTGACCTACCAAAATATGATGGAGAGTTAAAGAGAAATTCTTGGCCTCTCATATCTTTTTCTCCTTTTAAAAAACAAGAGGTGCCCTTCACTAAAACCCCACTCACATTCTCAAATAAACTTGTCCTAGGTCCAACACTCTTTTACAAATTTTTTTTTTCAAAAAACCTACCTTAAGAACTAACAATTTAAGGGTAGGCATTGGCATGGAAGCAACTTCTTGTCTTGTGAGGTAAGATTGCATACATTTGACTCTCTTCAAATTCGATCTACAATAACAAAAACTTCTAAGAAATACTTGATCGTACTGAGTCCCTGGTTCAAAACTCACTAGATACATATTCTCTTAGAAGGCCACCGACCTTAGATTTACCTAATTTGAGTAAAGAATTGGCTTTGCATGAGTTCAGAAGGGTTTACTCTAGTGTGTTCCTCTAGCCACTGGAGGTGGGCTACTACCTAACTGAATAAAAGATGATCGACGATTCCACCTATTGCCAAAAAAAAAAACACAAAAAGTCCTTTTTTTAACCCTAAGAACAAACAATTTAGAATTACATTAAAAGCTGGTCTGAAATCATGATGATTATCTTCTTCTTTCTTCTTTTTTTAAAGTTCTATTTTATCTCATATGTTCTTTTTAATACATCCCATGTGTCCTGGTCATGTCATGAATCTCTATTGAACTTGCACTCTATGAACTCTGATTGTTTTCCATTTATTCATATACTATTGCAGAACTAAGATATTAGATTGGTAAAGTTCTTTAGGCCCCATTTTCTTCTCTAAACTTCCAATAGAAAAATAAAGCTCTAAGAACCCTTTATATTATTGCCCAATCTTCTTTAATGCCAGACTAAATCTTGCATTGAGAAAGAATATAAAAAAGAAGAATATAGTCTAACTAGCTAATTGGTCCTAAAGCTTCTAAATGGGGATGTTTTTCTTTTTGGGACAAAAGGTTCCATTTTATAAGTGAGACTAATCACTATCTTTATTCCAACTCTTCAACAAACAGTACCTTTCAATATAATAAACCAGGATGGTCCCTTGAATTCGCTATGATCTAATGAACTTAAATTTTTTTTTTGAGCAACTAGACATGGTTGTCATAAGCACTCCAAGTCATTGAACTGGACAACTCAACCCTCCCAAAGCTCTATGGGGAACAGTGATGAGTTGTTTCTAGAAGAAAGGTGAGTCCAACATTATAGATTAGACCATATATATGTATATGTATTGATATAATCATTGGACTACAAGCCTAAAGGAACAGTTTTTAGAAGGGTTTTTAGTTTTAACTTTCAAGTATAATAGATAGGTTGTGATTGCTTGCAATATTGTTACATTAATTTTAATTCTGCTACAATCATGAGCTCCAAGCCTATACTATTATACTTTTACAAGAGTTATGAGTTTCAAAGTTATTTAGACAGGTTGTATCTGTATCTCTCTCTCTCTGGTTAAATGACTCCAAAGAAAGAAAATTTCACGTGCCGAACAAACCTTTCACGCATGCAGCTTACGCTGCGGATGGATGGTGAGACCTGTCATGAGTCCCTCCCACTTGAACTATATTTCGTATGGAATGTAAAGCCTACTTCTCAATGGTACAACATTTTTTTTTTCTATAAATAAAGAGTCCAACATAAGCGTCAAAATAGGAGTGCAACCCATGTATATATACATAGAACTGTAAACTGATTGAATTAGGGGTAATTCAAATCATACTTGTTAAAAAAATTGTTAGATTAGATCGAACCAGATTTTTTGTCGAATTTACAAATTCTTAATCCAAATTCAAATTTATTAACTATCGAATCAGATTCGATCCAGTAATAGTATTAATATATATTATGTAAAATTTAAAATATATAAACTCAATTTAAGAAAGACTTATATAATTTAATATTTAACATATTATAAAAATTTAAAATGTAATATATAAAAAATTAATATAAATGTTATATTTAATTGGATGAAACCGTTAACAAATTTGATTTGTTTTATGCAATTGATGATTCAACATAGTATCAAAACTCTCGTTCTAAGAGTTCTTAGGTTCAAATCTAACCCCCGTTCATTCCTCAGCTTATTACGTTAGGGTTAACTCTCTCATTCTGTTACATGAAGGTTCGCACTTTGTTTTGTTAGTGTACCAACTCCATAAATTCTCCTTATTCTCCACGTATAAGACGGAATTACACGTAAAAGGGGGTGTTAAAACAACTTGACATACATTGTTAGATTCATTCTCTAACAGCTTAAGTTTTTAGAGCAATTGATAATTTAACGCTTAAGTTTTTAGAATAATTGATGTTTTAATGTGAAAAAAATAAGGTATCCAAAACAAATTTTGTTTTAACTTCATATGAGATGAGTTTATCACCTAAAAAATACCATTTAAGATATCCATCTAAATTCTGATGGCCTTAGTCATGGCTTGGGCCTGAGATGGGCTTTTGTTGATGCAAACGCTAGAAAAAAAGCAACAGCATGTAATTATGTAAGATATCAAACTAAATTCCAATTGCCTTAGCCAAGGCTAGGCCAATCTAACCTATGGCCAGTTAATTGGTTGCTTTGGCAGTGGACCCAAAAGGCCTCTCAATTAATTGATGTGGAGAGCTCAAAACATGAGATTAAGGATAAGTTATGTCATGTGATTGTGTGATGATACTTATAATTTTATTTTTATAGTGAGTTTCGATAAAATTTATAAGTATTTGAATTTTAATAAAAATTACATTGGTATGATTGTTATATGAAATATTTTTTTATTATTAAAAGGGTTTGGAGAGGGAAGAAAAGAGAGGATGAGAATTTAACTTGTCTAATTAAAGCCACTAATAATATTTAAGTTTTGTTTGACTCAAAGATTTAAGGAGGGAAAGGAAAAAGAAAAGATTAGAAAAGAAAAGAAAATTATTTTATTTTATTTAATTACTAAAAAATAGTGAAAAAAGAGAGAGTGAAAGTAAAAGTTTTTAAATTTTATCTGTCATTTCTATTTTCTTTTTGGAAAAAAAATTAAAATTAAAATTTTTCTTAAATAAGAGAGGAAGTACAAAGGAAAATATTGTTTTTCCTTAAAACGAAGTAAGCAACAAAAATTTTATACTGCATGATGCGAAAAACAGAGAGTTCATACATATACGTGTTGAAACTCAACTTGACTCAAAAGATTAAGTCACTATATCTCAATTGCGTGATTTTATGTTAATGAAACTTTATCTTTCTGTCTTTGTCTTTTTCTTTGTCTTTGTCTTTGTCTTTATCTTTATCTTTGTCTTTGTGCAACAAATAACATTGAATAAAATGGTCCAACATTCATCGATAATATAGTTTTAAGAATGAAATTATTAAAAACATGTCTATATTGTACAAAACATATGTGCCACAATTGTCTGTTATATTGGGACCTTAGACTAAAAGTGAAAATTTTATTATGATGGCTAATTACAGATATATATATATATATATATATATATATTGCCAGCTATGCTTCTCTCTAACAGTGATGTTAAATAAATTTGGATCACCTTATCACATTTTTGTAATTGTTAGCATCTAAGAGACTAGTCATTGTTTGATGAAGTAGCAAAATTGGCAAATTCAAGTCTTGAACAATGTAGTTCTTATGACTAGTCAATGTTATCTATAATTGTTTCTTGTAGTACAATATTGATAGTATTATTCTAATGTTTATTGGACTAAAATAGTGATAGTAGTATTCTAATGTTGACTTAATAGGATAAAACAGATATAATAATATATGAATTAATTATAGGTTTTAAAAAGACAATAATAGTTTCAACATGTGTAATTTATGTAATAAATGAGATTGTAATTGGAATTTAAAGAGTCAAAATGGAAATGCTAGCTAACCTACTTTGTGTGTCATTTTGCAGTAAAAAGTAGTGTCAACGCATATGTTAAAGCATTGCCTGTCAATCATTAAAACATTAGTTAAAAGACTAGATTTTGAAAACATGCATTCTCTTATTTTTACTCGCAAAATACTAGTAAAATATTCATTTTAGTAAAACCAAAATTATATTACCTAAAGAACATCTCTAGTTGTGAATTTAACTCAAATTCAAATTTAAATTTGAGTCAAAATCTTCAAACAAGCCTCTCCAACAGTAAACTCAAACCCATATCAAATTCATTTTTACTCAAACTTAAACCAAAATCTGTAAAATATTATTTATAAACTCAAATTTACAATAGTTACAAGCTATTCATGAACTGCTGGAAAGCATCAAACTTAAATGAGACTTTTACTCAAATTTAAGTATAAATTTAAATAAAAATTTAAGTCATTGTTGTAAATGGCCTAACATTAACTAATATATAAATAAATAAATAAAAAGAATCTTAATAATAAAGTTGTGTTTACTACAATTTAACACAAGTTAAACTCATGGCATCATTGGAGATGCTCTAAAGGGTGTTAGATTCATGCCAAATGAAAGTCATCAAGTAAATACAAACGTAACGAGATATTATTCAATAAACTGTCATGTACTCTAAATTTTTAAAAAATTTGTGAAGTTTGTAAAATACTGTCACAATAATTTAGTGTAATAATATCGCTGAATAATTACTGCTCAGAAACAGTAACTTCTCAAAAAGACAATGAAAGAAATTTACCTCATTTTCCCTCGAAAGAACCTGCCACAATTTCCGAGTTCCATTCAATGTCTTATGTCTTATTCAAAATAAAAAAAGAAAGGATAAAAAGTTTGAAAAAGATAGGCATGTTGTCATTTTAAAGAGCCAAAAAGCACATAACATGACTTAAACTCTCCACCCACTATGCTTTGAATCTATACAATGATTAATTACTATTTCATGGAACCCTATACAACATCTTTAAATCATATACAATGATTAATTACTATTTCAACTATGCAAATAGTAATTTTTTTTGCTTTTCTATTCACTTTTTTTCTTTATTGCCATGTAAAAATGTGACTGAGACTGAGCGGTTACAATCAACAGATTTGGTTGTTAATTAATTTGCTATATTAACCACTAAACAGTATGTAATTAATTCAATGTGTTTGTATGCTGTGGCAGAGTCACATGAGTGTTGGGAGACAATGGCCCTCCCAAATGAGGAAAAATAAGAGACCCAGGTATGATCATATGAAGAAACTCTATAATCATTTAAATATATTATTAATATATATATATATATATTAAATTAGAATATTTGCATTACGTTATTTGTGTCATGTGTTTGAAATTGATGTGAATGATCATAAAATTTATTTGTGCTATCTTACCGGAAGAAATTTTTTCCTCCCAAACTTCTAAAAATGTAACTTTTTTTTATTTAATAAGACAGAAGCTTAAATCTCTTTTTTTTTTTTGTCTCCCTAAGTTCATGATCTAGATTTGCCACGGCTTCTACGCTCAAGCTTTCCCATGGTGAGATTTTCTTCATAGGTAAATGGGGAAGGAGAGAAACACAATTAAAATACTCATATTTATTGTATTTTTGTAAGTCTTTCCCATAGTGAAATTAAAATACTCGTATTTTTGTAATGAATAATATTGTGCATTATAGTTATCACCCGAGGGCGTGGCTGGTAAAGATATTGATGATAAAATTCAAGCGTCTCAAGTTCGAGTTCTATCTGTGTTAATCGTTAGTAATTAGAATTTAAAATATAGACAAGACTTAATCTAATGGGCCTAAGCTGACTCAAAATATTCTTACATAGAAAAATATATATTTATGTATTATAGTTTTTATCTTATTTTTTTCATTTTAAAATATAAGATAAATACATCTCATAATTTTGTATTTAGGAGTGAAGAAATAGGTAAGAAGATTCATTACATATATGATCGGTGTTATTGTCAAAATAAAGATGACTTTTGCTAATATAATTACTATTATAGGCAGTTATACCAATTGCTTCCATAGCTATAATTTTCTCTGATAAAAAACAAATTTGTCACGTTTTTACAATACCTATCTTTGTGTGTGTGTGTGTGTGTGTGTGTGTGTCCAAACAAAAAAAAATCCAGATCATTCCTTGCCGGTCTAATCTCTTGATTGGTTTATTTTTCTAACAGTTTTTGACGGCTGTTCTTTGTGCACGAGTTGTTCATGTTGTGAATGCAATGCGGGCGCACCAGTGGTCAAAGGTAAGGAGGAATTTAATTTGGAGGGACAAATTTTGTTTCTAATGTTAGTTTATAAATTTTAAAATTAAAAAAAATTACAAAATTTAATATTAAATAATTGTAATTAAAATTTTCAATCTAAAAAAGCTCATAAATTAGACTGAAGTTCAATTAAAAAAAGACAACCCTCAAAAAAAAAAAAAAGATTATAATAATAATTGTTCAAAAATTAACAAAAATTATATTGAAGAGTCAAATTAAAATTAAGACAAGAGAAGATAAAACTTAATTAGAATAAAATATTTTAAAATATAAAAGAAAGATTTTTAATAAAGAAATTTGAGAGGGCCATTAACCTCTTGGCCTATAATAGTTCCATCTAGGCTTTGGAGCTTGGCCTAGTTACTCCATATGTTACTAAGACTATACTTCTTGATTGAAATTACATAATTATTTTTACATTTAAATAAAATAACATAATGTATTTTTAAAAAGATAAGTCTGACTAATCTATTTTTTTTTACACAAAGTCACCATCTCGTAGGGTCATTAAACGTCTAGACTATTAGTCATGACGTAAAGTCACCATCTCGTAAGATCAAACATCCAGACTATTAGTCATGAGTGGTGACTGGCTCCAGAAATATGAATAATGAGAGTCGAACCTGCGAAGTCGGAAGACAAATTCCTTATAAGCAATTCTTGCTCCACTCGATCACTTCCTTTGGGGTTATTTGAATTTGTAAGTCATCCAACAATTTAACCCACTCAATAATCAACTCGTTAGAACACCATACATTAATTATTTCAGTATTGTCAGTTAGCTAAATTTTTTAATTTAGATGGAACTATTTAGTAGATATGTTTTTAGCAGTCTAATGAAAATATTCTAAAAACATGTCTTGTCTTATTTGATATGTAATTTTTGAAATAAAGTTATATATCAAAGATTTGCTTTAACAATCACACACCAAAAATAAATAAATAAAATATTGATAGGTCTCTCTCATAAAATAAATTAATTAATCATGGAGGTGGTATTAGTATTAGTACTGGACTTTACGTTACTTATTTAACTCCCAATTTTATTTTATTTTATTTTTTGCAACGATGTCATTTTATTGAATGCTGGAGTAATTAAATTCCTTTTAAAGGGGAGCTTCTGCAGAAAAAAGGGAGCGCCAATAGCGTTCCCAAAACAATATAACCGAATCGAAGACAATTCACCAGATTTATCGTTGCAGTAAATCCTTCTGTCGGGTTTCGCTTATTCTTCCTCTTCTCAGGTACCAGCCTTCTTCTCTCTCTTGAACCTTTCCTACAATTGAATCGAATTCGAACTCGAATTCGAGATTATGCTGATGTTAGCTCTGTATGATTATTTGATGTTAGTATCAATCGAATATTTTTCTGTTACTTTCCATTTGAACGACGAAACTCTCTAAAGTAAAATGAATATAGAATCAACCTAATCTCTGCTCTTGTTGATGTCATTGGATACAAATTTCTCCTGATGTTTCGATTGTAAGTCTTATTTGATTAATGGGTTTTTGTTAATGTCAAACGGAGCAAGTATTGGAAAGCGTAGCAATTGAATCTCATGATCTAGGGTTTAGTTGTTTTGTTTTGGATTTTTCCTTTTTCTGATATTACAGAGGTCGGTGATGAGAATAATTAGTAATCAATTTTAAATATTTGAATATCAATGTAGATTTTTTTTCTTTTACCTTATTTGAGTGGTGTTACAAAAGGAACTTAATAAATTATAGAATATAGACATTTATTTGCTTTAGACAGCTTTGATATTGGTAGATGAATTACATTATATTACTCTTATATATGATTCAATTTGATTTGAGTTTTGCTGTTCTGGTTATTTTTGGATGTGAGGGCAGATGGGGAGGGGAGGGAAACTTGGGAACAAGCAAAGTATGAGGAGAAGGGTTCGATCAAAAGATAAGGGTTCTGATGAGTCAGATGAGGATTATACGATTCGAGAAGATGAAGAATGTGAGGAGTCGGATGAGTACTGCTCTTCCTTTGCTGGAGATAATTCAGAAGAAAGTCTAGGTGAATTTGAAGAAGAAGAAGAGGAGGAGGAGGAGGAGGAAAAGAAAGTGAGGAAGGTTGTTAGATCGAAAGGGCGAAAGGGTTTTTCTGGTAGGAAGAGAAATGGGGTTGAAAAACCGCGCAAGAAAAGAAGAGTTTCATATGAAGAAGATGATGAGGATGATTATGCTGATGAGGATTATGATGAAGATGAGGAATTTATGCCAGATGAGATTGATTATGTAAATGATGAAGATGAATCGGTGGTCACTAAGAAGAATAAGAAGGTTGGCAGGCCCCCTTTGCGGGAAAAAGGTTTTGTCAAAGTACAGAAGAGGAAGAGGAATTCTAAAGTTACGAGAAAGCCTACTACTAAGAGGCAAAGAAAGAATTCTGGGTTAGGGAGGAAATTAACTGCTGGTAATGATGAGGAGTTCATCAGCAAGAACCCGGTTGTGAGACAAAGAAGCAAGAAAAGTTCTGGTCAGATGAAGATATTGATGGCACATTCTGATTCAGATTATGTAAGTTCTGGATCATCTGATTTCGAATATACCATCTCTGAGGAAGAGAGAGAACAGATGAGAGAGGCCAGTGAATTTTGCAGAAATTTAACTACTAGTTTGAGAAGTTCATCTTTGTCAAATATGATACAGGAAGAAGAGGTTTTGTGTCAGCAAAGAAAACGAAGAAAGGGTAAGGAGAAGGTAGAAGATTTGAAGAATGAAGTAGGAAAGCAGGTTTGTGGGATTTGTTTGTCAGAAGAAGGGAAGAAGACAGTCCGAGGAACATTAAACTGCTGTAGCCATTATTTTTGTTTTGCTTGCATCATGGAGTGGTCAAAGGTGGAGTCTCGTTGCCCATTGTGCAAGCAGAGGTTTGTGACAATTAGTAAGCCTGCAAGATCAAACATAGGATTTGATTTGAGGACTGTGGTGATACAGGTTCCCGAGCGTGATCAGGTATCTAATTGCTGCCTTTTTTTTCCTTCCGATGATACTGGACCCATTTTATTTCTCTAATTTTCTTCCTTCTTGTTTATATAAAAAACTATAATCTTGTTCTAGTTCCTATTTTGAAATGATTTTTTGCTGTGTATAGGTTTATCAACCAACGGAGGAGGAACTTAGGGGCTATCTTGACCCATATGGAAGTGTGATTTGTACTGAATGTCTGCAGGGTGGGGATGATGGTCTCATGTTACTTTGTGATCTCTGTGATTCACCTGCACACACTTATTGTGTTGGTCTTGGACGAGAAGTACCTGAAGGAAATTGGTATTGTGAAGGCTGTAGACCGACTGCTTTTGGTTCATCAACTCCACAAGCTCGAAATCCAACCCCTGATCAAAGAACAAGTAACAACTCGACTGGTGGACCATCTCCTATGGACGGTGTTGGGGAAGGTTTAGACCCCAGTTCTATTTATGTACCTGATACACCATTGACTCAAGGAGCTGGGTTTTTCTCATCTCCTAGACATCCTGTCAGAGATTTTCAAGGGTCTTCTCCATTAGCCAGAATGGGTGCATTCACTGTATCGGAAAGGCGTAGGATACAGCGTCTGATACACCATCTACTTAATAACAGAACGAGCCAATTGGTTGGTAGAAGTAATGGGATATCAGCCACGCATTCGGCAAATAATATTTTTGGCTCTCCAATGGATCAAGGTAGGGAAATAGCATATCAACATACAATAACATCAGAAAGGATAGCACCTCAACATACTTTTTCTGGGGGAAGATTACAGGACAATCCCACACATTCAGTGCAGAATAGGGCTTTTTTTTCTGAAAGACTGAACCATTTAAGGGGGCAAGTAATACGGAGTTCAACTTCTACATCTACTGATGGTTCTGTCAATGGGATGTTACGAGCTGAACCTCCTGGTACCAATATGGGCTTCAATTCAAGATTGGGATATGAGCAACTCCATCCATGCAGTAGCAGATCAAACATTGGGTCTGACAGTAGCATGTCCCCTCGCATATATAGAGAGGTGAGCCATCTTAGTGTAGAAAAGGAATAAGTGCAATCAATGGTAAGAAGTAATTTAAAAGGCTTGTCCAGAAATATGGAGTTAGGTATGTTAATGTTTCAATTTTCCTCTTCAACTGCATGTTGAAGTCCACATTTCCAGAATAGGTGGCGTAGCATGGCATGGAGTAAGATATAATTGAACTCGTATGGGCGAGGGAAAATTGTGGAGACAGTTTTCTTTTTCATTCTGGATGGAGAAATCCTTGTTTTGAATCTGTGACTTGGGCTAGCAATCATGGTCGGATGCACCAAAGCCTCTGATTTAAATTTTTTTAACAAATAGGGCCTATTTGGTGAAACTTTTTAAAAGTTCTCCTGTTTTCCAAATTCCAAGTTACAAGATCTAAAAAACAAGGTAGAAAATCTGGATGCTTGGTTGTTCTCAGGAACTGTTTTCAAGAAATTTAGTTAAGAAATAATTGTTTTCAGAGAAAGTCAAAATGATGTTTTTCTCCTCTGTTTTCTATCTTTGGGTAAAAAATACAAAATTGTAGCATACACTTATCAAAAAGTATGTTTCAGATTTTGAAAACTTTCAAACAGGCTATGTAGGCTTTGATGTCCACATTCTGCCGTTGCTGGTGTTAAATCTCAAACAGCACAACCATATCATGTTGCATGTAAGGGTTTGTTCATGTGCTATGCATATGTGCCTGCAGTGTCCCTGGTGGACTGCTGTCTGTTATTCTGTATTGAAGATAAATGAACATTAGCATTATCAAGAGCAATCTACTAAAACTAGCGGTGCAATGATCTTGAGCTTGGCTATCATTCAACCTCATCTTCGGATGTAATTATATTGATTATGTTTAGCAAAATAATTACATCTAAACCTTGATTATTGCATTTATATATTTTGTATATATCATATGGAATACCTTTTAATGCTTCTTATTTAGATTGGATGTTGGTTCTCATATGTAAGGCAGCCTTGAAGTGCCTAAAATATGGTCATATTGTTGAGTTATTAGAATCTTCTATGTTGAAATACTGAAACTGCTCCCATCACTTCTGGTGCAGGCTACAGTACCTTCAAGGACCGTGCAAGGAAGTCCACGCACACCATTTTAGCAGCATGCGGCCGGGCTCAAGCATCGTGGGAGCAAGGTCTACCCTGTGCAGCCACCATTGATCTGTAACCTTGTCGAACAAATGGCAGCTGGGCAGTTGAGTCTGATGAAAGGTCACTGCTCTGTCTTGTTTTGTGAGGGATGTAGTGCGTGAGATATTGAACAGAAGAATGCCTCTGTGGATTAGGTATTAGGGGATCAATGCAGTGAGAGAGATGTCTTGCCATTCTTTTCATTCCAATGAGATTATTTTGGACCCTTTCTTTTCTGCAAGGAGTTGGGACACAGTTAATTTTTAGATAAAATTGTTTATACAGATGAGATGAGATGAGATGAGATGAGACTGACAGAACATCAGAGGGTTGTGTTGTTGTTTGATCATTTTAATTAACAGCAGTCATTTTGACAGGCCAGCTATGGGTTAAAAAATTTCTCATTGTTGATTACTTGTTATAATGTGATTATGGATAAATTTCTCTATTTCTGTTAATTCATTATCAAGTAGGGCTTTGTTGTTCTGTAGAGAAAATATTGCTTTTAATTACTTCAAAATAGAAAAGCTTGCTTTATCAAATCCTGGTAAATTAAAAAGAAAATTGTTATTTATAATTATTTTTTTTTATTGATCTTAAATACAAATGAGTAGATCGATATGTATTTATTATAGATTCAAAGATTCATTAAAAATTTGCTTATGCATAGCATAACTCGATTGGATTCAAAACAGACAAACTTCACTAAATGAGAGTCGATCCTCACTTTTGTAAACCTGGAATGAATAGGACAAATAAATAATTGAGTCCTAAATTGTAATTGACACACAGATGTACGTGGATAATTATGACCGTTAAATTTCACTGGGTCCCACCCACAGCAATTTCGTAGGACTCGTAAGTACATCTTTTTTAAGTTAGATTTATATAATATTTTTAGTACAATACTTGTTGCAATGGCCGCCGCCGCCACCACCACCACCACCACCACCACCACCCAAAACCTCTTCCTTTTATTCGTGATTCTCTCTTCTACTCTTCTTCTTCTTTCTCAACCTTCGGATGCTCATCTTCATCTACTCAAAACATGTGGTTATAATCAAATATATTAGGAGACTCTATATCTGATGCTGGTAATTTAGTCCGTGAAAGTGTCATTGGAGCTGCGTTTACTTTTGTCAAGTTGCTATGCGATGAATCCTTCTTTAACGAGGCGACGTGTCGTTGCTGAAACGGCTTACTCATAATTGACTACATCGGTATTCATCACTTTCTGTTTTTTCTTCCTGTTTTCTATTTTTAGTTCATCAATATGACTTTTAACTGTTCGATTTATTGTTTCTGCAAGTTAAGAGAGAGATCAAATTCGAAAATGATTTTAAATCAATTGTTCAATTAATAAATCAGACAACTAATTTTTCTTTTAAAAGCCCATAAATTTCTTCTAGACGCTGGTTATACATACATACATACATACATACATATATATATATATACATGTCTATAGTTAATTTATACTCAAGTTATCATAATCTGTCATATTGCGTCTCCTCTATGGTTTCAATCGCATCGAAATACATTCATCAAATAGGAAATCAGCTATGTGCATGAACAATTCAAGCTGATATTTTGTTCTAAAATTATTGTTTTATGATTCAATTCATGCAATAAAAGTATGCATATATATATATATATATATTTATGTATTTAAGTGATCACTAAACTTCATCATATTTGATAATTCCACAGTATTGGCAGTTGGCCTTCCGTTTCTGAATACTTACAAGAATATTGTTGTAGACTTTAAACATGGAGTAAACTTTGTTATTACTGGCTATACAGCATTATCAACACAAATTCTTGCAAATATGAATATTTCATCTCCAATAACTAACAGTTCTCTCCATGTTCAACTTAATGCGTAGCCATTTCAATTCAATTTGCCACAACAACAGAGGTTGGTCATCACTCAATCAAATTAATTAATTATATCATCTTTAATTAAGGTGACTTTTACCTTAATTATTATTAGCAATGTTTCTATTTACTTAATTATATCAATACAGATTGCATTGAGATGCTCAAAAACTCTCTCTTCGTGGTTGGAGAGATCGGAGGTAACGACTATAATTATGCACTGATACAAGGTAAATCATTTGAAGAGGTTAAGAACATGGTGGATGATGTCATTGGTGCCATAAAGAATGTTGTTAGGATAAGTTTTCGTATAAACTATTATATTTTTATTCAAACTTTTTACCATCTAATTTCTAATTGTACATAATTCTAATTCACTTGTATTGTTTTGCATAAAGTAATCTATTATGGAATAGTCTAAATGATCGTCCCGGCAATTTTTCAATATGTTGTTTACCAATCTATCTTACCGAATTGAAAACAAATGACTCAACAACATATGATAAATATCGTTGTTTGAAATGGTTGAATGAGCTTTCAATGTATCACAATGATCATGTGCAGAAAGTCATCAAAGATTCGAAGAAAGAGTATCCTAATACATTCATTGTATATGGGGATTACTACAATGCCTTTCAATGACTTTTCCACAATGCTCCTCCTTATCTAAGATTTGATTGTGCATCTTTACAAAAAATCGTGTTGCGGAATTGGAAAGAAATATAATTTTAATCTCACAAGAATGTGTAGAGCTCCAAAAATTCGGGTTTGTCTTGATCCTTGGATTTACAACAGTTGGAATAGATTGCATTTAACACAAGAGACATAC
The DNA here is from genome assembly GCA_008638375.1 of Nyssa sinensis. NCBI lineage: Eukaryota > Viridiplantae > Streptophyta > Magnoliopsida > Cornales > Nyssaceae > Nyssa > Nyssa sinensis. Next base: position 12,341,551 of record CM018039.1, on the reverse strand, counting down.
ACGATCATGACAGAAATACTTCTTCTTGATATATTTCCACAACATCAATGCATTGTTTAATTTAGTGTTTTTGTTTATATTAGTTGATTTTGAATTTGCCTAAATAACATTTGTTTTTGGTGATTGATAGCAATGAATATTGAGTTCAGCTTCTCCATCACTAATCTTAAATTACATCCGCTTAAAAGAGAGGCAATTGTTCATTATAAAGGAAGTGTTTGAGGGGCGCCAATGGTAAAAGAAATTAGAAGAAATAAGGTAAATTACATTGGTATTTCTTGAAGTTTTTGAAAATTATATTAATCTCTCTTAATATTTTTGAAATTGCATTGACTTCTCTTGCCTTATCTTACAATATATAAATATTCTTTTTCAGTCAATTTTTTTCTTCAAAATGACAAAGCTACTCATTTCATATTTTTTTCTTTCAATTTTTTTTTTCATTTTCTAAATAAATATTGATAAAAACCTTAAATTTATTTTTATATAAAATAAAATAAAGTTATTTTTCTTAAATTTAATTTTAAATAAAATAATAAAAAAGTTAAAAAATTTGGTTAAAATTGAAAAATGTAAAAAAATAAATAAATATAAGGATAATTTTGTTGTTTTGAAGAAAAGAATTGATTAGAGAAATTATCTATATATTATCAAGTAAAATAGAAAATATCAATATAATTTTAAAATTCTATCAAAGATCAGTATAATTGTTAAAAATTTTAAAAAATAAGTATAATTTACACTAAAAAAAATATATGTTTAAATCCTATTCAAAGTCATATCCAAAAACTATTAAGAATAAAATCGCATTTGACAGCTAAATCATAGACTAGCCAGTAATAACTTTATATTTTATAAAGAAATATGTTTAAGTATAATATTTATATCAGCAACAATGCTGTATCTCAGACATGACCGAATGACAGAAGTCACGGGTGATGAGGATGACAACTCAACGATCACTTCTGTTAAGGAAATACAACTCACACCGATTCTCTCAAAGAGAAACAAATCTCCTGACTTTTTTCATTAACATAGTAATCCCATGATACTTGGGGTTTGCTTTGTATAGACTTGTATATATCTCCACCTGTATCTTACCGTATCAGTGAAGAAGAAAAAGCCTTTTACAATTTTGAAATTCTTTCAGTAAGGACCTGTTTGGGTCTATTGTTTTCAAGAATAAAAATGAATAGAATTTTGAAAATACAAGTATTCTTTCTTTGTTTTATTTTTTTAATGAATTTGAATTTTTTACATAGAGGAAAAAAATACTTTTCATGGTTTTTTGAAAGGAAGTTTTTAGATTTTTTTTTTTTTTGGAAATGGTTTGCAAAAGTGAATTGTTATTTTCTGTTAATGTTTTTAATTTGAATTTGATTTTTTTTTTTTTTTTTGAGGATAGAAGATTACTTCTGAAAACATGATTCAAATGGGCAAATTTCTCATCATATCAACCTAACATGTCGGATTTTATAGAGATTATATGCTATTCAGGACACTCATTTATGGTTCCATATATGGAATGGAAGTATGAGTGGAGGGATTTTACTTCTTTTTTAATTCAATAATGCAAGGGATTTTTTTTGTCGTTTCGTCTATCCTGATTCTTTTTTTGTTTTATACAAGCGATGGAAAAAAGAGAGAGTTTCAAATATTATGTGTGTACAACGACTTATGTATGAAAGATGAATTTTTACGGAGTTTGTGTGTCTATCCTGATTTTATCTTCTGAATAAAACTTTGAATGAGTCTAATACAGTGATGTGACAATGTGTTCTTTTAATAATATTCTATCATGTGTGATATAATAAGCTTTTTTTAGTAAGATTTAATACATAGGACAGAGTCTGATTAAAAATACTTATCATCACCTGATATATCGAATCTATAAAAAAATCTCTCTTATTTTCTCGACGTGGGTCTCACCCGTGTGAGAGAAATAAGATCAAATTACTGGACAACTGATGCTCTTCTCAAGGTGGTGACTCTGGTGCAGATCCATGGCATCTAGTGTGTGTATGTGCGCGTCCCTCTCTATTAGAGAATTCAAAAATCTGTTGATGCCATCAGCCCATGATCTATCCAATTTGTTATGTGAACTTTAACACACACTCAACCTTTCCCAAAAATAATGTCTACAATTGGAATTGAATGAGAATCAATTAAGGGCCAAGATTAATTGTTGGTAGTCTTAACTTACTTATAAATAGAAGTATTGTCAGAATTATAATAAATCCAGTGGTTAACAAGAAACAAAAATTCAAATTGAGTTATTATGTACCTTTGAAATCTTATACTTCACTTGGTTTAACCAAATATTTTTTTCTTCAATTTTCGATAAAATTTTGACAGAGTTTGACATCTAACACACAACAAAGTCTTATTCACCCAACATAGTAAGAAATTTGCACTGAATATGACTTTCTCCTGCAAAATTTAGGTGTCAAAAGATATCCAAGTATATTTCTTTTAAAATTGCTACCTAAATTTTCATGCGATTTCGAGACGGTGACTTTTTCAACAGTATTCTAACACAATTCAAAATTAGACAAATGGTAGCATGAGGTATCAACAACTTAGCCAATGATATTTCATATTATGATGTGGTGTATAACTTTTATTATGAAAAATTAAATCTTCACATATATTGAATTTAATTTAGGAAATTAGAGTTTAATAATGCTTTCTTATCTTTCTCTAATTTAAGATAAAATATCACTGCAATAATGGAAACTAGTTTTACAAATTGTAGATATCTTGTAATGATTACGAGTAATGCTTTGCTGACTACATTTTTTTACCAAAACTATTTATACAGCTGATGTAGCAGTGTTATATTGATTTTATATGATATAATATAAAATCAATATAATACTATCCCATTAACTGTGTAAATTTTTTTTTTATAAAAGTTTTAAGTAAAAGTAGTATTACTCAATTATTACTTTCTTCTTCTTTTTATTTCTCTATTATTTCTCTCTAATACAACTTTTGAATTGATTTCAAACATGGACGGAGCCAAAACAATTTATAGGAATGGGAATTTATTTTTTCGGGTGGGAAATTTTAAGGGAAAAAAATTCAAAATTAGAGAGAGATTTACACATGATTTTTAAATTTTTTTTTCACAAAATTTGAATAGAGAAAATATTTTATTCTTAAAATTAGATAGAGAATTTACATGATTTTTTTTGGGCACAATTTCCCCCCCCCCCCCCTTAGGAATGGTAACGGGCGGGGTGACCATTTCCCAATTCCGACTTTGTTTATATTCTTCGCCTCACTCCGTTTAGAAGCTTATCCCAACCCTTTTAATATTTCCCGCCTTCGCCTCCACTCCATTCTGAACTCCAATATATATATATATATATATATATATATATATATATATATTAAGTCAAGACTTTTATTTTGATAGATAAATTAATTTTTTATTGCTAAAATAACTAATATAAGAAAAAATAATATGAGTGTGATATAAAAAATCTTAAAATTAATTTTATATAATATATAAAAATAAATAAAAATTAATATATAAACGGGACGGGATCAATGCGGAGTGACCATATCCTAAACTCACCTCGAATCCGACGAAGTTTTAAAGATTTCATTCTAATATTGTTTATGAACATCTCATATCCGTCTCATTAAGAATAAAACAAAATAATTTTCGACGAGCGAGACAAATTTTCATCCCTAGCCTGGAGTCTCCACACAATACCGTCCTTGATGATTTCAACTTTTGTGTCTTACTTTATTAAACTTTCCAACTGCTTCTTAAAATTAAGGAAGAGTCGCGCTCTTTCTTTACTTCTTATTTTTAAATATATGAATTTAGAGGAGGCTCCTTTGTAATTAAGGGGTTGTTCGGTTTATCAGCAGGATCGTGCGGTTTGGTGTTTTGAAGTCTAATCCACACTCAATTGACTTAGAGTCATTTGAATCACAAGAGAAATTGCACGGTTGAGCCTCGAACCAAGTATAAAGCGGATGTATATGACAGCTGATCGTTGGAGGTTATTCCAAACCGTGCTATGTAAATTTTGAGATATGTTAAATTTATACCCATCTTTTTGTAAGTTTGGGATATGTTATAACTATACCCATCTTTTTCAACATTATTACGTCCATGACATCACTTAAATTCTGTATTTTTTTTTTTTGCTCAGCATACACATGCATCTTGTGTCTGGTTTGCATGTGAGTTGCCCATGCCAAAAAATCGAAATAGGTTCTCTTTTACAGCAAATCATTGAATATTGAAGTTGTGTATAGATTTTTTTTTTGGGTTAAAAAATAATATTATATTTAATATTAAAATAAATGATATTATATTATATTAAAATTTTATATAATATTGATTAGGGTTGTAAACGGATCGGATTCGAATCGGATCAGAGCCGATCCAAATCCGATCCGTTTAATATAAAATTCGATCCGATCCGTTTATCCTATGGATCATTCGAATATTGATCCGTATCCAAATCTATTAATAAACGGATCTCTGATCCGTTAATCCGGTCCGATCTGTTTAAAATTATAATATTTTACATGACTATAAATCTATATTAAACTAAAATCTACTATTTAAATAATTATTAAAAATAAAAACTGCACTAACCATCCACAATTAAAAAATAAATCAATCATAAAATTATAATAAATTGTTATTTAAAAATTAAAATATAATAAAAAATTACTATGTCCATAATATTAAAACATAATAAATTCTTAGAACCATTAGATAGACCTAGATCAATGGTCTTTATTAATTATATATATATAATATATTATTTTTAATATATATATATAAACGGATAGGATCGGGTTGTAAATGGATCGAATCAGCTTATATCATATCCGGTCCTTTTATATTTGGGATAATCGAATTCAGATCGAATCACGGATTACTATTTCTAAAATCATATCCGGACTTAGCGGATCGGATCTCAGATCGGGTCGGATCAGGTCGCGATCCGCTCTATTGATAGCTCTAATATTTATACATATATTTGTTATTTATAAAAATAATTTAAATACAATATATTACTAAATACATAATTTAATAAATAAAGATAAGAAAAACAATTCATACTCATTCTGCACTTAATAACTGTTCATCCAAATATTACAATATCAATTAAGCACTTATCAAATACTTTCATTCAAACATTTAATAATTTAATTCAAACTACACTTTTTCACAACTGTTTAACTCACATCACACTTTTTCATAATCCACCCAAACGAACACTAATATCAAAACTTTTACAGAGATCCTTGAATTTTTTAAAATTTCAATTGCACTTGTCATGGAGCTCTAAGCTATAAATTTACATCCACAAATTGCATCAGCCACAGGGTAGGCGGAGCCACCTTATAGCTAGGGGCAATGGCCCTCTCAAACTTATAGAATTTTACTCTCAAACTTTTAAAATTTTATTTTTTACTCTTATTTTTATAGGAATTTAAAAAAGAAATTAGTTGTCCCCCTAAACTTTTTTATACTTTTTATAAAATATGTTCCTAAATTTTTTATTTTTTATTTTTTGGTATTCATACCCTCCTAAGTCCAATGTATGTATTATGTGTTGCCATAAAAAATGGTTGACATGAACAACAGTCAATAAACATTCTCACATCTCTTTAAGGATGTGAATGAGTCGAGTAGTAGATTATTCAAGTTTAGTTTGCTAAATAAACGAGCTTTAAATTTTATTCAAGCCTGACTTGTTAATTTTTCGAACTGATCTTGAATGAGCTTATAATCGATTTGAGCTCAAGTAGATTGAATTTTTGTATAGTATTAAACTACTTTTGATTGAACGAGTCGAACTCAAACGGAGCTCAATAAATTAACGAGTCTCAAAATATATTTAAGCGTAACTTATTTATCTTGTCAACCGATCTCCAACGAGCTTATAACCGAGCTAATCACGAGCCAAACTTGAATAGCAAAGCTCTTTTTTAAAAATTTTAAATTATTTATTTTATTATATTAATTATAATTAACACATTTTAAACAAAACCTTATATATCTTAAAATACAAAATATGCATGACAATATAATATTATAATGTATTATTTCCTTTTTCAAATTTATAATGCTATTATATTTGTATAAATTATAAATTTCTATTGAGTGATTAAAAAATATCAATACAAACATTCATCATCTAACACAAAATTCTTTTATTACTTTATTTTATATAATTAAGACATGGTGTCTTCATTTCCAAACTCGTTTCAAATACTAGCAGTTGGACATAATTTCTCTCAAATTCATTCCATTAAAACCAAAATATGAGGGATTTTTAACAAAGTGGGTTAAACTGACATCCTAAAAGGAACAGTTTTTGTTTCTGTTTCAGCAGGTGGCGGTTGTTTAGATAGCATTTTGACAATTCAAATTGTTCTAAGGCTATTAATTCAATGTCAAGATGTTTATACACATAAATCACAACATTGAACATTTTGTGAAGAAAAAATTGTTTTTAATTATTTAAAAAAAGAAACACTTAGTTCACAAATAGAAAAAAAAATATTATGTATAACTCATTTAAAAAAAAAATTCAAATAAATAGTCGGACATGCATTTATTATAAATTTTAAAGTTCGTTAAAGAACCCTGTGTGTATGGAACATAACTAGATTGGATTCAAACTGTACAAACGTAAGTATTCTAAACCAAAGAGGAATAGGACAAATAAATAAGTAATTTTAATTGACAAAAGTATTTAAATGGATAATTATGACCGTTAAATTTCACTGGGTCCTATACTTATATGATTATATCTTTAAATTAGATTTATATAATATTTTTTATGGAAACTGGGATTTATAATCCATATCAAATTGGGTCATTCTCTTTTTCCTAATCCTGATAGTATTACAGATGTCATGCCCCTATATATAAGTCATGCACCCCATGCTCTGACGTATACAAGCTTCGCCAAAGGAGTTCTGCAAAGCTTTAATTGGTTCCTTTCTGTTTGTTGTCTGCTATTAAAGCTTGGGTTGCTTTCTTTCTGTTTGTTGCAATGGCCACCACCACCACCCAAAACCTCTTCTTTATACTTGTGATTGTCTCTGCTGCTCTTCTTCGTCTTTCTCAACCTTCGGAAGCTCATATTCATCTCTTCAAAACGTGTGGTTTTAATCAAATATACCAGTTAGGAGACTCTATATCCGATACTGGTAATCTCATTCGCGAAACTCCCATTGGAGCCGCATCTCCGTTCGCCAGGTTGCCATACGGTGAAACCTTCTTCAACAACGCGACAGGTCGATGCTCAAATGGCCTACTCATGATTGACTACTTCGGTATGCATCAATTTTTTTTTTTTTTGCGCTGTTTTATATTTTTAGTTCATCAATATGATTGACTTCATGCAATAAAAGTATGTATTGTTATTTTTGGTTTTTAATTCACTAAACATCATCATATTTGATATTTCCACAGCATTGGCAGCTGGCCTTCCCTTTTTGAATCCTTATAAGAATATTGATGCAAACTTTGAACATGGAGCAAACTTTGCCGTCGCTGGTTCTACTGCATTATCAACACAGATTCTTGCAAATAAGAATATTTTATCTCCGGTGACTAACAGTTCTCTCCATGTTCAACTTCATTGGATGCGTACCTATTTTCATTCAATTTGCCACAATAATAGAGGTTAGTTATCACTCGAGAGTCAAATTAATTATATAATTTTTGAATTATGATTAAATCATTATTAACTTACTATCAATCATGTTTTTACTTACTTAATTCGTTAATTATGTTTAATAGATTGTGTTGAGAAGCTCAAAAACTCACTCTTCATGGTTGGAGAAATTGGAGGGAATGATTACAATTATGCACTGTTTCAAGGTAAATCATTTGAGGAAGTTAAGAGCATGGTGCATGATGTCGTTGGAGCCATAAAGAATGCTGTTAGAGTAAGTTTTTGTATCAACCATTATATTTTTATTCAGACTTTTTTGCATCTAATCTAATTAATTGTACAAAATTTTAATTCACTTATATTGTTTGTAGAAAGTAATCCATTATGGAGCAGTCCGAGTGATCGTCCCAGGAAATTTTCCAATAGGTTGTTTACCAATCTATCTTACTGGATTCAAGACAAATGACTCAGCAGCATACGACGAATATCATTGTTTAAAAGAGTTGAATGAGCTTTCAATGTACCACAATGATCATGTGCAGAAAGCTATCAAAGATTTGAAGAAAGAGTACCCTAATACAGTCATTGTATACGGGGATTACTACAATGCCTTTCAGTGGCTTTTCCACAATGCTCCTTATCTAGGATTGGATGTTGCATCTTTACAAAAAGCATGTTGCGGAATTGGAGGAGAATATAATTTCAATCTCACAAGAATGTGTGGAGTTCCAGACGTTCCAGTTTGTGTTGATCCTAGGAGACACATCAGCTGGGATGGAGTGCATTTGACACAAGAAGCTTACAAGATCATGGCAGGAAGACTTCTTCGTGATATATTCCCACAACTTCAATGCCTTATTTGATTTAGTTTTGTTTCTTAAGCAGTTGGATTAGAACTATTTCATTTATTTTATTTTAATTATAGATAGGTTTTTGTAGAAAGTTTGTGGTTCTGAATTTTACATGTGATTCAAATATTAGTTGATTTTGAATTTGCGTAAATAACATTTGTCTTTGGTGATTGTTGACAATGAATATGATTTTGTTTACTTATTAAGTTCACTTTCTCCATCACTAATCTTGAATTAAATCCACTTAAAAGAAGGGCAATTGTTAATTGCTGGACAAGTGTTTCAAGGGCAATGGTGAAAATTTCTTAAGAAATATGTTTAAATTTTAAATCCTATTCAAAGTCACATCCAAAGGCTATTAAGAATAAAATTCCATTATTGGCCATCTAAACGATTAAATCATAGACTAGCCAGTTATAATTTTACATTTTATATTTTATAAAGAATATTTCACATAGGTAAAAGGGCAGCAAGGACCCGTTTGGGTAAAAATAAATAGAATAAAAATGATGAAAATTTTAAAATACAAGTATTCTTGCATTGTCTTATTTTTTAATGAATTTGAGTTTTTACATAGACGAAAAAAAATACTTTTCATGGTTTTTTGAAAGAAAATATTTAGGAAAAAAAATTGGAAATGGTTTTCAAAAATGTTTTGTCAAACACATTTTCTGTTAATATTTTTAATTTTAATTTTTTAGGATAGAAGATAATTTTTGAAAACATAATTCAAAAATCCCCATTCAATGCCGTGTCTACCAGCCATCGCCAAATTGAGTGCACAGCCATAGCCTCTAGTTAGTGTGTGTGTGTGTGTGTGTGTGTGTGTGGGCCTCTCTATATGAGAGTTCAAAAATCTGTTTGATGCCATCAGCCCGTGATCTATCCAATTTGCTGTGAACTTTAACACACACTCACCCTTTCCCAAAACTAATGTCTTCAATTGGAATTCAATGAAAATATTTAAGGGCCAAGATTAATTGTTGATAGTCTTGACTGACTTATAAATAGAAGTGTTGTCAGCATTATAATAGATCTAGTGGTTATCAATAAAATAAAAAATCAAATTGAGTTTTTATGTACCTTTCAAATCTTTCGGTTTACTTGGTTTAATCAAAAATTTTTTTTTTTTCATTTTCTAGTAAGATTTAGGCAAAGGTCATCATCAGACACATGACAGGGTATACCATTTACTTATCTCAAACAATGCCGTGTGCAGGAATCTTGTACATTGAATATTGATTTTCCCAGTTAAATTTAGGAGTAAAAAAAGATCCAACTATATTTTTAAAATTTGCTACCTAAACTTTCATGTAATTACGAGACGGTGATTTTTTCATGATAGTGTGCTAACACAATCCAATACTGGACAAGTGGTATAGATTTGATGATAGGAACCTTGGACAAGTGGTATAGATTTGATGATAGGAACCTCGAACTCAGTCATCTCACCCTAAATAGGCTTGATATCATCTGGGCAATATATAATATCCCTCTCACAATCATTTGTAGAGTTCCTTTTACTTATGATCGACCTAGTACCCTTAGGCCTTGGGAAATCTATATATATAAGGAATGGTTCGAACTAGGATTCAGATTTCCCTTTCACCCCTTTCTTTAACATTTTTTTTTCCTTTTTTGGGATCTGACTTAGTGATCTTAACATCAATAGTTGGAGGCACCTAATGAACTTCATAGTTCTATTAGGCTAGAATAAAGTTGAGCTGGATCTAAATCTTCTTCAGTATACCATGGATCTAAAGAAAGGTCAGGGAGGGATCTACCATATATCTTTTGACTCACGGTGCTTCTTGGCATGCAACATTCCACTTCTTTGGGGAATCTTTTTTTATGAGTTTGAAGATAGGTTAACAAGTAGTAGTCAATTGGGATATGAACCTACTAATATATTGCAGCCTCCCAAGGAAAACCCTCAGTTGCTTTGCATCAGTTTTAGGAGTGGGCATTTGAATGATTGCCTTGGCCTTTGTAGGGTCGACCTCAATTCCCCTTTGTCTTACCATGAAACCTAAGAGTTTGCAAGATGCAACTCCAAATATGCACTTTTTGGCGTTCAACCTCATTTGGTACTTCCTAATTCTTTCAAAGAATTTTTAAAGGGCAATGGGGTGACTCTCCTTATCCATGGATTTTATGATCGTGTCATTAACATACACCTCAACCTCTTTGTGGATTAGGTCATGTAAGATAGTCGTTGCTGCACTCTAGTATATAGCCCTTACATTTTTTAGTCCAAATGACGTGATGATGTAACAAAATGTGCCCCATTTTGTTATGAATGTGATATTTTTCTTGTAATTGGGGTGTATTTTGATTTGATTATACCCTACAAAAATGGTCAACAAATGACATCATGGCATGATAAGCTGTGTTGTCCACCAATAGATGTATGTTGGGCAGAGAGAAGTCATCCTTTAGATATGCCTTGTTGGGATCCTTATAGTCTACACACATATGGACCGTCTCGTCTTTCCTGGGCATGAGCACTATGTTAGCCAACTGTTAGGACCAAGGGATCCGATATTGTAATTAGCTCATTTGGTTTGACAAAATGTGGGGTATCAATAACTTAGCCAATAATATTTCATAATATGATGTTGTGGATAACCCTTATTGTGAAAAATTAAGGCTGCGTTTGTATAATGATTCAGATATAATTTTTGTTAAAATATTTTTAAAATGTGTTTCAGAATTTTGTAATTGATTTTTTAAAATCTGTAAAAATGTATTTGGATATGAAATTCTGATTTAATATTTGAATTAAAAACTCTCAAAATGCATTTGGATATGTGATGGTGGGTGAGAGAGTAAATGAGATAGTTTGACGAGAGAGAGAGAGAGAGAGAGAGAGAGAGAGTAATGACAGGCCTATGATAGTGATAGATTTTTTGCAGAGATAGTGTATGGCAGTTGCAATAGGTTCAGCCTTTTGGTCACATTTTCTTTTTGGTATGATTTCAATTGTGTGAAATACATTTCAGAAAAGTAGAAAAACTCAGAGATGTGTTTCAAAACTCAAATATATGTATCCAAACAACATCTTGAAAAAGTTGAAAACTTAAGATGTGTTTGAAGTTGATAACCTTCACGTATATTAAACTTATTTTGGAAATTAGATTTTAATAATATTTTCTTATCTTTCTCTAGTTTAAGATAAAATATCACCCCAATAATGGAAACTATTTTTTCAAAAAAAAGTTGATATCTCCTAATATTTATTTGGATCATGCAGTCAGTAGTTCATGAAAAGTACTAAAATTATTATTTAGTCCAAGTCCAAGTCCAAACATATTAACCCATAAAGTCATTTAATTATTTAATATCAAAAATACCCTTTCTACCAACTTTCAGTGGAATAAGGAGTAACTTCAATTTTTTTTTTATAAAATTTTAAAATCCAATAACTCAAAATTTATAAATCCATTTTTAATAAAAATATATATATATATATATATATTTGGATTTTAAACATCAAGATGTATCAAACAATATCCATATTGAATATGAAAATCTGAAGAAAAATAAACCATTCCAAAAATGTAAATTAAATTTTGTCAGCGAATGTGTAAATTTATACTTTTATAGTGAAAAGCTTAGTTCCAACCAAAAATGTAAAATTTTATGCATTTCTAAAACGGTAAAATTTCACAATTTTATAAAAGAATTTGAGAAAATTCTTTGGCCATGTGTTGGACGCTCAAAATTGACTTTGAATGTTGTGAAAATTTGTCCCACAAAATTTAGTATTTAAAACATAGTTAATTAACAAAGCAGTGGTTGTAAACTATGTAAAATTTTACAAAATTTTCAAGTTAGATTCTCCACCTTGATGAGTTAATTAGCCTAATGTCACTTCTCACACTCACTGCATGAGCCATGATGGGCTCTATGTATTTCTCAATGAAAAATATTAATGTTGACATGGGAGCCAATCACACAAAATCAATACGAGATGAACAAAAAGCTTGCATCACTAGTTTTAAATTGAAAGCAGTGATCAGGGTCTTTCAGACCTAAGAGCAATGCAAACAGTTTTTGATAGATTTTTATGGTGGTACACATAAAAAAAAATCTAAAAGGCAAGGTTGTCAACCCAATCCAGCCTATTATCTATGCAATAACCAGTGGATTTTGTCTCATTTTGAAAGAGAATATGTATCTCTCTCTCTCTCTCTCAAATCTAACCTTTTAGTTTTGTAGATTACGACCGAACAAGATCGATGGCAAAAAAAAAAAATAGCAGTTAACCCACACTAGTAACCCTCAATTCTCTCACTAACGATGGATTGGATTCAAAACACATTCTTGACAAATTAATATTTTATTAAAAAAAACTCTTGCCCTTTCTAAGTCCAATATCCGTATCTGCCACTGCTAGAAGACGTTCTCATATGCTGCCACAAAGAAATGGTGGACATCAACAACAGCCTGTGAACATTCTTACATCTCCTTGCTTTCTCTCCCTTATCCTTGATTTACAATTAGATTTCATTGGAAGTTTGGGTCACCAGAAGGTAATATTAGATTCAGGAAAACTAAATAAGATTTGAGATATTTGATTCTATACACAATCAAAAAATTATAATAGAAGGTATGGCAATGGGGTGAGTTCGGAGTAAGGGATTCCTTCTTCAATCTCGACGCGAGAAAAAAAAATTCTTCCTCAAACTCGTTTGAACCTCATGATAGGTGATGGCAGATCCCTATTTATTTTTAAATTTTTATTTTTTTATTTTATTAAATTAATTATAATTAATATATTTCAAACAAAATGTTACATGTGTTAAAATAAAAAATATGTATGACAATAGAATATTTGAATGATATTATTTTCTTTTTCAAATATATAATGCTATCGAGTTTGTATAAAGTATAAACTTCTAATGAGTGAATAAAAAATATAATTATAAACATTCATCATGTAACACAAAATTATTTTATCAGTAATGCTATTCTGACCCAATAATTCTACCAAAAGTGTTTACACAGCTGATGTGGCAGCATTGTATTGATTTTATATCACATCATGATGTGATGTAAAACCAATACAAAAATGGACATACTCTTCTTTTATTATTTTATTTTATATCATCGGAGTAGGGTGTCTTCACTCCAAACCCGTCCCTAATACTAAATAGTGGACATAACTTCCATCAAATCCATTCCATTAAATGCGAGATATGACATGTTTTTAACAGAATAGGTTAAATTATTATCATAGTTTTTTAATATTTTATTTTATATAATCGGAGTAAGGTGTCTTTACTTTAAACCCGTCTCAAATACTAAAAAATAGACATAACCATTAAATACGAGATATAACAAATTTCTATGAGAGCAAGTTAAATTATCATCCTTAATGAGACAAGTTTTTGTTTCCATTTTAACCGGTGGTGATTGTTTAGATAGCAATTTGACAATTCAAATTGTTCTTAGACTGTTAATTCAATATGTCAAGTTGTTTATACAGATAAATCACGACATTGAACATCAAAGGGCTATATTGGTTAATTACATTTAAAATAAAATTTAAAAAAAAAAAGAGTTTAATTGGCAAATTAAAAAAAAATGTTATGTATAATCAAAAAAAAATTATACAAAAAATATTTTTAAAATAAAAATAAATAATCTCACATGCACTTATTATAAATTCCAAAGTTGATTAAAAAAAACCGTGTAAAACATCATTAGATTGGATTCAAACACAACCAAATAAATAAATAACTGAGTCCTAAATTGTAATTGATTCAAATATTTAAATGGATAATTATGGCGGTTAAATTTCAATGGGTCCCACCCACAACAAGTTTCATTTCAGTTGATGTAGGACTTTATACTTGAACGATTATATGATTATATCTTTAAATTAGATTTTATATAATATTTTTTATGGAAACTGGGATTTATAATCCATATCAAATTGTGACCTTTTCCTTTTCCTAGTCCTGATAGTATTACAGATGTCATGCCCCTATATATAAGTCATGCACCCCATGCACTAACGTATACAAGCTTCGCCAAAAGAGTTCTGCAAAGCTTTAACTGGTTCCTATCTGTTTGTTGCCTGCTATTAAAGCTTGGGTTGCTTTCTTTCTGTTTGTTGCAATGGCCACCACATCCCAAAACCTTTTCTTTATACTAGTGACTCTGTCCGTTCCTCTTCTTCTTCTTCTTTCTCAACCTTCGGAAGCTCATATTCATCTATTCAAAACATGTGGTTTTACTGAAATATATCAGTTAGGAGACTCTATATCCGATACTGGTAATCTAATCCGCGAAACTCCTATTGGAGCGGCTTCTCCATTTGCCAGGTTGCCATACGGTCAAACCTTCTTCAACACTGCAACGGGTCGATGCTCAAATGGCCTACTCATGATTGACTACTTCGGTACGTATGCATCACTTTCTTTTGAAATTATTGTTTTATGTTTTATGATTGAATTCATGCAATAAAGGGACGTATATTTTTTAATGTATTCAAGTCACTAAAACATCATCATATTTGGTAATTCCCACAGCATTGGCAGCTGGTCTTCCCTTTCTGAATCCCTACAAGAATAGTGATGCAAATTTTAAACATGGAGCAAACTTTGCAGTTGCTGGATCTACCGCTTTACCAACTCGCACTCTCGCAAACAAAAGTATTTTATCGCCAGTGACTAATAGCTCTCTCCATGTTCAGCTTAATTGGATGCATACCTATTTCGATTCAGTTTGCCACAATAATAGAGGTTGGTCATTACTCAATGAAATTAATTATATAATTTTTTTAATTAAGGTGACTTTTAACTTATTTATTAATAACAATGTTTTCTATTTACTTGGTTAATTATGTCTGACAGATTGCATTGAGAAGCTCAAAAACTCTCTCTTCATGGTTGGAGAGATTGGAGGTAACGACTATAATTATGCATTGTTTCAAGGTAAATCATTTGAGGAGGTTAAGAGCATGGTGCATGATGTTGTTGGAGCCATAAAGAATGCTGTTAGAGTAAGTTTTTGTATCAACCATTATATTCTTGTTCAGACTTTTTAGCATCTAATCTAATTAATTGTACAGAATTTTAATTCATTTATATTGTTTGCAGAAAGTAATACATTATGGAGCAATCCGAGTGATCGTCCCAGGCAATTTTCCAATAGGTTGTTTACCGATCTATCTTACTGGATTCAAGACAAATGACTCAGCAGCATACGACGAATATCATTGTTTGAAAGATTTGAATGAGCTTTCAATGTACCACAATGATCATGTGCAGAAAGCTATCAAAGATTTGAAGAAAGAGTACCCTAATACAGTCATTGTATACGGGGATTACTACAATGCCTTTCAGTGGCTTTTCCACAATGCTCCTCATCTAGGATTTGATGTTGCATCTTTACAAAAAGCATGTTGCGGAATTGGAGGAGAATATAATTTCAATCTCACAAGAATGTGTGGAGCTCCAGACGTTCCAGTTTGTCTTGATCCTAGGAGACACATCAGCTGGGATGGAGTGCATTTGACACAAGAGGCTTACAAGATCATGGCGGAAATACTTCTTCGTGATATATTCCCACAACTTCACTGCCTTGTTTGATTTAGTTTAGTTTTCTTGAGCAGTAGGATTAGAACTATTTTGTTATTTTAATTATAAATAGGTTTTGTAGAACGTGTGTGGTCTGGAATTGCACATGTCGTTCAAATGTTAGTTGATTTTGAATTTCAGTAAATACTATGTTTGGATTGATGAAAATGCATATTCAGAGTTCACCTTCACCTTCTCCATCACTAATCTTGAATTACATCCACTTAAAGAAAGGCAATTGTTAATTATAGAGGAGGCAGTAACGACCCGTTTGGGTATTTTTGTTTTCAAGAGTAAAAAAATAATGAAAATTTTGAAAATACAATTATTCTTGTATTTTTTATTTTCTAATAATTTGAAATTTTACAGAGACAGAAAAAAATACTTCTATTGGCTTTTTGAAACGGTTTCAAAAAGGCACCCCGACCCGAATGAAGGCAGAATCGAGTCCAGGCATCTGGTATCCTGAGTCGGATTTTAATACCTTCCCACAAACCCTGGCCCTAATCCCACTAGGGGCACGAACCCAGATACCGAATTATTTTGCCGTAACTAACCCAAATCTAGACAAGAATGCTTGTTCTGAGGTTTTTCCAGCTTCAGAGGAAACTAACAGTTAACTCTATCCCCATAAATGTTCATCATATTCATATAGATATAGATATAGGTTGCAAATACAAGTTGCGAAAGAGGAATACAAGAAGGATATAAGTTTCTTATCTGCCTTCTCAATTAAGCATTAACTGAAATTAAATAAGCGATACATGAGTCTGTTTCCGCCTAGCTACCAAATTTCACAAGCAACATAGATTACATTTATTATTACATCTTATTTCACTCGCCGCTTCAATACTTAGGCGTAGACATTACAAACCAACCACTCATCATGGAGCTCTAAGCTGTAAATTGCCGTCCACAAACCGCAGCAGCCATAGTAGACATTCTCATAAGCTTCCGTCAAGAATGGTGGATAACAACAGCCCATGAACAAACTCACATCTCCTTGCCTTCTCCTCCTTATCCTTGATAGACAAGGGAGCTGATTGGACGGTTCTGTCACCAGAAGCTAATATTAGATTCAGGAAAACTCAAATAAAATTTGAGATGCTTTTATGCACATGATCTGGACTGTAGTTAAACCATAATCCATTGCAACACACACAAGGGCCAGATATCCAGATACTATAATAGAAGGGATGAAACTGCTTTTTGTTTTCTGTTTAACAAGAAGAAAGGGAATAAAGATGAGAATAAAAAAATAAAAAAGTATGGTAGTATTGCATAACTTTGCAAGACATGCCGAAATGTAGAATCAACACCACATGGATTTTCTCGTAACGTCTTTTCTTTTTCAATTTTCACTATTCATGAATTTCTATTATCCTTTTAAGTATTGCTTTTCACACGCCTAGTCTTTATCACAAAAGGACATTGCAGAAGTTAGGAGTTCACCTCCAAGTTACCACAACACTAAGAGGTAATCCAGAAAGTCTTTTGCATTCCAAACCATCATACATTCTTCCTAAAATTTCAGCTCCTAATTCCAAAACAGCCATCAGCCATTTGACTAATTTTGGCATACAATGAATGCAAGAACCGAACTGGATAAATTCTTCCCTGGTTGTAATGTGTTTGTGCGTAGCCATGTGCTCATTCCCATGCAACAGTCCTGATGCCCCTTTTTTTACATCTTTGCTCCAACTAACTTTTTTTTTGGGGGTGCACAAAACTTATTGTGTTTATGGTGATGCAAAAGTAGGAACATATGATTTTGGAAGGGTTTTTCATTTTTCTGGCAACACTTTATATGTTACCCCTACAATAAAGAGTCACCAAAAAAAAGAGATGATCATACATATGATTATGTATAATCATATGATAATGGGCTATTTGAGGCAAGACATAAATATTCGATTATATGTTATTTTGTGTTTTATCATTATATGATTATGTATGATCATCAATATCAGTAGCCCAAGATGCCCAAAGTCAGTTGAAGTAGCACTTGTTAGAAATAAAATGAGAAAGTGTGAGCCCAAAGTGAAACGGAGTACGAGCCGTATAGGGCCAATGAATATAATAGGCCCAATCATCAGAAGAAAGAAAAGCGGACCCAAGCGCATTGGATGCGAAGAGCAAATTGCAAGGGAGGCAATTTCGAGTTAGGGAGTGTTGGGCCGAGAAGTAAGGTAAACTTTGATGAGTCCCATTTGAGACCCAACCCAGACAGACCAAGAAATGGGGCCCCTTAAAACGCAGGAAAGGGTTGCAATACAAATAAAGATGACGAAGAATGATGGGAGTCACGAATAGAGGGAGCTGGTGAGAGATACGGAGAGAGGCGAGGGACCAGAGGAGGACGAGAAAGTTATTGACCATCTCATGGTGAGATTTGAGCAGCCAATCAAGACATAAAGGCGAGATAAGCAGGGTAGGGCAACTTGAAGAGTCAGAGAATACTAAGGAATTAGAAAAGGTATGTTGGGGAGAATAGGAGATGACAGAGAGAAATTCAGACAGTGATTACAAGAAAAGATCGGACACCAGCACCTTTGTTCCAGAGACTAAAGAGGATCGGGTGAGGGGTGAACCGAGTAAAGAGTCAGAAGAGGATGGAAAGGAGGCCTGGCGTAGTAAGAGGGAAGAAGAATGGGATATGAGTTTCAGTTGTGATGAGGAGCTTCCTTTGGTGTGCCAGCCACTGGCAGTGATGGAACCAGCAGCTGGATGCGTATGGAATTTGGTGGAGCAGGAGAACAGTGGAATTGAAATCTCCAATTGGATGCTGAGAAGAATTAGAAGAGTGAGCAGGGACCTGGGGGTATCATGCCAGGATACAAGAGGGACTTGATGGAGTTATTTCAAAAGATCACTCATAATAACAAGCAAGGGAGAACAGCCGGGGAAAGGAAGGAAAAAGGTATGGATGAGGAGCAGTCAATGAAGAAACTAAAGAGAGCTCTGAAGAAACTTGAGTGTACAGTAAATTGCGAGGGCAACCACATGAGAGTGGAAGAGAAGGTGGGGAGTGCAGGGCCATAGTTTTATTGGGTAACCCATGAATCACAGAATTATCTCATGGAATGTGAGGGAAATTAATGACCCAGATAAAAGAGTGGTTTTTAAATGTTTGCTAGAGGTGTGAAAGCCTAAGATTGTTCATTTGTTTGCATCCAGAAGACAGAGGTACAGGTAATGAACTCTTCGATGGTTAGAAGTTTGTGGGTGGAAGAAGAGTGGAATAGAAGGCGGGCAGCAGCAAAAGGTACAGCAGGTGGGATATTGGACATGTGGCATTCCATGTGGGTAAACTGCCGGGACCACTGGGAAGGTTCATACTCACCGTAATGTAATTTTCAAATGGTGGAAGATAATTTCCAGTGGACTTTTTCTGGTGTTTATGGTGCACAAGTTCAGCAGGAAAGGGAGGAGATGTGGTAGAAGCTGGAGACTGTTGGCAGGAGGTGGTCAAGTCCTTGGTGCCTGGGGGTGACTTCAATGTTACAGGGTTTCCGGGGGAAGAGAAAAAAAGGAGGAAGGATTACGAACAAAAGGAATGAGAGAATTCTCGGCTTTCATCAATGCAAACAGGTTAGTAGATCATCCTTTGGAAAGGGGAATTTACACCTGGACATGTGGGAGGGATTGGCCAACAATGTCAAGGCTGGATAGATTCCTGCTCTCTAATTCTTGGGGATAAAAAGTATCTATATGTGATTCAGAAACGTCCGCCAAGACCAGTATCTGATCATATGCCAATAGCTCTGGATTGTGAGGGAGCTAGATGGGGTAAAAGCCCATTCAAGTTTGAGAATATGTGGCTGACGTTTCCTGATTTCAGAGAGAAAGTAGCAGAATGGTGGAGAGGTTATAGGGAAACTTTTCTTATGTATTGGCACAGAAACTGAGAAACTTAAAAGAAGACATTAAAAGGTGGAATATGGAGGAGTTGGGGAACATTCAGAAAAGAAAACAAAGTCTGATGCAGGAAATCAAGAATTTGGATGGAAAAGAACAGGAGGAAGGTTTGACAGAGGAAGAGGAGGAGGTCAGGGAGGATCTGAAAGGTAAATTGGGGGGTATTTTAATAGTGGAGGAGATCGTGGCAACAGAAATCCCTGGCCTTTTGGTTAAAGGAAGGAGACAACAGCACAAGGTTTTTCCCTAGGGTGGCGACTGCTCACAAGAGGAGAAACATCTCTGTGGTAAAAATAGAAGACAGACTGCTCATGGGAGTTGAAGAAATAAGGGAAGGAATTGCGGGCTTTTACCAGAATTTGTTCAAGAAGCAGCAGAGTTGGTGACAAGATTTGGATGATATGGACTTTTAACTCACTGCTTAGAGTTGAAGCTGATATGTTGGAGAAGCCTTTCGAAGAAAATGAAGCGGTGGTGGCTTTAAAGTCAGGACCGGACGGATACACGATGGAATTTTTCAAGAAATGTTGGAGGACTGTTAGAGCAGATGTGATGACAGTATTCAGCCATTTTTATGAAACTGATACTTTTGAGAAGAGCTTAAATGTGACATGTGGCTTTAATTCCTAAAAAAGAAGGGGCAGAGAACATCAAAGATTATAGACCTATAAGTTTGGTGGGTAGAGTCTAAAAATTATTGGCTAAGGTGTTGTCTATGAGACTAAGAGAAGTGATGGGAAAGGTAGTTTCAGACAGTCAAAATGCTTTCGTGGGGATCGTCAAATCCTGGATGCAGTTTTGATAGCCAACGAGTGTATTGATTCGACAAGAGAGAGAAAGGAAGATGGGGTGGTGTGCAAGCTTGACATAGAAAAGGTGTATGACCATGTGAATTGGAGTTTCTTGTTGTTTATGTTGCGAAAAATAGGTTTTGGAGATAAATGGAGGAAGTGGGTGGAGTCCTGCATTTCAATAGCCCAAGTGTCAGTGCTGGTAAATAGCTCCCTTGCCGGATTCTTTCAAACATCTCATGGCTTGAGATGGGAGGATCCTTTATCCCCATTTTTGTTTGTGATTCTAATGGAAGCTTTAAGCAGATTATTGGTCTGGGCTTCTCAGCTCAGAATGATAAAAGGGTCTGAATTGGGTGATGGGATTGACCAAAATTGTATGAACCAGTGGTTCAACCAATGGTTTGATTGAACCATTGACGGTTGAGAGAACCGCCCAATTCAAGAAAAGCCGGTGTGTGAAATTTCTTAACTGAAATACAAAGTACACATGTTCATGCGTGTTAAAAAAATCATTTAAATAGTCATATTAAATGCTTTTATGCACTTAATTTCTTTGACTTTTCAAAAAGTAAGATAAGATTTGAGTGCTTTTCATTAGCACAATGAATAGGCGTGAGGCATAGTTCAACAGGATGCCTTTTATAGACTTCCTTTGCTTTAGCTTCTCATTTGCTAACCGATGTAGGACAGACTGAGGTTGTTAATTGTAAGGGCCTAGAATTTGAATGTGTTTTTAAAACACATAAATTCTCAAATTTTTGTCTCACACTCGATGTGGGACTTATAGAGTAATATGATTGCACTACTCTTCAATTCTTTTCTCCAACCAGATTCAGATTCCTTCAATTTCATCAAAAACTTCCTTGCACATGTGCATTCACTTTTTTTATGCCCCCCTTCAATAATTTTATATTCTAATAATATTAAAAATAAATATATTTAAAACATAATTATGATGTCAGAGTTCGATTCCAGTTGACCCCAACAATTGAACTAGTGACCTATGACCCGGTCTATTTTCTGATTCGCCGAACGGTCTGAGTTTCAAAACATTGGTGTGAAGCAAAGGAAGACCATCTACGTTATTTAAGATGTGTCCTATGTTTTGAAGCAGTCTTGGGTTTGAATGTTAACTTGAGCAAAATGAGCTCATTCCGGCCGCGGGAAGTTTGAGAGGTGGAGGGGGGAGTGGAGGTGCTGGCTCAAGCTTTGGGATGTTCGTTAGGTTCTTTTCCATCTATGCATTTCGGTTTACCTTTGGGAGCATCGGCAAAGTCTGTGGTGGTGTGGCATACGGTTATAGAGAGATTTCAAAGAAAGTTAGCAGGGTAAAGGATCAATACCTCTCTAAGGGGGAAAAGTAACTCTAATCAAAAGTACACCGGCAAATCCCCGCACATATTACATGTCGCTCTTTACAATTCGGTCTTCTGTGGAAAAGAGATTAAAAAAATACAAAGAGATTTCCTATGGGATGGAAAGGATGGGGAGAAGAAATTTCATTTAGTCGGGTGGGAAAAGACAAAGCATACTATGAAGATAGGGGGCTAAGCATCAAAGATTTCAAAACTTTCAACAAGGCACCAATGAGGAAATGGCTGTAGAGGTTTTCTGAGGAACAAAAGGCTATGTGGCATGAAGTTATAGCTACAAAATATGGGGAAGAGAGGGAAGGATGGATGTCAAGGGAGGTGGAAGAACCATATGGTTGTGGAGTTTGGAAATCAATACACAAAGAGGCTAGAGATTTTTCTCAGTGCACGAGATTTGATGTAGGTGCAAGGGCAAAGGTGAGATTTGGGTTATATATATTATCTTAATTATCAAAAAACAACGGTGAGATTTTGGGAAGATTTGTGGTGTGGCGGTAGGCCATTGAGAGTGACATTTCCTCACTTATACAGTATTGCTTCGGATAAAGAAAATCTGGTAGCAGATTGGGTGTCTTGGCAGGGAGGAACAATCGTCTAGAGACTGGGAAATTGAAGAGGTTGAAGAATTGTTAAAGGAGCTGGCTAAATGCAAGATAGAGAGGAGGAAGGGAAGTCAGAATGCCTTGGGATAAGGAAGCTCAAAAAAGATTCTCAATTAAATCCTTTTATAAGGCTTTACGTAAAGAAAGTGAAGAGAATTACCCATGGAGGCAAATATGGAAGACAAAAGCTCCCTCAAAAGATGCCTTTGTCGCTCGGACAACAGTGTGGAATGGAATCTTGACTATGGACAACTTTAAGAGAAGAGGAATTCAACTTGCAAACAGGTGTGGTATGTGCAAGAAGGTAAAGGAAACCGTAGATCATTTGTTTCTTCACTGCAATATAGCTTGGTAACCAGGGATCAAAATTTTGTTTCGTTTCTATCGAAACAGCCGAAACGTTTCTTTTTCCTAGTGAACCGAAACGAAACATTAGTGGAATACCAAAATTTACATGTTTCCATAAAAACAAATTTGTTTCTGTAGAAACATACTGAAATTAGTAGAAACATACCGAAACGGTGGAAGCATTTTTTTGGTATCACCAACACTTCTAGAAGTTGGTAAAAGATAATATCAATTTGTTTTTTAAATGGAGGAGATTAAAAGACTAAAACCCAAAATTATAAGAAGATATTTCTATTTTTCTTAAAAAATAATAGAAAATGAAAAATAAAAGTAATGGAAATAAAATGTAGATAAATAATTTATTTTAATACTTAGTTACTAATTATAATAGATTTAAATTACTATATTTTTATTTATTATATTATATGTAACTTGTGTCAAATTGTCTAATCCGTGAATATTACACAATATATATTTATTATTTTATGATTTATAATAATTTTACATATTTTATAACAAATATATAACAAATTCATATTACATAAACAAATTAGCTCTAAATATTTTATACTAGTTTTTAATAAGTAAAGAGTTATTTGGCATTAATGCCTAATTTACTTTACGTTTTTTTTTTATTTCACCCTAGTATCTTCTTGTGTGAATGGACATGTACCCTAAAACATTTTTAATTAATTATTATATTTATCTTCACACATTCATATATTTTACTTTATGTTTCTAAATGTTTCTATACATTTTACTTTTTTTCATCGTTTCTATTATATTTCTGAAACGTTTCCGAAATGTTTCTGTTTTCTAGGTGACCGAAGCAACAATACGAAACGAAATTTTAATCCTTGTCTGTAATTTGGGAACCTGAGAAGTCCCTGTTTGGTTGGAAATGGGCAATGCCAGCAACATTGAGGAAGTTGTTGCTGAGTTGGAGGTGCTGCAGAATAAGAAAGAAGGCCAAGAAGATCAGGAAAATTTCTCCCATCTGCTTTTTATGGTTCCTGTGGAAGGAAAGGAATACAAGGCTATTTGAGGGACAGGAAAAAGATATTTTTTGTTTGAAGGATTCTTTTTTGAAATTATTATATTTTTGGGTTAAGGAAGTGAGTCCAGAGTATGCTTCTGTTTTTGTAGATTATTTTTTTAAGGACTTTAGGCTCTGATTTTGTAAGCCGGACCCTGTCCTGTAAATGATCCTGCCCTTCTCATGCATTAGTAATCTAATCACAATTTTCTGATCAAAAATAAAATTTGATGTTTGGTTCTTCTATTGTGGTTATTGCCTGTTGGTTTTATGTGTGTTGGGCTTTATAGATTAAATACAATCTCTAACAACAATCAACCAAAAATCTTTTTAACGAGTTGAAGAAAAGAAGGGCACAAAATAAGATTAAGTGAGAGAAATATCTTCCACATTATGGCATAAAGGATTAGGGTATATTTCAAGGATGGATAGATTGGTGAGAGAGATGATTTTAAATCCTTTATGCTTTAGACTACTCATAATTTAGTGTTTGCATTGATTGCACTAATGTATTTGTGTCTTAATGTATTATAATTGGTTGAAGCTTGTAGATTCAACTAAGACTGAACGAGTATATATATGCCATCCACCTCTCTTGCAGTTTTTGTTTTAATTAGTAAAATTCATTAAAACAAAAGTGCTATGGGGCCCCAACTTGCGCACGCAAGATTTATACAAGGCTATACACACAAAAAAAAAAAAAAGAAACTCTCATCTCACTAAAAAAAAAAAATCGATAAAAGAATTAGTTAAAAAAGTGAAGAGTCACCCAAAACACAGACTCAACAGTTTATACTGCCCTCTCCAAAGAGGCATCTCTATCGCCTCAAAGAAGCACTTAATCCGTTCCCATCAAATATTCCACCAAAGACACAGGTTACTTGCCAAACTACCCTAACTCTTCTCCCCACTCTACAGCCTCTCCAACTATCCAGCACCTTGCCGAGAGAACTAGGCATGACCTAAAATACCCGGAAAAGAGAGAATAATCTGAAGGTCTCTTGCCACAGGACAATATACTAAAAGGTGACTCGCCGACTCTCCATCCCTTCTGCACATGCAATACCAATTAATAATAAGTTGCCACTTCTTGATCAAATTGCCAATAGTTAAGATCTTTCCCCAAGACCGTGGCCCACCCAGGAAAAGGAAGGGAAAAAAAACAACCACCTTGGGAGCGGTTTTAGTGCGTCAAATTAACTTCCAAGGGAAGTGTTACCGACTCCCACCTCTCAACGCTCCATCTAAGACTGAAGTTTGATCTCTTTTGCCTGTTTGTTTTATCTCATAATAGAGCACACAAATTTACCCACTCTTAATTATTTTCTTCCTTTCAATTTATTCATTTTGCTTGCATATAAGAAACTTGGGTTCATTTTTCCTAGTTATATAAAAAAGTAAGTTTTGGGTTCTTTTTTTGTTGGAATCTAAGAAAACTAGTATTTTCTTCTTTATTATTCAAACGTGCATATATACGTGTGCAAAACGGTTATTGTGTTGAATTTGAGCTTTGTTTGAGCATTGCAAGCTGATCTTCAACACACAGGTTGCAACCCTACCAAATCGAGTTCTCTAGATCAATAGCATGCCTTTTTCCAAACATGTATTCCAAATCACAAATCACTAGATAATTAGTGTGCTTAGGTACCATGATTGGAATTAATGATATGAAAACATAAGACTTAACGCACCCCATATAAGTGGGTTGCTGATGTGCCATTGCCTTCCACTAGAATCTTCTCCTATAAACATCTATCATTAAATTTCAGCTCATTTTTGTTATGTTTCTGCCAATGAAGAAAAAACTATTGGAAGAAACAGGAAGTGGAGTACTTATCAAAAAAGAAATAGGAAGTGGAGTACGTTTGTCACATGTTTTGAATGTGCATTCCAAAATGCAGAACTTTTGTTTCTAGAAACTTTGATCTCATTGATTTTGGATAGTGTTTTCCAATATCAACAAATTCAGTTGGGTTTGGCATCAATGGAGCCAACCTGTATTTCACCCACCCACCCAAACCCAACCCATTTCCACCTGTACTAGTCCATTTTTTTATAAGTATACTAGTACTTTTTTTATGGGTAAATGGCCATTGGAACGAGAGTTGAACCTGGGATCAGGTAACTTCCCAACCCATCCAACCCCAAGGGTTACCTATAACTGTCTTTATGAAGAGTGGTATTCAATATCTAAAACAAAATGTATAATATTGCTTCTAAAACATTAAAATAATAGAAGTAGATAACACAATGGTTTTAACTCGCAGTATTAGTCAGATAAAGCCATAAAGGTTGCAATCTCGGTTAAAGGGTGTCTGGAAGGTTGGTTTGCATAATGAGAATCAATTACCAATTGTTTATTTTCACTAGCAAATCCCTAAAGAAAAAATGATATATCGACCTTAATTCGTGATGCTTTGGATGTAACAATTGGGGTAATGGATTTACATTGGTTTTAAGTCACCGTTGTAGGGAACTATTTCGTGCCAGATTCACATGCTATGATGGGATGCAACATGCCATAATGGCCGTTACAGCATCACAACCATTCAGTATGTTTTTCACTATAATTTTCACCAATATATCCACCATTATAAACAAAGAATCCATCCAACACCGTGTATGAACCAATTTTTACTATAATTATCACCGTTTACTTTCATGGAGTTTTAGGCAACGTGTATGGTGAGGATAGGAGAAGTTGATTCTATTTCTTGGGGGCATTCTAGTACTGGTTTGTTTTTTGTGAGGTCTTATTATGCAGCTCTTTCTACCAGAATTTCTATCCCTCTATGATTATTTAGAAGTCAAAAGGTCCATTAAAGGTGGCTTTTTTTGTGTGGACAGCTTCTCTGAATGTTATTTTGACAATTCATAATCTGCGAAAGGGAAGTTTTTATTTAGTGAATCTATGTTATATGTGTCAATAAAATGAAGATAATGTGAGTCATTTGTTTCTTCATTATAGAGTGGCTGCTCATATGTGGAATTTACTTATTTCGTTGATTGATATTCAGTGGGTGCTAGTGTTATAGGAATGATGGGCAGGTGTTTGATGTGGTGCATGTGAAAGGATTGTAATCGTCAGATTTTTTATGGTGTATAAAGGACTCTAAACGAGCTAAAGGCTTACTTTCTGCATACGTTGTAATTTTATTTTGGATAGTTAGAACTTCTTCCCTTTCAGTTGATTCTTTGGTAGAGTTTTTGAACTTAGATGAAGTTTACGGTTATTTTTGTTTTTATGTCATCTACATGTGTGCGCTCCTCTTTTGAGTGCTTTTTGAAACATGGATCAGACATGTTCCTGTGCCATTCAACAAAGTCAATAAACAGACTACTATTTTCATGTATGAGTGAGAATTTAACATACACTCCAGTTTTCTAGCACACAAGTAATTAGACAGTTTAAACAGTTATCATACTAATAAACAAAAAGGCCATAAGAATGTGATTCCATACCTTTCAGAAACATTCTCATTTGAGTTCTTCTTTATTGAGGTTGTGTCAGCTGAGGAGTGAGGCTGAACACTCCCAAAATCATCACCCATAGGCAGAATAAATGATGACAACAATGGATCAGGTGCCACATTAGTTGAAGAAACGATACAGGAAGACCCTCCAAAAAGGGACTGCAAGTTTCCTTCTCTCAGTTCCCTCCTCAACAAAGAAAGTGTTGAATGGGATCCGCCTTTACGGGATTTCCTCTTGCGCTGCATGTAACCTCTAGTCAAGGAATTCAGAGCAAATGATCCAATCCTCAAAAAGGATCAAATTTTGATATAGAGAATGCATGAAAAAATGAGTGTTAGTAGGGAAAGGAATGCCAACATGGAAAACAATGATCTTTGAATTTGGAAAAAAATAAAGAAAGAAAGGAAAAGGTCCGTTAACCTTCACAAGTGTCCCATATATTTAAAAGTTATGCACCAACTTTGGCTGGAAACTTCCTTAAAAGGGGAAAAAAGAATTCAGATAGAGATATGTTTCTGAGCACGTGTGTGCCTGAGAGAGAGAGGAAGGGAGAATCACAACTCTGCTAATCCTTCTAGAATCTTTACCATAAAATGTCCTCCTCAGTTTTCACACAGCAGCGACAGATGTAAAGTTATTTATTTGCATAACATTATTAAGATTCAGCATCCTCTGGGACAAATGACTCAAATGCCATGCAGAGAGAACATTTTTGGAAGACTAAAAAGACGTGACATGCATGAGAAGAATTCCTAGAAGTGAGGGGGGGAATAGAAACCGACAAAATAAACAGTGCAATAATCCAAAGCCCAAAGATAGCAAATGCCAACAAAAAGGATATCTTGAAAATATTTCCATGATGCAGGGTTATATGAGCAACCATGTCAACCCCCACCCTCATTGCACAAACTGGACACACCTGCAAATAAAGTGATAAACCACCAAATTTTAGTGAGAAAAACTTCAAAAAAACACCACCTCCACAATCAATAAAAACTTTTCACTATCTGTTCGGCAAACGGAAATTCTGAATAAGCTTTCCAAGAGAAATCACAGGTCTCCTATAATCCTATCTCACTCAGGGTACGGTTTCACTTAAATCAATCCAATTAAGGCTTCCAATCCCATAACTGACACTTAATTTTTTGGACCCATCACTGAACTGAAGGGGAAAAAATAAAAGAAAATAATTCATGATCAGCTAATGACCCAAGTCAATAATTTTAACCCAAAAAAATGTTTCCTTTCATTGCACCAAATGGACACCCAAAAGAATCAAAACGCCAGCAATCAGAAAGCATTCTAGTAACCATGTTAAATATCACTTAAACATGTAAAAAATTAAACTTCGTAAATTTATATCAAGTAATAGGTAAAAAAAATGATCATAAATTTGCATAAAAGAGAGTAGTACCCCGTTCCTTGCCTCTACAGGATGCTCATCGTCGATATGACAACACAATCCAACGATGTCAAAATACTCAGAACAGAACGGGCATGGAAACTCCTCCCTTATATCATCATCTCCATCAATTTCTTCAAACCCCATGAAAATATCTGCATCAAGAGTATCCCATTTCATTCATACCATTATACCTACAAGTATACATATTTGAATACAGTATATATATATATATAGAGAGAGAGAGAGAGAGAAAAAAAAAATGTCTGTGAATATCAGAAACCCTGTATCGAGGAGTTTGAACCTCACCAGATCGCGATTGAAGAGCCGATTGATAGCGCTTTGAGGCAGAAGATAGACGAGTACTCCACGAATCAGCATCCATTACTTTGATTGCTCGAAAAATCGAGAGATGTAATGAAAATCGAAGGACTTTAGAGTGCCAATCAATTAGGGCTTCAAGAGATTAGCTCGAACTCTGATCCACAATTCAGGGGGAAACAAAATGAGAAACCCTAGAAATGATGTGAAGAAGAAACGGAAATAAATGGAAGAGAAACGAGAGATGAGGGCGCCAATTTGTTTTGTGAGGAGTGGGAGAGCTTCTATATGAGATAGAGAGCTTCGCAGATGAAAATCACCGAAAGGGAGAACGAAACTGGCCTGTTGTACACGAGACCAAATCATCTACAATTTCAATTCATACAATTGGACTAAATTAATTTCTAAAAAAAAGTTTCACTATTTCTTTTTCTTTTTCTTTTTTGTCAAATGCCAAATAAAAAGGTATATTATTGTAATAAATATAAATATTATATAGATAAATTACAGTGACACTACCTTGAGACTTTTTATAAATATTTGAAATTTTTTATAATTATATTGATACTTTCAAAGATTCTTAACAATTATATTTATCTATTCTATTTTTACTAGTGAAAAAATAGAATGATTAGTTGTTTCTACCTTCATTCTCTATTATCCTAAAAGCTATAAGAAACAATCCACCATTGCCATTTGGACACTTGCCTACCAATATGGCATCCCATATGATCCCATTTAAGACACATGCCTACCAATATGACACCTATATGAGCTGGTAGCAGCCACCCGCCCAAATTAAGGGTTTGCGTCCTTTGAAGGAACCTCATTGCCTCAAATTCAAATGAAATAAAAAAATATTTATACTGTACTTGTACTTGAATATGTCGGGGGAAGAGATAAAGAGGATTACATTAGTTTTAAGAGAGAAAAGAGAAGAGAGTATAATTATTTCTTTATATTAGGATAACAAATAAGAAAAAAGATAGTGTAATCATTTCATTTTACTTGAGAATAATATAAAAGATAAAAGAAATAAAATAATTATATATATTTTTTATTGTTATGTCCTAAAATAAATGTGTCTTTTTTTTTTCTTTATAATTTTAAGATTATAATTGGTATTATAAAAAATTCATTAAAATTTTCTTTCATTTTTCTTCCATCTCCGTCCATTTTTTGAGGGACAACAAATTGAATAAAATAAGAGTTAACAGACCACTCCCTCTCCCTTCTTTTTCTTTCATAATTTTAAATCAAACACAAAATAACCTCCCTACTTCATTTTTCTTATTTTTTCTTTCTAAATTTTTCAATCCAAGCATAGAGTAAAAGACTAGATTATAGCTCAAAGTTAGCTTATAAAACTATATCTTGACCATAGTTTCAAAATTGCTTATTCTAGCTTGTCAAGCATGTGTAAGTTGCAAAGTAGACTCCTTCTTGTGGCTACCCTCAATCCTAAAATTTTGTAAAGTGTAACATATAAGAGCAACTCTAATAATGGGAGTCATTTTTTAACTTTAAAAACTCATTTGAGTGTTGCTATAGTGTTTATACATATATCAATGACTCTCAACATTATACATCACTCTAATAATAATATCCAAATAGAGTATCTATTTTATATTTTAATATATTTATGTTTGTCTTTTCTCTTTCTTCCCACCAACCTCTTTTTCTTTCTCTTCCAACTATATTCTGGTTTTCTTCTTGTCTCTCTCTTCCCATGGGATCCTTATATGGATCCAGTTGATTACTGTCCATGGATTGGATCCATTTTGAGTCCAATGATGACTCCTCTGTTGGAAGCCAAAAAATTCAATGGGTTTAGGTTATATTGATTTGAAATACTTCAAACTAATTTTAATATTCTCGAATACCTAATCCTCAAGTTCTCTTAGCTTTCAATTATTTAATCATTTTTAGAAGAGTGATATTTATTGTATATATGCTATTTAAGACGGTGTTCCTTTATTGTAAACTTTCACCCCTTATTTATTGCAAGTAAGGTTACATTTGAGAGACAAAATGAGTTTGTTTAGGAAAATAATTGGGTGTTTTATTGTAGAACGTTAGTCCAAAAGGTTTTTAACTAAAGGTATCTCAGTAATTTTGATAATAACAATATATTGTCCATGCAAACTAATGTTTTATTTAAGATAATGCAAATAGGTCATCTAAGTTAAAGAAGATTGTTGACCTAAAAATGATAAAGTTTATCAAGCTTATAGATTCCACTAAAAGACATTCTTCAAAGCTAAAAACAAATCAAGTAGAATACTCTTGTGATAATTCATACAAATAGACATACTCAAGCCCAATAAATCAAGATAAGTCAAGAGAATACATTTTAGTTTTTTTTTTTTTTTTATTTTAAATTTTGAGTGATTTAAGATTAGATTGATCATTAATTATAAGCTCTTATTATTTAAAATGATCAACAAAAAACAAATCCTAAAATTAATTTTCAAAATAACACGTCGACACACTTTAAGTTTTGAAAGATCCAAATATTTTGATAATAGTACACTGTAAAAAAAAATTAAGAAGGCACTTTCTGTCAAAATCAGTTAACCAGTTTTAGGGACCAGTCGACTGATTCTTAAGACATATTTTTACACTAACCAAATCGGTCGACCAATTCCTATAATCAGATGACTAAGTGACTTTGTTCACAACAATAACTTGAACATACTGTCTAATACAGTTGACCTCAAAAGAATCTAGTTGACTATTTTTAAAATGCTAAAATAATGTACATCAAAACCACTGGACTAATCTTAAATACTAATTGACTGGTTGTTCTTCAACAATTGAACCCCAAACCCTCTAAACAATTTAATTGATCTAATCAGTTGATCAGATATTAATTTAGTTAACTGGTTGATGATTCAGTCGACTAAATTCGTTGATTTGGCACTTCGAAATTCAAATTTTGAATAGACAGAAAAATGAGGAATGACTCTACTTTTATTTCTTTGAGAGTTATAAATAGAGATTATCTAAAACATTCATTGTTATCTCTTTATAAGCTTACACGCTTACATCTTTATTATTAACTTTAGATATGACCGTTAAAAATCTAAATTTAAAAGTTTTACTCATGTTAAATACTCTAAACTTACACTTGATCTATCTATAAAGAGTGAGCATATATTACACCAACCTACTATTGAAATGAGTGCTTGTTGATAAATAAATTTTGTATCTTTTTATTGCGGTGAGATTTGTGAGTAGGTGCTACCCTTATGAGACAAAAATAGATATTCTCCTAGGAAAAGAGTAACGAGTTTTTGATGTAAAGATTTGACCTCCACTGACAAAGAAATCAAGATAATGAAAAAACTCAAATGGAAATGCTTGAGTCGAAGACATAAGAAATTTTTCGAACTTCATCAAATTCGGAGTGTTTGCTTTCTCTTTCTCTTTCTACTCTTTTATAAATTTATGCATTATTAGCATATATTTTTAAAATTTGTAAGAGTTATCGATGTTTACTAAATACTCTATTCACCCATATTTTAGAGTAAATATCTGAACGACACAGGAAAAATATTTGATCTTTACCTGAAAGGAACTCATTAGTAAATTGTTCAAGCACGAAACTCGAGTAGAGAACGTAGGGCAACCAAATCTCATAAAAATCTTATGTCATTCTCTTCATCATCTTTCACTTTACTACTACTATTAATTATTTGCTTAATCATAAACATATGTTTTTAATTACTAAAAAAATTATCAACTATCTAATTCACCCTTATTGAGTAGAATTTTTGGCAACACTTTCGTTTTTAAATTTTTTATTGGTGCAAGAAGAAAAAATTGTATTAACAAAATAGGAGATATAATGGGGTGATTTTTTTTTTTTTTTGCAATAAGAGAGAAAATATTTATAATTTTACCCTCTCTTTTTTTTATTTTATTTTAATTTTGCTAGGCCTCGCACCTTTAAGGAACGGCAAGGGGGTGGGGTGGCTCTTTTCCAACCCAGACCCGTTTATATTTTTCGTTCCGTCTCGTTTAGAGACTTATCTTGACTTCATTTATATTTTTTGACTTCACTTCCGATATATATTTGTTTTAAGTAAGTTAAAATTTTTGTTTTGATAAATAAATAAATTTTTTATCATCAAAATAATTAATATAAAAAAAAATACGAATATGATATAAAAAATCTTTAAATTAATTTTATACAGTATTATTTATTAATAAATATAATATATATATAAAGATAAATTAAAAAATTAATATATAAATAAGATGAAATTGGGATAAAATGATCATCTCCAAACTCATCCTTAATTTTACGAAATTTTACGGAATTTTAAAAACTCCATTCCAACTTTGCTTATAAATCTTCCTTACCCATCTCGTTCAGGACGCGAAGGACAAATTGCCTTCTCTACACACTTTGTTGACCTGTGCGCGTGAACTACACCTACAGAGCCCCACTATTAACTGGAGTATTAACACCCGCGTTAGAATCCACCGAGACTAAAAAACCTGTAATTCTCCGACTCGGTCCCCCGCCCAACCGATTTCAACGTTGCCGGCACCGCGATCTCCGATCAGAAGATTTCACTGTTCTCTTCACTCGGGTCTTAAGAAACCCTAATTTTCACCGATTATTGGGTGTTAAACACTAACCGAACATGAGACAACGTTCTTTGACCTTATTATTTCTAGATCTACAGAGGATTGGTTTGAACATTGTATAGGCTTTGGTTTTGATTTTTGGTAAATCAATGGCGACGAGGAATAGAACAATTCTGTTTAGAAAGTACAGAGATGCATTGAAGAGCGTGCGAGCCCCAACGGGTTCTTCTCCGTCTTCGAGCTCCGGTGGTCCGGTGATCGAATTGGCGACTAGTTCGCTTCTTCATCCTAATCGGTCTTATGCTCCCCTCAGTACTGAGGATCCGGGAAGTTCCAGGTACATCTCTCTTCCCACCCACCCACCCACCGTCACCCACCTATATATCTACATACATACATACTTATTCTGCATGTGAGTTTCTTTCTTGAATATCTGATTTTTTTTTTTTCTTCTGAAATTTCTAGATCGGATTTTTTTTTCTCTGTGATGTTTGCATGT
Organism: Nyssa sinensis; assembly: GCA_008638375.1. NCBI lineage: Eukaryota > Viridiplantae > Streptophyta > Magnoliopsida > Cornales > Nyssaceae > Nyssa > Nyssa sinensis. The sequence goes on along the minus strand of CM018039.1, from coordinate 12,307,075 downwards.
AACTCGTGCTTTTATAGACATTCACCTGAAATCATGGGCTTTGTATGATGTGTTTGAGAAGAATGCTGTGAGAAGAAATTGACATTGGATACAGATTGTGGATTAGATATGCCTAGAAATATAGGAAGCAATTATCAAAGTAGAATAGAGTTATCACGAACAGTTGTGAATTGATTGATACCTTCGAAACGTTGATTTTGGCAGTGTAATTATTAAGAACTGGTTGTCTGTAGGGTCAGTTGATGGTCTGTAAACCTTGGCTTGGATTTATATATAAAGGCACGAGGCCATAAATTTGTGTTAGGAGGCGCAAACTTTTTTCTTAAGGTTAGATCATACGTTTAAAAGTTAAAAAAGTTTAAAAATTTAATATTAAATGATAAAATTTTTGACAAGTGACTAAATTCATTATTTACATGAGATTACAACTCAGACAAAAAGTCAGAAAAAAGGACCCTCAAAAAACTTTACACTAGACAAAAAATTATAGAAAAAAATGTTGTACACTAAACCTTGAAAATAGAATTTTTAGGAGGGTATAAGTGTCTTTTATTCAACACATTCACAATTGTCGCAACCATTTTTCTTATTTGGGAAATATTGCATGGGAGATTCATTATCCATATTTGGGATGACAACTATAAAGGGGTTAAATTGAGATTCAGGTAAGGGCCAAGTGTGAAAAATTATGTACTTAGTGGGGGGCAATTGACCCGATGGCCTCGTCCTTGTATATATTTCTCTATTGGATGTACTTATGGTGACCCAAAGATGTAAAATTTTTTGAGATAAATTTGCAAAGAGGTTTCATGTAAATAGCATCGAATTTGTTTAGTAATCAATGGATGTCACCTGAGTACATAAGTTTCAAGGTTTAGTTGAAGTTAGAATAGATGTGGAGAATTGCAAGAGTTTAGGTCCATGGAAGTAGCTGCCCATGAAAGTAATGACATTAGATGAATCCCTTTTTTTGGAAGGATTCCTTGTGTCTTGATCTAATAAAAAAAATACACAGGTTAAGCCTAAGAATTACCAACACCTCTGGGAGACTGGGGTGTTGGAGTCCAACATGTTTGGGACACGGACACATTCAGACATGTGTAAATTGAGTATCCAATTTTTATTTTATTTTTTAAAATTTCGGATACACTCCCAGCATGGCGGGACACATCCAAACACGGTATGGTGAAGGAAGAGTAAAAAAAGAAAAGAAAAAAGAGTATAAAATACAAATAATCTCCCTTAAATAAAAAAAAAGAGAAGAACAACCTACCTTGCCTTTGTGACCCAGGTATCTCCTCCTCCTTTTCCTTCTTTCTCGGTGATGTCGATCTCTCTTTCTATCGATCTCACTATCTTTCGTGATAGTTGAATCCCTTATGTTTAGTCGAACCTTCATTCTCTCTCTCTTTCACGATCGTTCAACCTAGTTGAAACCCACCCCCTTTCCCTCTTCTATTTAGACGACAACCCCCTCCCCCGCTTCTCTCTTCCTTTTGACATGTCCTGATCCCCCAATTCTTTTGATATGTCCCCCTCCCTTAAGGATTTGTTAATGCATTAATAATCCTAAAGACTTTTTAATCGGTAATAATTTTTCTAATAATTTTTATTAAAATTTAATAATCTTTTGTTAATGCATTACATGGTTTAATTTGTAATTTTTCATTATTAAAAAATATAAAAATAATAAATCCCTTTCTTACTTGGTACCACTTTGTTATATTAAATAATAATAATATTTTTATATTTAATTTTTATTTTGTGAATTATATTACTAAATTAGTTCAAAATAATATATATTAATTTTTAGTAAATTAACTTAATGGAAAAAATTACAAAAAGTAGATAAATCTTGAAATAAGTTTATTTATTTATTTTTTTGATAAGTAAATCTTGAAATAAGTTTATCAACTCAATTAGTCATAAAATAATTTTTATTATTAATATTAATTTTTGATAAGTAATCTTGAAATCATTGAAATAATGTTAGAATCAGATTGCATTATTATGTATATATAAACAAATATATATTATTGAGCGTGTCCCCAACATGTTTGTGTCTTACTTTTTTGAAAAATCCTGTGTCCGAGTGCCTGTGCCTGTACCGTATCCGTGTCCCATGGTTGTGTTCGTACTTCTTATGGTTAAGCCTATCTTGAGTTGAGTTGAGAGGATTGTGGCCTTTTAGGAGGACTTTATTTTTGCCTACAAGCATAAAAGACTGAACTCCTAGATAGTAATGTTCCTTTAAACATTAAGTGTTATATATTCATCGTTGACACCTGACATCGAGTACTGATTAGATAGATATATATATGTAATAGATGTTCAATTACACTACATTGATTTATAAAGTGCAGATAAATATCTATGATACTAAAAGGCCATTAGCAAGTGTGGGTTTTGCCGATGTGAGGTGATGTTCAATTATTGATTAGATACATATATTGATGTAACAGATGTTCAATTACACTACATGAATTTAGAATATAATACTAAAAGGCCATTAGCAAGTGCTGCAACCTGCTGATGCAAGGTGATGGGGGACCACGAGTTATCTAGCTTAAGTGGTGTCTCTTGCCACCCTAGAAAGGGGAGGTGTAAGTTTTATGTCTTGGATGGGACTTCACTTTCGGGGTGTTGGGAATATGGACTAGGTTAGAGTCTAGTGGTGCAAACAAGTCGAGTCCAGTTTCAAGTGTTCAAGTTCAACTCGTAAGAGATCAAGCTTGACTCAACTCGGGCTTAAATACATGTTCAAGCTTGACTCATTTATAATTGGGGTAAGCTTGAGATTGGCTCGAATATGTAAACGAGTCTTACTCGAGCTCAAGTTAAATTTTATATTTTTTTATCCAATTCAAAAACAAATTCAATTCCAAATTATAAAAACAAATTAGCAAAACTTAATTTTTTTGTTATAACTTTCTTAAAAAAAACCCAATAACTAAGAATCAAAATTTTCATAATAAATAAATTTTCAATCTTAAAAAAATATTTATTACCAATACCAAAAAATGGTAAAACAAGTTCATAGTTAGAGTGGTTCTTCAAAATAATAATGAAGTTCATAAACAACGAGAAGCATAACTCTAAACACTATAAGTCACATGAAGCATCTTACAAACATTAATACAAAAATAATAATTGTTGTTTAAACATTTAATTCATGTGCAACCTTAAAATAAAATGAAGGAATTTAAGTAGAAAGAAAGCATTCATCGCCTAGTTAAACGAAGCAAAGAAGTTAAGCCGAACGACCCAAGTGTATGCGAGCTTTATTCACAAGCCAAACGAGCCGAGCCTCATTTTGACTTGACTCGACTCGACTCAACTCAACTCGTTTAATAAATGAACCCAATCACTAGCTCTAGCTCTGCTCGTTTATTAAATGACCCAAGCATGAACGAGTTGTAATCGAGTTGAGCTCCTAACCTCTAGCATTATTTGCATAAAGTTGTTACACAAAACTCTAAATAAAAATTTAAGTCCTATAATTTACATATCTTTAATAACCGTACAAGATTTATGGTTCGACACCCCAAGGGCCACTTACCTATCAAAACAAAAAAATGGTGTGATGCATGATCACATCATTTAGATTTCACGCTCTAGCTTATGGATTATAAGTTCTAAACATTTTTGCTAATGATGGCTGGTCCCATGTACCTGTTTATTGAAAATAAAACTATTAGGATTAGGCACTCCTTAATGTAGAGGGCAAAAAGAAATGGAATCAGATTCTAAGCATTGGGAGAATAGATTTTTTGTAAGTATCGAAAGTAAGAAAAGTTTTATTTATTTATTTTTTCCGGTGTGTAAGATAGTAAATGTTATGTTTTCTTTTTATGTTGATGTATTTCAGTATTTTTTCAACAATATTGTACTTCTTTTTTAACAAAAATATGTCCAATATTAATTTTTTAAATGATAAAAAGTAGTCAATACACAAATCATTTTTATCATGTACGATATGTATCATGTGTTAGTTGTAAGATATGATCATTTTTTTGATAACTATGGTCAAAATGGGATACATGGTGGCAATTTCAGTGTAAAAGACGGCTTTAAGGTGATAGGTCTTACATTGCCTGAAAAGTGAGGCGACAAAAAAGCACTAGCCTGAATGAAGCAAGACGCTAACTTATAAATATAATTAAAAAATCTATTGTACATTAAAGGTTCATTTATTTCTAGTTAAATAATATTTTATGTAATAATTCTCATGTGATACTAAAAATTTTCATCTAAAAGATGACATATGACGTAATTAAATTTTAAGCACTAAGACCATTTTAAACATTTTCTTCCATTTTTGCTACTTTTATATTGGTTAATATAGCCTAGACAAAAATACCTTTAATCCTAACATGACAAGACAAGATTCTTGAGCACATTTAAGTAAAATAACGCCTTATTAAAATTGCTTAACCTAGAGTATGTTGAGGCACTAGCTGCAATTTATATTTGATCTATGGTCAAAACTTATTGCATTTTATGCATCGTGTTCTGTATCATCATATATTGACAACTGTATATGATATAGTTCCTTTGAGGAACTGAGTTACTTGTTAAAATGATGGAAGATGGAGACAGTTTTCATAGTAAAGCGAGCTTTTTTCTCTCCCTCTAGTTAGCCTTCAAATTGAGTTAAATATTCATAAGGATGATACTAATAATATAGACTGAATTGACTTTATTTAGAAAAAAAATTTCTTTATCACAATTAAATGAGTTTAAGTTAAACCCTTTCTCTTGAAAAATAAAGTTAAAATAAAAAAGAACTATGGCACAAGAGTTAACCTAAAAAAGGAAGAAGTTATAAGTTTTGACATTGATTTTAGAGGAATTCTTTTAAAATATGCTTATATATATTTTTTCATTTCATTTTACTTCTCTTTTTTGAAAAGACCAAAAGAATAACTTTGTCATGTTTGTTCTTTCTATTATGAAATATACTTCATGATAGCATCAATGTTATTTTTACTAGTTCAATTGATATTACAAAAAGAAAATTTTGGGACCTTAGATTCGCTACTTATTGCTCCGTGGCTCTAACTGGCCATCTCCCAAACAACTCCATAGTTTGAGGCTTGACCCGTTACACACCAAAAGAGAGAAGATTTTTTTGTTCATTCACTAAAAAAAGAGAAAGAAAATGCATCACATATTCCCCATCTCCCAATCTATCAAGAGATGATTCATGTTTTCCTTAGCCTTTTTGTACATACAACCCTAGTTGAGAATTAACTTTCTTATTGCTTTAGGTCAATGTTACCTAGAACGTGGATCGTTATGGTACGGGGAATGGGTACGGGAACATAGATCGTCATTTGTTATAAAACATGGTACATTAGGGGTAGGCTTCTTTGAATCGCTTTGTTGGAACGAAATACGTTTATTTGGAACGTGGTATGTTTTTTGAGTATATTTGTAATAATATTGGTATGTATATATATACACCAAAATGATTTCAATGAATCCAAGCTGTTATAAAATAAAATTCCAATGATGTGTGTGTATTTTGTATGATTTTTTGGGGACTTCTGATATTTTAGATCGGAATGCTAAATCTTGCGTTCCAAATCGCTAATGATCCATGTTTTAGATCGTGTGATCCCAATTCGCAATTCGTTAAGGGAGGAGCGAATTATGGTAACCATGCTCTAGGTTGTCCATGGTTAGAATTGCCTTCAAGGCAACAATTTATACAAAAAGGGATACTTTTGAAGGCACTTTAAACCTTCTAGATTTCGAATATTCTCCCCCCCCCCCCCCCCCAATCCAAAAAAAAACCCTGTTAGCAAGAAGTTACACTACATTGACCAGTTTTGACTAGGTTTCAGCATCCTCCCTCTCTCTCCACACACCAATGAGTTATACCTTAAAGAAGCAATCGGTATACCGTAGCTCCTAATCTTTGTTTTTTTGGATAAGTTTCTAGCTCCCGATCTTTCAAGGCTTTAACCCCCCCTCCCCAAACAAAAAAAAAACCCCTTCCATTAGCTTCATCTACAAGCTATCCAACTCCATTGCATACCTCCCCAACATTTTACCTAATGAAGTGAAGAGCTTCTCAAGCCTCTTCTTAGCCACTGAGGTTGGGATAGTGAAGAAAGACATGAAGCATATAGGAGTGAGTTTATCTCCTTTTGATAATTATTATAAGAAGCCTACCTTGAATCCACGTATGAAGCCTCCATATATAGTTTTCCTGATCATCCTGCTAATCGCATCCATTACCATAATGGATAGAACGGGGTCCATTTCCCTTTACCCTTCAAACTTGTAAAGAAACTCATTTGAGTACCATGGACCAGGATGGAAAATTGAACCTTGAAGATACACTGTTCAATTCAGCTCCTCCATTTAGTACCAAAAATCATATATTCCTAACATAGAGGAGACAGTCCAAATAAAGATGATCAATGACTTTCTCAATGTCCAGTTGACATATAAATCCTGGCTTTGTACTCCAAAGTTGGGAATCAACACAATTATTTAGCCACAAGTGCTGCATCTAGAATTTGGCTTCTCCCAACAAATGCATTTTTGGCAGAATGAGATCAAATGACCCATCTCGCTCTTTAAATGGACAGTCAAATTTTTAGCCAAAACCTTGTAAAATCTAATGGACATAAAATCCTTCAAGCCCTGCCCCCCCGGCGGAAGGAAGAATCAAGGTTTTAGGGCTAGAAAGGTTGGCAGCCAGGGTTAGGTTATGTGATACAAGGACTAGCGTTTTTGGGAATTAAATTATGGTGATTGAAGGACTGGTTGTGGTTTTTAATTATGCAGGAGCAGCAGAACTGTACTAATTAAAATAAAGCAAATTCTGCAGGGATAAATAGTTTTTCCATTTAAAGAATGCAAATATCCGCAGAGAGTTTTTATTGATAAGAACTTCTCATTGATGTTACTATAATGCTTTTAACTCAAAAATGGAGTTCAGACTTCAGAAACTCCAAGTCAGAAATTTTTTTGCAGGGATTAATAGTCTTTTTATTAAAAGAATGCAAATATCTGCAGAGAGTTTTTATTGATAAGAACTTCTCATTGATGTTACTATAATGCTTTTAACTCAAAAATGGAGTTCAGAAACTCCAATTCAGAATTTTTTTGCAGGGATTAATAGTTTTTTATTAAAAGAATGCAAATATCTGCAGAGAGTTTTTATTGATTAGAACTTCTCTTAGATGTTACTATAATGCTTTTAACTTGAAATGGAGTTCAGGAATTCCAAGTCAAAAAATGATCTCTAGACTAATTAAGATTTTACTAATTTTAAAGAAAATGTCTTGATAAAACCCATGATCAAATGCCTACTAAACTTGGACAAAAATAAAGATATAATTGCCAAAATACTTGTAATATGCAATTTTCCAAGATAGCATTGGTGATGAATAATCTTATCCCCACCCACAGATACACTTTGAAGGGGTTGATCCCCGTACTTGAGAGTGTTGTGGTTTGCTTTGGGGCCTCATTGGGTTGTGTCAAGATTGGTGAATGAGGTGCAAGAGACTTGCGTGGGGAAAGAGGTTAGGATAAGTGCTAGACCTATATGAGGCTCTACCTGTGCTTGGAAGGAGAGGAATTTTGGGGGGGCGGGGGGGGGGGGGGGAATGCTTGGTTCTTTGTATTTATGACTTTTCAAAGTGATTGTCTTTTCCCATTTCATTGGGTTGATCCCTGTTACCTGTGTGTCGTGATTTGTTGTGCTTGTTTGCATTGAGGCCTCATTGGGTTATGTCAAGATTGGTGTAGGGGGTGCTAGCAACTTGGGTTGGGGAAAGGTTAGGATGAGGGCTAGACCTATCTGGAGAGTAGTGCGCCTCTACCTATGATGATTTTTGGAATGAGAGTAATGGGCACACTTTTAATGCGTAAGAATTTGCACTCTGTAAGCTAAAACAAGGAATGCTTGGTTCTTTGTATTTGTGACTGTTCAAGATGGTTGTGGAGACTTCTCTTTCATTCATTGGCCTTTTGAGGGATATGAGCTAGGGGTAGGGTCTTGTTTTTCTTTTGTGCAGACTTCTTTTGTATACTTCATATGTACTTAATTATGCCCTCTTTGGAGCTCTTTAGCGATTTTACTTATTGAAAAAGAGTTCTTTTTTCAGTAACCTCATCTTCAGCCTTCTCTTTCTGAACCCCCTGTACTGAAATGCACCTCACCGAGCAATTGAGAGCTGCTGCTGCTCCTGCTCCTTTTCTTCTCCTTTTATTTTATTTTTTCGTTCTTCTACTTCTTACTTCTCCTTCCTCTTCTTTTGCTGCTTGTGCAGTACTTGAATCTCTTTCTCACTCTCTGTAGTAGGTGACAACCAATTGATTACGTGGAGACCACCAAGTCAGTGATAACTAATTGACAAACACCCCCTCTCTCTCTCTCTCTCTGCGAACTACTGTTACAACTGTTAGTAGAAAAGCGAGGGTGAGATTTCTTATGGGTTTCCCCGTTATAAGCTGTCAAAAAGTACAGTTGCCACTCTTTTTTAGAAGTTGAGGTTAATGAAACCCTGTTATTAGTTCTAATGTAGTATCAAAATCAGGCTTCAATATTTCAAGCTTCCTTTCTTTTCTTGTGTTATCTTTACCTTTTTTTTTTTTCCTTCTTAATATTCTATCTCTATCCAACAGGCATGGCAAGAAAACCCAAAAGAATCTCAGGCTCGTGGGATGTAAAGAAGCACATTAATTGGTCTCTTCTGATTTTCTGACACTTGATTTTAACGATTATTCATTATTGAATTTTCTTTGTTCTTGTCCAGTTCTTGTATTTGTGTGGTAGGTTTTCTGATAATCTGAAGCAGTTTACTTTTATTTATTTTTTGCTGGTTGGTGGACTATTTTCCATGTCTTTATGCTTTGTTTCAAAGAGACTAGGTCTGTCACCCTTGCTAATGGGTTATTTCAGAATTCATTTTAGGTTTGAAATTCTTTCCCGTTTTTATTTTTTTGGGTGAAATTCCTTCAGTCACCAACACTGATTGCGTATTTGGATTCCCCCACTCAGAAGAGCATATGATTTATAAAACATGGGAAATGAAACCAGTGGATTTCAAATCCTGTGATTTCTCAGTTTGTAGGATTTGACGAACCCTTTGAGTAGAATGCATGCTCTTATTTTATGAGAAACCCAATCGAATTAATTCATTTGCATGGGACATCTAGAGGCTCACTTAGCATAACTAAAAACAATTGCGCAGCTTATCATTTAGATTTAGTTATTTTCAGAATTTGACCTCTATTTTTCCTCACAACTTTTGATGACTTTACTTTTTAATTTTTCTCTATACTCGTGAGACACTCTGTAGCATAAAAATCGATGTGTTTTTTCCTTGGTTACAGTCAAATACTGGTTCTTTTTGCAGTAGAGGTGCACTTACAGTGGGTCTACCTCCAGCTTGGGTGGATGTATCTGAAGAAATAGCTGCAAATGTGCAACGTTTGCGGCCAAAAATGGTTGAGCTAGCTAAGGCTCATGCAAAGGCTCTAATGCCCTCATTTGGAGATGGTAAAGAAGATCAACACAGGATTGAAGCTCTTACCCAAGAGATAACTAGTCTTTTGAAAAAATCAGAGAAGAGATTACAGAAACTCTCTGCTGGTGGGCCTTCTGAGGATTCAAATTTGAGGAAAAATGTGCAGGTATGACTCGATAACTGATGGTAACCACGGTGCCTGCTTTGTGACCAGTAATTGATTAGTGCATGCAAAATTTGGATGGCTTTCTTTAAAAAATGTTTTTTAGCAACTATATAATTTATAGGGTTATAGGCATCTATTTTTTCTATTTTCTCAATGTTTTTTTTGGTAGATAGTAAATCATCCTTTCCAATGCTCTACCCCTAATATCATCCATTATAATACCACACAATTCCTTAGGAACTCTATTAAACCAAATCATTTTACTTTTCCTAACACATGCCTGCTTCGCTAGCCCTCCCCAATGTTGGAATGGTGACCAATCAATCAAAAAGTCATTATTTCTTTTTCCCGGACTCCTGCCCCATGCAGGGAAATTTTCTCTATGACTAAGTCAAATTTGTTGATTGTGCCAAGTCCTGGTTGTTTTGAACATGGGTGATTTCCAAAGTTCTGCATAATTACATTTATCATAAATTTATATTAGTTTGTATCGTCGCAAAAGACGGGCCATACTTATGAGCTGTGCTCATGGTTTGATGTTTATATGGCAGCGCTCCCTTGCTACTGACCTTCAGAACCTTTCCATTGAACTTCGCAAGAAACAGTCAACTTATCTGAAGCGCCTCCGGCTGCAGAAAGAGGTCTGTGCAGAATTTTCCTGTTCTTTTATTCATCAGAAAAACTTATTCGTTGCCTAGATTTGACATATTGGGACAGTTTTGGCATTGCATTTTCAGAATTTTATGCAATTCATTGTTCCTTTTTAGTACTTGGAAGTGCTTTGCCATGTGTGATTTACTGCATCACTGAGTGCCTAAATTATCAGAAATCAACTTGTCTTGTTTTATGTTGGGTGAATACTTAGCAGTCCTGCAACTATATGTTTAAATTTTTTTCCTAATACAGTGCTTTGTGATACAGGGTCCAGATGGGGTTGACCTAGAAATGAACTTAAAGGGAAATACTTCTAGAATGGAGGATGAGGACTTGGATGACCTGGTATACTGACTTTTTGCCTTCTCATGTTTAATTCTATTGTGCGTGAGTGCTAGAGAACCAAACAACATATTTTTTATTTGTTTTCTCACTGCCTTAGGCTATGTTTGTTTAGGTTTTCAAACACAAATTTTTAATTTCAAAATGCGAAATACGCGTTTGGTTTGTAATTAATTTTAATTTTTTATAATTTAGATTATCATATCCAAATGCATTTTCACAGTTTTTAAAGCATTAATTACAAAATTTTCAAAAATATTTTGGAAAAAATTATATTTGAATCATTATCCAAGCTGCCCCCTTAGTTTTCTCAGCAAAACTGATGAAGGCTGAAGTAATGCCTTTAGGCATGTCCCATGGCACTTTCTTGTGCAAAGTTTGGTTGTAATTTCTGATTCAATTTTTGAGACCAAAATCACTCTATGATCTGAAGATTGTGTGATACCTTGTGGGTGCATGCATGCTCTCTCTCTCTCTCTCTCTCTCTCTCTCTCTCTCTCTCTCTCTCTCTCTCTCTCTCTCGGGAGGGGATTTGAAGGGGGGTGTGTGTGATCTAATTGTGCCTGAAACCTTGGGGGGGTTTTTTCCTCCTTTTTTGAAACATCAAATTTCAATATACACAAAATTATAGCTTTTCTCAGTGTATGCTTTAATACTACAAACAATCTATTTAGGGGTTTAGTGAGCATCAGATGGCAAAGCTAAAGAAAAGTGAGGCATTCACTGCAGAAAGGGAAAGGGAGATACAACAGGTAAGTGAAAACTCTTGACTCGCTATTTTTAATTTTCTGTAGTTATCTGGTGCTCCATTTTCAGGAAACCAAATGAATTTGCTCTCTTTCTTTATAATTTTTTTTTGTTGGTAGGTTGTGGAATCAGTAAATGAGCTTGCCCAAATCATGAAAGATCTATCAGTCCTTGTGATTGACCAGGTTAGAAGCTACACATCCTCAGTAATAGTTCCACAAACTTCCTCTTAAGATTGAAGATGACTGATTTATTTTTCCAAACAGGGCACTATTGTCGACAGGATAGATTACAACATTCAGAATGTTGCAACAACGGTTGAGGAGGGCTTGAAACAGCTGCAGAAGGTCCTCTCACTCTTGTTTTCTCTCCTAAGCTGTTTTTTTTTTTTTTCTCTATTCCCTTTTTTAAAATTTTGCTTTAAACTTATTGTTCATCCCTTACTCTCATCTTTCTTTCCATGTTTATGTTATGCCGGGATGTATTGGACTCAACAGGCAGAGAAAACTCAGAAACATGGGGGAACGGTGATGTGTGCTTCAGTGCTTGTCATCATGTGCTCTATCATGCTGGTCCTCCTGATTCTCAAGGAAATATTTTTGTGATCTGTGAGCACAATTTTTTTATGGATCTTGCTTACTGTCTTAATTGTTTTGACCCTGCCCCGCAACTGTTACACGCTGAGACACGCTGAAATGCCATGCCTAACTGAAGACGGGGGAAACTTGGCATTGTCCCATATAGATATACACAATTATTTACGACTCTTCTATATATTTTTGTTACTATTTTTTGTTTCTCAAAGTATGTTGTGGGGGAAGGGTTGTGTTACTAAGGGAGCGACTGCTACGGGTACATGTATAGAACATTTACCAGAGGGGTCTTTTGCAGCAGGACTTTGTATTCATTCTTTTGATATCCAGATTTTTGTAGTTTGTTTCCCTAATTCTCATTTTTGTGAGTAGACGAGATAAAATTCTGTATTTGTATCTGATTTTTTCTTGCAATAAAATATTATGCTTCCCATTATAGTATCTAAGTTTACTTGCACGTTTGAAGAGAATTGCTTTGTGTGCTGCCAAATTTCTCTGGTTGTCCCTAGTTGTTATAATCTGGATATTGATCAGTGGAATAATAAAATGCTTAAGCTCTCAAGCACGAGAATGGGAGATTGAGTTTGGAGAGCAGTCATTTTGTCTTTGAATAATGTTAAAAAGTTAGATCTGTTTTTAGTTTGAGAGTAATCGTTTTGTGTGAAAATAATGTTGAAATTTAGGTCTGTTTTTACGCTATCAAGTTCAATACTCTATGGAAGCGGATCAACATTGATTAATGGCCTGATATGACATTACTGGCTTGTTTGGATTATTATGGCAGTAGTTACAATGCTTGTATGTAGATGCAGTTGGGTTAGGGTTAGGATTAGGATTAGGATTGTAATTAGATTTTAGGCAAGATTAAGCAATTCTAAGGTTTGCATGTTTCCAAATGTTAGCTTGACTTTGATAATATCTTTCTTGCTTACATTAGCATGTATACTAGAAAAATTCGATTCTTGGGGTCCCCCAGTTACTCTCCATAATTCGATTAGAGACTGGAGATATAACATAATTTAAAGCCTAAAACCGTCCTCATTATTGATGCAGAACAGCAAAGAAATAGGAATTGAAAAGAGAGGGAAAATCAGGGAAGGGGGAAAAATTAGAAGCAGAGCAAAGAGGGAAATATTAGAAAATTCAAAATTCTATTCATTCAAGTCTGATCATCTCAATACATCTTATGCCTTAATATAGACAAATTTAAAATAAAATAAAATAAAATCTTAAAAATGAAAAACTAAATCTTATCTTAAATCAGATTTTCAAACACATCTTAAATGTGGAAACATAAATTAAATCTTAAAATAAAATTAAAAATTACTTGACAAAATAATAACTTCGGGAATCAAACACAAATAACCCGTAGAACGCTTCTTTACTCCCATCAATTGTAAAGTCCAACACCTCTACCCTTCCCTTCCTGGTAATGGCAAAATATCTTACTCCATTGGGGCTTCATCCCGTCATTAATGGGATGGATTTGGAGAGAAAAGAAATGGAGTGAGTTACTAAAATTCGATACGAGTTCGGAAAGAAAACGAGAAAAGGAACCCCCTCTCCATCCCGCTCTAATCATATTTTAAAATTAAATAAATATTCTTTAATATTTTCACAATTTATTAAATGCTCTCGCATATATAATCTAAATGTGTATCTGTATAATATGTGTATATATGTTACGTATATTTTATTTGTATATCTAAGGTTTCATTTGAGATGACAAAATTCTTTCCTTTCACAAACACGACTCAGATTTGAGACTTAACATATACGCGTATGCACACTTAAATAGAATTTTTCCATCTCTTTATTTTTGTGCTAAAAAAAATTATATTTTTAATAATATTAATTAATCAGTTTTTTTTAAAAAAAGAAATTAAAACATTAATTTTTATATAGAGACGGAATGAGGTAGGGTAAGGTCGGGTCGGGTCAATACAGTCAAGCTTTGAGAGGACGGTACGGATGAGGCCATAATAAAACAGGATGAGAATATAAGTGAGGAGGCTATTTTTAAACGGACAGGACAGAGAGGGCCGCTCCGTTACCATTCTTATCCCTTTCTTTTCCTTCCCTCTTCTGCGTGTTAGTCCATTTTCTTCATCACTCATGAGCAGGCGAGCCACCAACCTGAATACCACCTTCGTAAAACCGCCACTTGAACCACCCCCCATGAAATTGAAAACCATTATGTAGATTTTCATCCCCCGATGAGACGGCCGAAACGTTTTGCGTGCGACAACTTGTCTCCGACACAATAACTTTGGACTGATCATCCTCCTCGGTCACTCATCGTATTTTTCCAGCTCTAACGTGAATGGAATAACCTCCTGAATGCAGTTCTGGAATTGCTCTTGTAAAACAAAATAAGCAATGCCACCAAGCAGCTCTCGTAGCTCAGTTGGTTAGAGCACCCGTTTAGTAAGCGGGAGGTCTTGAGTTCGACTCTCAACGAGAGCAGTAGTTGAACAATTTTTGATTTTTTGCTCTAAAATGAAACGGGAAAATGCAAGACAAGACAGAGTCTCCCTTTTTTTCAAAAGCAGGTGCTATGAAATACCTAGGGTTACACATGGTGGTTATAGCGATTTATAGTTTATATAGCTAGCATTCTTTTCAACTTTCATCTCTTCCGATCAATAGCTTTAACTTGAAGGGTTACACATGGTGGTTATGGCGATTTATAGTTTATATAGCTAGCATTCTTTTCAGCTTTCATCTCTTCCAATCAATACCTTTAACTGGAAGTGATCATGAACTTGATTCACATTCTCCATTTAATAGAGTAAGATTGAGAGGCAAATCTAAAACACGTGTATCGACTTCACAATACACACATTATTTAAATTATGAACGACATAACACCAAATACAGACTTTGTACGCTAAATATTTCAAACTTGTCCTTCCAACCGTGAGGATAAATGGTTAGTGTTGATCATTCTTATCATGCTAACAAGAAAGAGGGAGACAAAGAAGAGATTCACATTCCCCATTTATTAAAATAAGATTGAGAAGTAAATTCTAAACACGTACATCGACCCCACAACACGTACCATTTAAATCACAATGGACATAACAATAAAAATTCAAACCTATACCCAATACTTGAAATTGGCATGCCAAGCACTTGAGACTCATCGGATAAATGGTCAATATTGATCCTTCTTATCATGCTAACAAGAAAGTGGGAGACAAAGAAGAGATCAAGTGCCTAACCCTGTGCTGCAACAAACCCAGCCTCGGAACTCTCAAAACATTTGACTTCTTGATATTCCTTAAACCTTCCACCATAAAGAGCACGCAGGTCTCTCATTGACATCAGCCCTACATTGCTCCAACAACAATTTAAAGAAAGAAGTATCAACCCTATAGAGCCTTCTCCAAATTACTTGGAAGTCTACTGCTTTGAGCTTCTTCCCATTCAACTTTCAACTCTTCAACCTCTATGAACTGAGACATTTGAGATGTCTCAGACTCACAGTCGACCCAATATCACATGGCCAACAATCTGTAGTCACTGATGTTTGCTTCACAGGAAAACCTAAATCAGCAGCGTTTCCAGAACCACAATAAAATAAAATAACGGACTCAGATGATCCAAGGCATTCCGAAAACCAGTATACCACAAAGCCATTGCTAATTAGCCAAGTCAACAATCATTCAAATCCAGAATATCTTTTAGTTGCAATAATCAGATTTTTACTCTTCTAACATGTGTTCTCTGGGGAAATCCAGAATAGTTGCAATAATCAAACTTTTACACTTTTAACAGTGTTCTCTGTTAGAATATGAAGATATGGGGAAATCTGTAGTGATTGAGTAAATGGTGGCCAGAGATTTCATCATTGACAACAATGAGTTAAAATGTTACAATGAATAATTATTACAGGAGGAAAAACAAGACATCTAAACTAGCCCGAGTTCTTCTTCTTCTTTAACTTGATTAAGTCTGAGGCTGTAAAAGATCTTTCAACGAGGCTTGAAACTGGCAGTTTCAGGTCAAATGTCATCCTTTGTAGAATCAAAGATAATGAGTACACGTCTGACATGGCTCTGTGAGCTGAACCAACTAATGGGATTCCATAGTACTCACGAAGGGCCTGCAGTGATGTTTTTGAAGAAAGCTTTGATCCTGTTGACAAATTCAAAACCAAGTCAATATCCTCGCAGACCAACACACAACATAGAGAGAGAGAGACAGAGACAGAGACAGAGACAGAGACCTCCCAACTTCATCAATTCACGTGCCAGAGGAAGTGTGTCTACAAACAGCCAATCTGGAGGAACCTCAACAGAACAGCGACTAAATTCCTTAATCAAAAAGGGTACATCAAAACAACGAGCATTGTGAGCAATCAACACAACATTTCCCCCAGGTTTCTGGCGGCTTCTGACATACTGCAGCAAGATTGGAATCAAGTCCTTCATCCTGCATAAAAGCTCATGACAGTAAGGCTACAACCACTATGTATTGAATGAAGAACCAAGCAAGTCGAATATTAGCAGACAGAACTTGACATTCCTACTTGTTATTCAAACCTCTTTGTGTGTGTGTGTGTGTGAAATGAGAAATTAATATCTTCAAGTTTGTAAGTATCCTTTCCTATCAACGAGTTTCACATCATAAATTCGGACAATCCTGTTTAAAAGAAAAAGAATGGGATGGAAATACACGCGAGCGCAACTCCCGGACATAGTACAAAGCATTCATATGATAAACTTGAGCTGCCATTACTATCATAAAAATTGCCTCAACTTCATGTACTCCAACCTGACACTAACTAGCATATGCACCGTAAAAAAGCATGGCCTTACAAATCAGAAGGTTTCCCTGCAACCATTAGCATACACTATTGATATTAGCTGCATTTGTGGATTGCATCTAGAAATGCTATTACCAGCCAAAATTTGGTTCTGCCTCATCATAATAACTAAATCAGTGTCTATCCAAATAGCACAGATCCTTTCCACGGTTTTCACCCTATCAAGAGGGAGAATTTCCAATTAGGCCATGCATTTCTAAAAGTTTTCACTAGGAATTCCAAGTTGAGTTTTAGATTAACATCAAATCCATTTGACTTTTACAACACCCTTATCATTTATAACATTGTTAGTTTTTGTTTGACAATTCTCAGTCACCTCACTTTTATCTTATCAGTGATCACCTACCAGAGGGTACTTCATAACATGTCAATCCAAATATATTTTTCCTCTCTCTTTTAATTACCACATCTTGACATTCCTATATTGAATTACCAACAGGCTAATGTAAAATATCTGATCATATAAATGAATACTAATATTTTTCTTTTAATTAAAAAAAATCAGTCATGTGATGCCCAGAGAATCATATATATTTCAGCCACGCGGCTTTAATACTATGACAACCAACTTTCTTGATCTCCATTTTTAAAAATTATAAAACCAAATTAATGTAGGTAGTAGCTTCAGCATTATCTCCATTCTATCAATCCTTTCTACCTTCCCTTCATGCTTTCAACACACTACATTTTTTACAGGACTCTAGGCTAAACTTATTTTGGAAAACTCAGATTATAAGTATTGTAAACCTTTTTAGTTTTCCATTTATCCACTCAACATTTGTCATCAACTGGTTATGCCAAGCTTATTGCTAAACCCTCTTTAGTCTTTAGTCTGGGCATTCTAGGGCCTGGATCTCCAGTGGTTGCACCTGAAAGAGTTGGGTACCAGTGAATCACACTCAATAAAAAATAAAAGAAAAAAAATTGTGGTCTTCGAGACGGGGGTCTCTAAAAGTGCCCATGTTGAAGGCAGCAGAAACCTCCTACAAGATAGGCCCGAATTCAAAACAGTTTCAATTGTTGCCCAAGCCATACAACACCTACACGTACAGAAATATGGAATCAACCAATTACAATCTCTAATAACTGCTAAAAAATAACTAATCTCCGAAAAGAAGTGTAAAAATATATATATATATATATATTTTTTTTTTTTAATAGGTAAAATCACACATATGCACACACTTTACCCCTAAAGGGATTAAAAGAAGTGTAAATATATTCTAGTAATTAATAAAATAGGCACGCGCCAGCATCCTCCTTGCTATATTTTCGGCCAACACACATTGTTCTTCATTCTCGAATATGGGTATCCCCAGTGCTTCTCCTACACACTAATGGCTTACTCAGCAAGGTTAAACTACTAATGCATTAGATCTCCACACTTTCAAATGATATACCATGTCCCAAAGCCTTTCACACTATCATCCTAAAGAGAACTCCTAATTAGTCCCCTCTTGACATTTTATTTATTTGATAAGTTTATCCCCCGCTAGATTCTAATTTAGCGGAAAAAGTCTTCCAAGTAAAAAAGCATTAACTATTCTATAGCATTTAGTATATATTAATTTCATTTTTTCCCTTTCCAACTTTGAAAATTTATTGCCATCTTTTACTCTCTCTCTCTCATGCCGACTTAAAATTAGAGTCCTAGACCTTGAGTAGGTTTTGAGTTATCCATAATGTTCACGCCTTCAATAGGTTCCAGCTATAATGGAGTTGCAACATATTCTATCATTTCTGGACACAGGCTGACCAGAACAAGTGCCACACATCAACACATATACAGGGTGTCGGATAAGACATCTCCCAAATTGTAGACAACAGTCACTTGCATGGCTATATTTACATGTTTGCCTATGCTACTTATAGAATATATATTTATACATTATTGTATGTGTTTGTACAGAAGGCCATGAATTATTTTCCCTTATAGTCAAGATCATATATATATAGATTGTAGTGAAACTAAGGACAATATTATATGCACCCTTTGCCATAGATACATCATACAAAAATAAATTCTGATGATAAAGATGTGTTTCAATGCTCATCTTTTTCCCCCATGAAAATTCTAGAAGTAAACAAGAGAGAGCGCACTCTGGTCAGTATCCAAACAAGTATCGGGCCCATATAAACCATGTTTCGTGTTCATAAGTGGTCAACGTGCCAATGATTGATATGTAACTGTGTCCTATTAGCACTAAAATCCTATATGTTCAATTTTTGTTTAAATTTATAAAAGCTGCTATGATTTTTATGAGATGATAAGTTATTGAAACCAGGAATTTTGATCTTAGTATCTTATGCTTGCCTCCTGATTGTTCTTTAACATGGGCAATGCATAATTTTAACAAAGCAAACTTTAGTTCAACGGAAAGTTAACAAGGAATACAAATCATAAAAAAATGAAGTGTCTTCATTTATGGGTCAACATCTTGATTGAAGGGCAAGAACCAAAAACAACAATAAGCAATTACAAAATGTGATACCTTGGGACATCAGGTCTGTTGACCATATGGGTTGAAATGCCATGGACATGTGGATTGGGAACATAGCGCTCTGGATTTACTAGCGTCTGGAAAGTGCTGTTTTCACCCCCTAGAAGATCCTGCATTGCTATCTCAATAATCCGTTCATTCTCTCTGCTAAGCCCAGTGGTCTCCATATCAAATGTAATCAAGGTTAAAAGGCTGGCCAAGTCTTTGTTTTCAGCAATCTTTTGTTGAATATCACAGTACTGAATTCTTTGGAATTCACTTATTTCTGATTTATTTATACTTAATTTAGTGTTTGCTGAAATTTTTCCATCCAACATGTCATGTGTGATGCTGCTCGTTTTGCTGCTCAGGGTGTTTTTGTTTCTTCCTTCTGTTTTTGTACTTATAGGTCTTCTAGTCCATCTCCTACTGTGTCCTCCTTCAAGCCCATAGTTATTGGAACCAAGAAGCTTAAAGTTTGAACTGTTTCCACTAGTTCTACTCAAACTGTGGAAACTTTCCCACCAACTACTAGCTAGGGTATGAATTCTGCATCTGGGAACTTGCAAAACTGAGAAGCACATGGCAACTGTTCTCATCAGAACTCAAGAATTATCACAGAACAAGATTCTAATTACTGAAGAATTCTGCATACACGTATAATTGACTATGACCTGCAGATAAAAGTTACAGCTAAATTGGTGAAACACAGAAAAAGTAAAGCTCTAATAAGACACTACATATTACTCATTAAAAAACAAATGAATAAGACAATACCATATTAAATCAAGCTCCAGTTCACCACAATGAATATTTTTAAGTCTAATCATAGATGAGCAAAGAAATAATCACTTACAGTTGATACGACATAAAGAGTAGACCTTAAATTCATGAACCTGGGATATTTTCATAGCAGAATAACAGAAGTTCTAAATCAGCATTTAATGCTCAAAAGTAGTGCCATTATAAAATGGTTCAGAACTGATGGGAAGTATATTCTTAAAAAGCCAGGACTTAATGCCTGAGTGATGCAAAAACCTAAGAGAACAAGTTTATTGGAAGTCTGAACAAAAAGGTTGTGATCTTATATTCCCATAAAGATGAAGAGTCCTCAGCACAGAACACTGCTGAGGAGTGAATCCTTATAGTCATTCTTGCAACCAGTCCTGATACATCTAAGTAGTTCCCAGGAATAGTAAGAAGTCAGATAAATACTAGACATTATAACTGACAAAAACTTTAACAATTTTTTGATCGGTAATAGTATGAGATTATAGAAGGCACCCGAGGGGGGTGAACCAAAAATACAAAAAGGAAAAAGCTATAATTAGAGCTTTAAATCCCTCAAAAAATCAATGATGACAATTAACTCTCAGAAAGGCACACAATAATGTTAAGTACAAATTTCCTCCAGAATTTGATGCAATGTCAAATACAAATCCGTAATGATTTGATAATCAAACGCAAGAATATTTGAGCATTAGATGAGCTCTGCCTGCAGCACTATGGTTCTGTTTGTTCTGATGAATATCAAATTCAACTGAAGTGTGTCCATGCTGTTGTAACTTGTAAGATAAAAATATACTAAGAGAAGAATAGTAATATACATAATACTATAACCTTTATGATATTTGCCGAGTTTCATCTTTCACGTAATGAAACATTAATGTATAATTTAAAAAATTAATTAAATTTATATGTTTGTATAATTTAATAAGTGTAAACATTTACAATTTATGTGTATATAATGTTGTGTCTTCACTTTGTCTGAATCTTACTGTTTTAGGATTTAGCATATCAGCATATCTGTGTCCCGTGTTCGCATTTGTGCTACTTAGAACACAAGCATACAAGAAGCATGTTTAGCAAGAGTTATAAAGGTACCTCAGAGCCCCAACATCCCCGAAGATGACATTTTTCACAAAAGACTAACCAAATCCATAGATACCACAATCATACATAACATTTCAAACTCTCAAACCCAAATAGCTTCATAAATAGAGCCTGCTCATAGGGTCTCATTGCTGCCCCTATTTTAGAAAATCAAGAGAATTTCCAAAATTCATGACAAAATCAATAAAATTAAGAGGCCAAGTTGGATATTCTAAATTTAGGAATACCACCATCATCAACATCCAATTAACTTCTCACCTCAATCTGAATCCCAACAGATTCCATACCAGATTGGCTACTTTATCTTCTCCCATGCATCTTACAGAATGAACCAGTTAAGCTTACAGGTAAAAGTCAAGGTGAATTGAAATTTGAACTTTGCCTTCCTCTTTGATAAGTGAACCTTATTCATTAACTGCTCTCAAACTTCATCATTAGCAAAATTCGTTTTCCCCTTCCGAGTTCCCAACTTAATCCTGGTGCTTCAAACCTTGAGCCATCAGGGGAACCCAACTTAGCTTTTAACTTGTCTTGCAGAAACACATACATAAGCCTACAGGCTAGGCTTAGGAATGCATAAAAAGAAAAAGAAAAGGTTGTAATCAATTAACAATGCCTTATCCCTATTACTTAGAGTTTCATATGGACCCCACTCCCTCATTTTAGTCTACAGAAAAGTTTGTCATTTGTCTCCTTCATCCCTCCGTACCTTGAACTTTATGTGAATTGGTTTCAGCATAGAAGGGCGTGCCGTTGGTCTTCTTTTGTACAAGTGCATACTATTTATGTTGATATTTCATCATTTATTAAATATAGATCTTTTTCTTAAAATTGCACAAATGTGCTCATTTCTAAGACTACAGTTCCAACTTTATCCAATTATCCATCTGAACATCATCCTTTCTACAAACCTTAACTATGAACGTGTGCTTGATGGCTTAACCATTTTCTTAATAAAGCAAAACTAAATGTATAAGCCATTATAATGGTGTCTCATGCTCTATTCCAACGATCTATATGTTCTGTACATTGCATTTTTTTTTTGTCCTCAGAAAGTTTTTTTACGACGTCTACTAGGTCCAATCCCATTTCGGGGCTGGGTTTTCAGTTATTCTCTTGTAATTGGACTACAATATATAAAATGGCCAATTTTGGGGGGTTGTTTTGTGGGAAAGACCTCAATGTTTGCGAGATCAGGCTAGGGTTTGAGACTGGAGTATCCATTTTACTGTCCTCTTCTCTATATTGAAATTTCATGATTACCTTTGCCAGTGGATGTAGCCTTTAAGCTGAACCATGCACATCATTAGTTTCTTCTAGATTGGTTGTATTTCTTGCATCTTTCTCTCTTTTTATTTGAACCTTATCTTAGTTCTAGTGTGATATAAGCAGCTAAAACATAATTGCTAATTTATATTCCAAAACGAAAACAAAATCTTCTAAGCTTCTAGAGAGAATATTTACTGTATTTATAGAGGAACTTTCACTGCAAATCATTTGACATGCAAACAAACAAATGACTAGAGAAACCACTTCCATAAAGTGATGTTTATATGAATTATGATAAACATGAGGGGTCAAAACCACTTGATTTACTAACAAAAGGAAAAGAGGTACAGAAACAATTTCTCACAGTGATTTACACAACATTTCTACCGAGGGAAACAATATTAAATAGTAAACTTCAATTCTATTCAAGGCAAAAAATTATGATACAACCCTATGCGGATGACTGCTATCAGATATTAATTATTCACGAGTCCTGCAGCAATGCAAAAATCAGGTCATGGTCATGTGAAACAAGCATCAAAGTTTAATCCTTTCCCTCTTCAAAATCCAGCTCTTATACATCAAAAGCATACTCTTGATAAGAGTTATTCACAGCATAGAGCCTTAAACCGATTCCCATACCAAACAGGAATTTTAAGTCACTGAAATAGAACAACCAAAATTATAAACTCCATCACTCCGATTAAAGGCCCAAATTTGAAAAAGTCATGTCAAACACCAATCAACAATGTGGTTAGTGGCTTATCAAAATGGCGTATCAACAACAAAATCTCACAAATACTAGGGTACACACGAGAACGCCTAAAATAGTATGAGATAAATTCCACTAAGAAAACATGTATATACTTATTTATATATAAAAGTGTGTATGTAGGCATATGTAGAATATCCAAATGATTGAAACAAAACAAAACAAAACACAAAGAGAACAGCTTCTTGGAAATTTTTACTCAATCAAATCCAAATGACATTTTTCAGAGATTTGAACCAATAAACAAATGCAAAACTAATAATCAAGCCGCGAAATTTAATCTCAATTAGTAACTAACAATCAAAAACTCAATAAACAGCATTTGTAAATTCAAAAAAAAAAAACTCTGAATATTTAACCCAAAACCGCAAACAAATAAAGGCAGTTCGTAACTACACAAAATCAGAATCAACACCAGTTCGCACATTTTTAGATAAGAGAGACAAAGACATGCCTGGAGGAAATTCGAAATGTAAACCGCATTTGTTCAAACTTCAACGGAAGCTTCATCGATTATATATATAGGTAGAGATATAGAGAGAGAGAAAGAGAGTTTTGCGGAGCGAGAAGTGATTCCGGAGGTATCGTGGAGGCGAAATCGGGAAGAAATTGAGAGGTAGAGTGTAGTGGTGTCGGCCCGAAAAATGCGGTCGAGAACCCGATCCATCCTTCTCAGCCCACCACTATATTCGATTTTTTTTTTTCCTATTTCTATTTTTTGATAATGAAGATAAGGATTTCTTGTTTCTTGGACCACCGTAATAAATTGTATTGGGAGCACCAAGACCGAGAGTGAGGTGTAATCACGTGGAATGAACGTGATGAACGTGGTGAATGTGGTGATGCATGTGCTACACGATTACTTAATAGTACACGATTAAGTTAATACTTACACAAATTGTGGGGCCTACCGCACGATTCTGTTTGCAATTGCTTGATGATGCGTGAGGGCCTGTGAATGGTTGGAGATATTCATCACGCAATATGAAGGAGGTTGATGGAAGCAATGGATAACATGACCAAATTGTCGTTTTGACCATCTAATTTGTTGACTTTTTCTGAAAACAATTGAATAAATCTTGATACAAAGGTGAGGGGAAGATTCGATGAATATAAATGAAACTTTGAATTTATATCAATTGAGAATGGAGAAGTGGAACTATTCGAATAGAATTTCAGTCATAAAAATAAATTAGACTCATCTATTTATGAAATACTAAAAATATTTTATATTCTCTAAAATTATATTATTCTTTTCATTTGATTTGAAATAAATTCTATTTTACTAACTTAGTTGTGAAAAAAGAAGAAAACTTAAAAAGATTTAGACCCATTCATTATTAGGGATAAAGTGGTTTAAGTTCTAAACTAGATAACTTGTGGAGTGGTATTGTGAATGTTATCGGGTTGCCTTATTTGCTAATAAACATGAAATTATAATTATAGAATATATTGGCATTTCACATTGGATATGAATGATATTTGTGATGAACTTGTAAAGACAGTCCATGACACTTCTAACTAAGAGATACCTTTTGGACTTAGGCACATAAGATAAAATTGTGAGAAATCATTGTTAGGTTATAAACTTAAGCTCGCTAGTGGGCTAGTAGACCAAAATAGGCAATACTTCTAGGTGGGAGGTTAGACCGTGCATCTTACATGATATCGAAGTTTGGGCTGCGGGCCCCAAGGTGGGGATATTGACATCCTAGATTAGATGCAGATAATATTCAAGATGAACTCATATAGACAACGCATTACACCTCTAACTAGGAGGCACTATTTGGGCTTAAGGACAAATGAATAAACTTGTGAGGGTTTGTAGCTGGGTTGAAAGTTTAAGCTTGTCAGAGGATTTACAGATTAAAGCGGACAAAACTTCTAAGTGAGAGTTGGATCATGCGTCACTGAGGGGGGGAATGTAGGAATCCCACATTGGACGTGGATAATGTCCATGTTAGACTTGTAAAGACGACATATGGCACTTCTAACTGGGAGGTGTATTTTCGGTTTAGGGTTTAAAAGGGTAAAACCGTTAGACCTCGCCGCTAGGTTAGAAGCAAAAGCTTTCTAGTAGACTAGTAGGCCAAAGCGAACAAAACTACCAAGTGGAGTCTAGGTTGTGCGTCTTACATGATATCAAAATATGGGTCGTGCTTGCGTAAGGTGGGACACTTCTAACTAGGAAACACATTTTATGCTTGGAACTTCACCACTGTATTGAAAGTTTAGATTCATTAATGAGTTAACTAATCAAAGTAGACAATACTTTCAAATACAGATTCATCGTCCGTCTCACAAAATGTATAACTTAGGACATCACTATTAACACACCCCCAAGTAATACCCAACTATTAATTTTTGGGCATCCAATACGAATTTATAACTTATATAATGAATAACTTAGGATATCACTATTAACACACCCCCAAGTAATACCCAACTATTAATTTTTGGGCATCCAATACGAATTTATAACTTATATAATGAATAACTTATCCAATCTCCTTTGGCCTAACAAACAATTGGGGGCCTTAGGGTGAGCGAGAAAGAGATACCTAGACAAATTATTGCTTTGTTTCATACCTTGATTGCCAACGCAAAACATATTTTCTCCATCCAAACCATTATTGTGAACCCAAAAGTGTAACCCTGCAGTGGAAGCTGAAGATAGAAGGAAAAATTCAAAATGACAACAACCAATTTGCTTTGAATATTGGCTTAATACGTTTTCAGCTTTCTATCATATAGATTAGAAAGAATTTAGGTTTAAGGTTTCATGGTTTTTGATACGTGAGTTTTGAACATGGCATTTGATTTGTGTAAATTTAAGTTTCATGTTAATAACTAATTTGAGTATGATGTTGGGGGTTTATAAATGTTGTGTGGGGATTTATTAGTTGTTGGGTGTAGAGTTTATTTATTTGAAAAGTTTGGCTTCATTATGAATGTGATTTACAATTTAAAAATGATCAATTCAAATGAATATGTTTTTGGGTTTGTTTATTAACAATATGATATTGGTGGCTTTGGATCCTTTCCGGTAATTCAGTTTATTGCCTCTCTCACATAAGACTGGTCCTACAAAGGTGGGATTCACGATAGAGTCCATCTCATGTGAGAGAGATAATCCTCTCTCACATGAGACGGGTCCTATAGAGGTGAGATTCACTGTGGAGCTCATCTCATATGAGAGGAATAATAAATTGGACCCCTTTAGAGAGAATCCCACTCCGTTATTAGTATATGCAATCTAAGTAAGGCAATTGTATTTTTTTTTTTTTTGTTAAGTGTTTTAGTTTTGTGTATGTGGGAAGAATTATGGTTAACTATTTTCAAGTGGAATCCCTAAAGCTACACTAACCACCAAATCTATGGGTGTAGTTTTGTTCAATTTAGCATGATAATTTTGTAATTTTTGAATGTCTAAAACTTGAAACTTTTGAATGTAATTATGTTATGGGTGCTATATGTTAACTAAGATCGTTCTGCTTTGTGTTTGTTAGCACATGGAAAAATGTTGTTTTCCAAAACTTTGTTTGAATTGAGGGATTTGAAAAGGAACGAGCAATTATTTCGTACTTGGTTTAAAATTAGAGAATGAAAGGAAAGGAGATGGAAGGGTTTTTGAACCCTTATTTTATCCAATTTTCTTTCTTCCCAAAACTGGACAGAAACGAAAGAAAAGGAAATAGCCATTTGATAAATTTTTTATAATCCCAAATTTAACCTTAAAATTATAAATAAAAAGATAAAAAAAGACATCTTATCTTACAGTATAATAGCAAAAAAAAATAATTTTTTCATTTTTTTAATTTATTTATATTATTTCTAAGTAAGATGAGAGGATTACACTCTCATTGTTCCAATTTATTATCCAAACATAAATGAGGGATTACACTCTCTTCTCCTCCTCTCTTCCGTATTAACTAATGTTACCATCTCCTCTCCTCTCTGACTTGTCCAAAGAATAATATAAAGATCACATGATTATACATTACAATCCTATGTACTTTGAAAGTTTCATTGGTATTTATAAGACATGTGAGAAATATGTAACCTATATTTCCTTTGTTAGCTACAATATGAAGACAAGTTGTATTTTAGAAGTCATAATCTATTTTCTGATGTGCCTTAGGGTTTTAATTTCTAAAGCTCATATAATTATGTTATAGTCCTTTTTTGTGCTCTTTGAAATTCTCATTGTTATTCATAGTGCATATTTTGAGAAACATGTTACTTTAGATTGTCTTTGTGATAAATTATGAACTTAATTTCACTTTTATTCTTTTGTAATGCCATTTGTTGCATCAATGGCTTCGTATCTAGGAGATGACATTGTAGTCCACTTTGGAAGCAATATGCAGAGGATAAAAAAGGTTGATCCAGATAGGTACTATCATTTGGACATGTTAGAAAATGTGTTTAATGTAGCATCGCATGTAAGATTATTTTAAACTCTGCTTTTTTATTTGAAAATAAATAGATAATGTCACTAAATCATTACAAAGTCCGACACATCAAATGAAAATTTAGAATATTTGATATCTATATTAGTAAATTTGAAATAATGTTTAATTTAAAAATTAATCCTTCAAACACATCAGGTCGATCATGTTTCAGAATTAACTTGAGGCCCATTAGGACCGATTGGTTGAGCCAAAATGACCTATTTAATTGTCATGTCATGCCCAACAATTAAAAACGCCTAGCCAATATGACGTATTTAATTTTAATTATACTATTAAAACTAGTTTTTATATAATTATTGAAAAGATAGCATGGTCAATTTCATCAAATATTTTAAAATACCCCCTCAAATTAGCTGTTATTATGGCAATTGGAGGAGCAAAAATGACACTTAAATGCTTAAAAGGTCAAAAAGGGAAAAAAAATCTGCGCAAATAGCCGTTACTGGCCTAACGGACCGTGTTTAATCGTGGTTGTGTTGCGCTCAATGGCTTCGTATCTAGGAGATGACATTGTAGTCCACTTTAGAAGCAATATGCAGAGGATAAAAAGGTTGATCCAGATAAGTACTATCATTTGCACATGTTAGAAAATGTGTTTGATGTAGCATCGCATGTGAGGTTATTTTGAACTCTACTTTTTCATTTAAAAATAAACATATAATCTCACTAAATCACCACGTCAAACGAGGATTTAGAATGTTTGATATCCATATAAGTAAATTTGAAATAATGTCTATTTTAAAAATTGGTCCTTCAAACACATCAGGTCGATCATGTTTCAGAGAGTTAACTTGTGGCCCATTAGAACCAACAGGCTGAGCCAAAACGACCCATTTAAGTGTCATGTGGTGCCCAACAATTAAAAAATTCCTAGCTTACCACGACTCATGAGCACAACATGTGAGGGACTGGGTTGTGCCTGACGGGCAATGCTTGGGCTGGCCTAATGGTTTTTGTTTCTACATTTCTTTTATTTATTTTTTGGCTTTATTTTTTTGAAGTATGATAAAATTTTGGTAATAAGTAATAACACTTATACTGCTTGAGCTTATGGTGGGCTCGTGCCAGGCCATGCCATGCCAATGGATTAGGAGTGGCAGGCCCAGCATGGCCCACTTACCTGCCCGAGTACAGCCCAACTGACTTAGCCCATTTTACACCCCTAAGATATGTGATAAGAGGCATGCCTTTGGTAGATGATAATTGACCCACAACAACTGGGTTAGAATGTGCCGAGGACTAGTTCATCATCACTTTCTGAAGTGACTGGCCATGAACTTCCATAAAATTGCAGCCAGGAAAATGTTAAAATTTGTCTCCATCACATGGACACTGTTGGCGTTCCACAATTGGAGATGTTGTCTCACATGGATTGATTGTTCACATCGGTTGTAGATGATATTTATGATGAATTTATAAAGACGATAC
Organism: Nyssa sinensis; assembly: GCA_008638375.1. Taxonomy (NCBI): domain Eukaryota; kingdom Viridiplantae; phylum Streptophyta; class Magnoliopsida; order Cornales; family Nyssaceae; genus Nyssa; species Nyssa sinensis. The sequence goes on along the minus strand of CM018039.1, from coordinate 12,277,931 downwards.
ACGACATCGTTATTAGAGAGATACTTTTTAGACCTTTATCCAAAAAGACAAACTTGTGAAGACTTTGAAAGTAGGGCTCGCTAGTGGGTTAGAAAGCAGGACTTGTCAGTAGGTTCACAGATCAAAATGGACAATACTTCTAAGTGGAGACTGAGTTTTTAGGTGGGGTTGGGCCGTGAATCTAATATGATATCAAAGTTAGGATCGTGCATGCACCAAAGTGGGGATGTTGGCGTCCCAAATCAATTACAGACGATATCCATAATAAACTTATAAAGATGACAGATGACACTTGAAGAGACACCTTTTGGACTAAAGGCCCAAAAGGACAAACCCGAAACTGAATCACAAAAGTTTCTTGAAGAATTACTGAATTTATATGAAAGCATACAACAATATGTGAATACTATAAAATGAAGAAGAAGAAGAAGTGTCTCCCGCGGCCCTGCTCTGATCATCATCCGATTATGCTGTCTTGTGGGGGCCTTCGTGTGGGCAAAAGCCCTTTTAGATTTGAGAACATGTGGCTTGAAAGTGACGGGTTTGTGGAGTTGGTGAGAAACTGGATGGAGTCTTATGACGTGTCTGGGTCCCCGAGTTATTGCATGGCCCGAAAGCTAAAGCTTCTTAAGGAAGACCTCAAAAAATGGAATAGAGAGGTTTTTGGTCTTATCCATGTGAGAAAGCAGAATATCCTAAATAATCTGATAGACTTGGACAGGAAGGAGTAGATGGGGTCCATTTCTGAGGCCCAAAGGGTGGAGAGAGAAGGTTTAAAGGGGCAAATTGGTCAGATCCTCAAGATGGAGGAAATCTCTTGGAGGCAGAAATCTCGGGCTGTCTGGCTTAAAGATGGAGACCGCAACACAAAGTTCTTTCATAGGGTGGCCTCCTCTCATTATAGGACGAACAGAATTTCCTCTATTGTTATTGACGATTGTGTTCTGACAGAGGAGGAGCCAATCAGAAGGGGTATTGTGGATTTCTTCTCTTCTCTTTACTCAGAGCCAAGAGGTTGGAGACCAGGTGTGGAGGACATCATTTTGAACAGTCTGAATGGGGAAGAAGCTGCTGGTTTGGAGTCCCCTTTCTTGGAGGATGAAGTGGAGAGAGCCTTAGAGGCATGTAACGGGGATAAAGCTCCAGGTCCGGACGGGTTTTCTATGGCCTTTGTTAAAAAATGTTGGACCGTGCTGAAGATGGATGTGATGGCAGTGTTTGAGGGCTTCCATAGAGAGGGGGGTTTTGAAAGAAGCCTCAATGCTTCTTTCATTGCCCTCATCCCTAAGAAGGAGGGCACGGCATGCATTAAGGACTTTCGCCCCATTAGCTTGGTAAGCTGTGTTTATAAGCTCATTGCTAAGGTTCTTTCCTTAAGATTGAAGAAGGTTATGGGCAGTATTATCTCGCCTAGCCAAAACGCTTTTGTGGAGGGGAGACAAATTTTGGATGCGGCTCTCATTGCTAATGAATGTATTGACTCTAGACTTAAGCAAAAAAGGAAAGGGCTGGTCTGTAAGCTGGATATTGAGAAGGCTTTTGATCATGTTAACTGGAGATTCTTATTGGGTATGTTGGCCAGGATGGGTTTTGGGGACAGGTAGAGGAGGTGGATCCTGACGTGTATTTCCATTGTTTCTTTCTCGGTTCTCGTCAATGGATCCCCCATAGGATTTTTTCGATCGTTTAGAGGTTTGAGACAAGGAGATCCCTTATCTCCCCTTCTCTTTGTGATTGCTATGGAGGCTTTGAGCCGTTTCATGTGCAGAGCCGAGGAGGTTGGCTTTATCAAAGGTTTTCAGGGGGGGCATGCAGGAGTGATGGCATTGTGGTCTCACATCTTTTGTTTGCCGACGATACCATCATCTTTTGCGATCCCACAGTGCGTCAACTCCGCTTTATCCGATGCATTCTTGTGTGTTTTGAAGCAGTTTCAGGGCTAAAGATCAACTTGGCTAAGAGCTGCATTTATCCGGTTGGGGCTTTACAGGGGATGGATCTTTTGGCCAGCACTTTAGGCTGCAAAATGGGTTGCTTTCCCTCTTCTTACCTTGGTCTTCCTTTGGGAGCTAGTGCGAGATCTGTTGGGATTTGGGATCCGGTGGTGGAGAGGTTTCATAGTAAACTTTCAGGATGGAAAGGTTAGCTTCTCTCTAAAGGAGGCAGGCTCACTCTTCTGAAAAGCTCTTTGGCCAATCTTCCCACCTATTTCATGTCTCTTTTCCCGATCCCGAAGACAGTGAGCAGTAGATTGGAGAAAATTCAAAGAGACTTTCTTTGGGGCCATGAGGGTGATTGTAGGAAAATTCACTTGGTGGCGTGGGATAAAATCAAGAAACCTCAGTCTCTAGGGGGTTTAGGGGTGAAAGACTTGAGAATCTTCAATACAGCTTTACTAGGGAAATGTTTATGGAAGTTTGGTGATAGTGACAAGGAGTTATGGAAGGAGATTATTGTGGCTAAGTATGGGAGAGAGTCTGGGGGCTGGTGTTCGGGCAGCGTTGAAGGGCCGATGGGTTGTGGGCTTTGGGGTTACATCAGAAAAGATTGGAGTCCTTTTAAGGATAGATGTACGTTTGTCATTGGGAAGGGGGACAGGGTGAATTTTTGGGATGATTTGTGGAATGGGGATACATCTCTAAAGATGAAATTTCCAAGGCTTTACAGTTTGGCTACAAACAAGTCGGCTCGGGTTAGTGAGTATGTTGTTTGCACTGGGAATAGGCTTGTTTGGTCTCCTTCTTTTAGAAGAGATTTTTTTGATTGGGAGCTCGAGGACGTGGGCGCTTTTCTTAGCCATATCTACAATTTCCGGGTAGTGGAAGGAAGAGAAGATAAATGGTTATGGAGGCCGGAAAAGCCTTTTTTCTCGGTGAGCTCCTTTTACAAGAGTTTGTTCCCTTCTGAAAACACTCTCTTTCCTTGGAAGCTCACATGGCATTCTAAGGCCCCTCCCAAAGCCTCCTTCTTCGCTTGGGAAGCTTCTTGGAAGGCCATTTTAACCGCGGATAATATGATGAGGAGGGGATTTTCGATGGCTAGTAGATGTTACTTTTGCAAGATTGATGAAGAAAAAGTGGATCACATCCTCATACACTGTTATGTTCCTTGGAGCTGTTGGAACCTCGTTCTCACCATTTTTGGAGTCACGTGGGTCATGCCTCATTCTGTCAAAGACCTTCTTTTAGCTTGGGAAGGGTGCATCCTTCCTAAAGAAATTAAAAGAATTTGGAGATTAACCCCTATTTGTCTTTTGTGGTGTCTATGGAAAGAGAGAAACAATCGCGTCTTTGAGGATCGGGATCTTTCTACTCCATTCCTTAAAGATGCTTTTTTGCGTTTACTATTTTTTTGGGCCAAAGAGACTTTTCCTGTAAATGTTACTTCTTTTGTTGACTTTTTAGGTTCTTTAAGGCCGATGTAATCCTTCTTGGGTTTGTTGCCCTTTTGCCCTTTTAAGGCTTCTAATATATACTCTTTACTTATCAAAAAAAAAAAAAAAGAAGAAGAAGAAGAGAAAAACATAAAATTACAAAACACTGAAGAACAAAAAAAAAAAGTTTGTTGAATCATAATGCTCAAGATCTGAAATAACTTATTGTATGTCAAATTATGATAATCTATTTGAATCTCAGTTTATTGTATTTCTTAAAAGTAGTTCCCTTTCCATTCTCTCCCACCCTGTATCTCAGTTTATTGTATATCTTAATTGCTGTTTATTTAGTTTGGGTTGCTTTCATCTTGTTTTATCTCCGCAATCTCTTCTTCCTCTGGAGTGGCCTGGAGGAGAGAAGTTTCAAATATTTGCATGCTCCATTTCAGTAGAGACCCCTGAACATAAATAGAATGAAGCTTTTTAGATCAATTCTTCAAAAATTTTAGTGAAATTAGAGAAATGCAAAGGAGAAATTGATGATGATCATGAAACTCTCCAAAATGAATGAACAGATAATTAAAAGGTGCTCTTATACAACAGGATACTCCATATAGTACTGTATATGCAAGTCTTCATCAAAGTTGAAAATATAGAATATATACCTTACTAGGGATTTTAGCTAAGATTGAGTTAAGTATCAGTTTAAAACTTTAGAACATGATGTTGCATCATTTTCATTCAAAATACTTTTGCCAAATTAATCAAAACACTAAAAGAATATTTTTTTTTCCTAATTTCTCTATTTCAATATAACTTTTAGCACAAAACAACATATTGGCTCGATACAAGTTGAGAACTAACGCAGAAATTTTAAAAAAGACCTTTTTGATATTTAATGTATTAAAATAACAATATTCATGTTTTTCTATTCTTTGATGTTTTTAATTAGAAATTGCTGTATTACATGATAATTGTTATAATTTTCTTTTTATCATTATTTTCTAATTTTGTTAAAATCAGTTGTTCACTACTAAATCTTTGCTTAAATTTCTCATTATATATTGTTTTATTGTTTGTAACAAATTTATCAAGAGTTCAGTTTCAATATTGGATTAATTATTTACTTTTTTTTAAAAAAATCATATCCGGATTAATATTTTCTAATATACATATTTATTAATTTAAAAAAAATTGCAAACAAAATAACTACCATTTATAATGAAATAATATAAACTAAATGCAAGGCATTTTGAGAACAAAAAAAAAAAGGAGCAATTGCAATATCATTTTGTAAGCAAAAATAATATTATAAACTTATATCACTGATTGTAGATATGTTGCTTGAAATATATAAGAAAAGAAAAGAGTGAAAGAAGTGAGAAGAAGAAAAAATGTGTGAGAAATAAGAGAAGTAATAGAAGAAATGGAAAAAAGAATGCTTTAATTTAACAGGATGGAATCACATGACCCTTCTTCAGCATATAAAAAGTTTTTCTATAATTTTAATATTTTTTATCAGTATTTTATTATTACTTATATATGTTAAATTTGTTTTTTCAATAGACTGGGCTCATTACTAGGGAAAAAAAAAGTGAGCCTTCTCAGTTATTAAAGGGTCAGTGTAGCTGATTATATGGTGTGATTGTTCCTCTTGAATTTTCTAAGGACGCTGATATAAAATAAAATAACCAACTAACTAACTTCTCCCAAATCCCATCTTCACTGTGAAATGATGAGCTTTGTTTTGAAATATCCATGCCTTAAAAGCATTATTGTGCTTTCCTAATCTGCACATATATATAGTGCTTTCCTAATCTGCACATCTTTATATATATATATATATATATATATATATATATATATATATATAAAATCTGCACTCTATTTTAAAAATAATATTACTCCATTGTCCTTGCATACAAAATTTTTTTATTGCATTCACTTTCAATTTGTGTAAGTTCCTTGGAAATGAAAAAAGTAGAGTTCATGGGAAAAATTTGAGTCAATGAACTTTTTCAATAATTTCTTTATATATAACGTACATATATAAAAAAGCTTTTTATATTTCACAAGAACTTTCCCTAGTTAGTGGATGAATAAAGTAATAGATGTAGGCCCACACAAGTAAATTGACCCCCCCCCCCCCCCCCCAAAAAAAAAAATGAAGTCAATTGAACAGAAGAAAATTTAGAAAAAGCAGGAAAAGTAACCGTTAACAAATACACATCTCACCTACTGGTATCACAATGAAGGTCCATACAAGTCATATCGAGCCCAGACTGCGTCAAGTGGGCACGGCCTCTTCGAGTCTAGCCTGAGCCAGGGCTTGCCTTGTCCGCTCCAATGCAATAGACTCACAGAACCAGGGTGCAAATCCCTGCAATTACCATTCACATTGTCCCCACCAAGCCCATGTTGATTCCACCTATGCTCTATTCTTGCCACGTGTCCCGCAAACACCAACAAAAATGGAGGCAACGATCCAAGCTCATAGATCCTGTGATTTTTTTGGACCTCCATCCACCGTTCAATTTTCTTACTGTACCCAAATCTCCTCCACTTCACCAAATCAATCACCATTACACCTGAAAATTTGTAGGGTTGTAAATGATTGACATCCATAATCAAGTTCAAAAAATTTGATTTGAATCAAATTTAATAAATTAATTAGTTTTAAATTTTTTTATTAATTATGAAACTAATTTTTAACAAATCTCTAATTGAATAGATAACAATCAAACTCACTGGTTTAGTTCAATTAGGGATTGCTAAAGTTTATTTTTATATATATAATTATAAATTAATGTTAGTTTTTTAATAACTTTACAGAATTAAAAAATATAAATTAAATAATCACAATTTACCTGTATTGAAGTAACACGGGTTCCGGCCATCAAACACATCGGAAAACTGCTTTTCTGACCAGAAATTGGCCGTGAAATATCTGGTGAAGTTTGCGTGGCAGTATTCCGGTGCTCCGATTGGTCTGGATCCGAGACTTGTAGTCCATAGCTTGGACATATCGTCAACTACAATCACATCAGAATCTAGATATATCACACGATGAACGCAAGGCTCCAAAAGGTCAGCCAAGTAGTTTCTCGCATAATTCAATGGCTGGTCAAGCGCTTGCCTGACAGACGAAGATATTCTGTTGCGAACAATCTCTGGATCGAAATAGTACGTCTTGAATGTCAACGATGGAAAAATGGACTCGATGAGGGGTTCGAGATTGGTGTCTGAGACGATGAAGTGGAGGAAGACGTTTTCGGGGCAGAGGGAGTGTTCGAGGATGGAATGGACGGCGGCGATTGAGCCGCGGAGGTAGTCCATGTCGAGAGTCATCGCGATGTGTATTAGAGAAGGATCACACACTGTGGCCTTCTTGGAGATTTTCTGAGATGTGCATTGTTCTGCATTCTTGAAGTAAGACGACTTCCTGTAGGAAAATTGAAGAATTGAATTGCCGATGAGGCGAGAGGATCTTATTGCTTCTGCCGGTGGGAATGATTGTAGAGATGGAAAGAGTACGATGATCGCCATTGACGCGGCGAGAAAGCTGGACAATCTGATGATCAAATGCATCTTCGCTCTGAAATTTGATGTTCCTTCCCTTGGTGTTCTTCGATTTGAAGGAAATTGGGCTTTGCTTTTTGGTCAATCAAGCTGATAAATATATGTATATATAGCTAATTGGCCTGTCCTCTCTCCATTGCCATTTCTCTCACTCTCCTGTACAAGTACTGTTCACTCCTTTTTCTTTTTCAATCTCACTTTTCTCTCTCTTGTTCGCGACTTTGCCTTTTCACTCCACCGATGGATTGCGATGTTCATGGTCCTTTTTAAAGGGGGCTTGAAGATAGAACCCGCTGCGTAAATCGCAAGGTGGAAAAATCATTGATGTGGGCTTCTCTACTGACCGTTATCTGATGTCCAAATTCCAACTAAACTTGTTAATTTCAACTCTCTAGTCTCGATGGTTGAGTTGGTGCTATCATGTGTTCACACACACACACACACACACACATATATATATGACAAAACAATGTATCACGCTCTCCTTTCTGTTTAATATAGATACATGTTAAATATACATATTTAATTATAGAAATTAAACTTGTTGATGCAGAACAACCCGCAGTAACTTTGTCATCACAAACAAGTATAACTTAAATGATATCACTTTTATTTTTTTATAAATGAATTTTTTTGGGTAATGCATTGTAATTACCCCTTTCAGGTGTTCCAACCACTAAAACTTTGTATCTCTTGAAAAGTATTCTCAAAACTTACCCAACTAATCTACTGGATGAGTTTTTCAAAAAAAAAAAATAATAATAATTGAGAATTCAAGTTTAAGCCAGTAGAAGAATAGGATATAAATCAGATTAAGGGTGATCTGACTCCGATCAATTAAGAAAAATAAATTCAAATTTATTAACTATCGAATATCTGATTTGATAAATGAAATTCAACAATTGAAGTGCAAGCACCATAAAATTATTTAGTCTTGAAAATTTGTTTTTTTTATATATATATATATATATATAATATACGGGATCAGATATTTAATGGATTGAACTATTTATATTCATATTTGATTGGTTAAAACAAATATTCTTATTAGATTTAGATTGGATCAAGTGATAGATCACAAAAAACATAATCCATATGTACTTAAATAAATTGAATTCGGATTAAATCCAAAGCAAAACTTGATCTATTAATAGGCCTAGGATTCATTCCCAATTGAAACATAACTGTATCTACCTATCAAGAAATCTATATGATCATTTGTTTGATACATAACTTCAGACTATTATAATTTTTGTTCCGGGAAGAGTTACCACTCTGCATCGTGTTGCCCATATGACATGATCCTTAAATTTAAAGGCAAGGCTCCTATTAGGGCACCATTGTTGAAACTCATCATGTTAAATTGGCACTTGAAACCCAATTGAGTATATGCATGATTGCCATGACTAACGAAAGTCAATGGTTATTTTATGAATTAAAAATCATTTTGAAGACCCAGTTGCATTGCTTCATGTGTGTGAAAATTCAGTGAATTTCGGTGCCACTCTTTGAGCATGTGGCCATTTTTAACTGGATTTTTGAAGTCTTCCTCTGCTACCCTGTTAGGTTAAGGCTGCTATGCAAGGGACCGAGCTATTATCTATGTATATGATGATCACAGTGATGTCCTGCTTGTCAAAAGTAGGTTTACCCGAAATAGTCACTTGAATTATAGATATATTTAAGGCCAATCATAGTTCATATACGTATATGTACCAAAACTGACCAGTTCTACATGGTTGTTATGGCTTTGATTTAACTGGCCATGTACATGTGGTGTCTCTTCAGCTAATGACAAGGAGGAATGGAATAAAAAATAAATGAGGGAAAAAATGGGAGAGGTATGGAAAAAGAAATTTAAACCCAATATGAGATTGGGGCAGGTTGTGTTTATGTACTTCCGTCCCACCTTGATTATATATTTAAATTACATAAATATCCTTCAATATTCTTGATGACGTGTGGTGACTCTTCAACTAATGACAAGTAGGGATGGACCGTTGTCTCGTACTGCTCTTAGTGAGACGGATTTAGAAAAAAAATAAACGAGATAAGAAAAAATTGGGACAGAAATGAAGAAAGAAATTAAAACCCAAAATGGGATTGGGGCGGGATGTGTTTATGTTCTTCCGTCCCACTTTGAGTATATACTTAAATTACCTAAACATCCTTCAATATTCTTATAATTCTCTTTAATATCTCCATATATAAATTTAGATTTGTATATATATAATGTATATATAGATTTATTTTATTTATTTTATTTTTTGAAAAATTAATAAAATTCATTTTTAGACAGGAGGGGGTGCGAGGTTTGGCATGGTGAGAGCGGGACGGGATGGAACGGGGATGGGACAGTGAACATCACTAACATGGTGAGATGGGAATAGAAGAGGGTTCCCTTTAAATAGGGTAGAGATGGGAGAGGATCCTGCCCCTAACCCGCCCCATTACCATTCCGAATGACTAATCTGGGTCAGGGGTTAAGCTTAGATGGATTGTTCAATTGTTATGTTCACAAGACATGACTTTATGTTAGAAATATCCATTGCCCTTCCAATTGGGAAGATTGTAATTGAAGAATTCCATTTCTATTAGTACAAAAACCTGCAAGTCACCCTATTTGACAATGACAAAAATAATAATACTCATAATTGAACCGACTTAACAGATGATTATAACAAGTTATGACTAATGACAAAACTTAAAGAAAAGAAAGAGTGATTCTCTTACATTTGGCTTTTCATTCTTTAATAATTCCCTCAATTTTGATTCATCCTCTGTAACAGAATGCAATAACAACATACTGCTATCTTCATACACACACACATACACACACATATACATTTACATATATATTATATAAATGCACCATTCAAAACCTTGAGGGTGTTTCTTATAAGATATTGAGGTCCATGGGGTTAGCAAGTTTGCAGTTAAGGTTGCAATAGCAACATACTGCTACCTTCATACATATACACATATATATGTTGATATGTATATATGCACCATTCAAAACCTTTAGGGTGTTGCTTAAGTTTGCAGTTAAGGTTGCATTATCTGAACATTAGGTGAACGTTCTCCATCATAATGAGTCAGCAAGAATGATTCATTCATTCTCTATGCCTCCCATTGGAGGTTAATTACGTGTTGCAGGAGTTAAAGCAGCTGACTTGTGTCTATCATATTATAAAAGCAGAAACTGAACTGGAGAAATAGGGAACAAGGTTGAACGTGACAGTGTAGAACTCTGCCTCTTCTCTCTCTCTCTCTATCCCAAGTCCCATTTAAATGAACATTTCTGATTATAGAACCCTACTAGGAACATTATTAATGATGAAAAATTATAAATTTAGATTGTTTCAGTTGACTAACATTCATATAACTTCTTGAAAGCCTTCCTCTTCGATGATGGATCATGTCTTACTTGATGCTCTGTCAGTATGATCCTCGCATTGTTCAGTTTGATTCATCTAGGAGCAATTGGCGTGCGCGGTTACCGTTCCAAACCTTTTGCCAGAACATAGTTCATGAAATTTTTGATGATTTTTTTTTCTGGGTAATTGAAATTTGTGATGATTAAGGGCTGGCTATAAGATGCCTTCATACAATCAGAAGTCTAAGAAATTAAAAAGGTTTGGTGTTAATAGGACAATGCAGGTACATGCATAAAATTAGTACTGGAGAGACGGTGAAATTAGACCTGCTGTTAAGTCTTGCAATACCATTTGCAAATTGTCAATTGACACAAATCTGACCTACAAATTCCAAAATGAGAATAATCTTGCATTGAGAATTGTGGCCCAATGATACATTAACAGGGACCCTTTTTCTCAAAATTATATATATATATATATATATATATATTGTTGGATGGTTACAATGAATTCACATGAATTTTTGATGATCCAAATATGACCTAAAAAATAGGTAATGTGTAGGGTATCCATTTTATTTTGGATAATTTTGACCCATTTTGACTCTTATGTTCTAACCCGCATATATAAGGGTGTTATTTTTTAAGAGAAAGTTTAGGTTTCCGTTAGGGATTCAGATAAGTTGTTGCATTCAGTTTGAATAAGCCTTAGTCTTTAGGGTATTTGTTTAGTGTTTCTTGACTTCTTCTAGTTGCACTTATCACGTTGATTAGTTGTAAATGTGAGCTAGTTTTTCTCATTCTGTTAAGATTGTAGAAGGCTATTTATAAGCCTAGATTGTTCAATAAGAGGTGTGTCATTCCTAGAATTGTTGTGTACTCTTTCATTTTGTATTTCGATTCTTAACATTCTGGTATCAGAGCCATCACTAGGCCTGACAAAATCAAAGCAGTAGTCTTTGAGGTTCTTGCAGCAGCAAAAAAGATGACAACCGAAGGAAATTTTGTGCAGCCAGCCATCCCTCGCTTCGATTGTCACTATGACCATTGGAGCATGTTGATGGAGAATTTCTTGCGATCTAAGAAATATTGAGGGCTGGTAGAGACTGGCTATGTTGAGCCAGAGAGTGGAGCAGCGCAGACAGAAGCACAGCGAAAGGGGCTAGATGAATTGAAGCTGAAAGACCTAAAAGTCAAAAATTATCTCTTTCAGGCCATAGATCGGACGATATTGGAAACCATTCTCGTGAAGTATACTTCCAAACAAATTTGGGAGTCTATGAAGAAGAGGTTTGAAGGGAGTGCTAGGGTTAAGAGGTCACATCTACAAGCTCTCCACAGGGAGTTTGAAACCCTAGAGATAAAGGCTGGAGAAGGAGTCTCCGAGTACTTTTCAAAAGTGTTGTCAGTGGCCAACAATATGAGAACACATGGAGAGCAGATGCAAGACGTCACAGTGGTGGAGAAGATTCTCAGATCATTGAGTGAGAAGTTTAATTATGTTGTTTGCTCGATTGAGGAGTCCAAAGACATCGATTAACTCTCCATTGATGAACTGCAGAGTTCTCTGATTGTTCATCAGCAAAAATTTCAGCGACATACAGGAGAAGAACAAGCACTCAAGATAACCTCTGAAGATAGGTTTGGTGCAAGAGGATGAGGTTGAGGTACGTATAGAGGCAGAGGAAGAGGGAGAGGCCGCCAGTCCTACAACAAAGCAACAGTGGAATGCTATAAGTGTCACAAGCTTGGACACTTTCAATCTGAGTGTCCAAGCTGGGATAAGGAAGCCAACTACGCTGAATTAGGAGAAGAAGAAGAGATGTTGCTCATGTCATATGTGGAGATGAATGGTGCTCAAAGGGAAGATGTCTGGTTCCTAGATTCTGGATGTAGCAACCACATGTGTGGTGACAAGAACATGTTCTGTGATCTAAATGAGGATGTTAGGCAGAAGGTAAAGCTGGGAAATAACACAAGGATGGCTGTGTTAGGAAAAGACAACGTGAGATTAACAGTAAGTGGCTTTACACATGTTGTTAGTGAAGTATTTTTTGTGCTTGAACTAAAAAACAATCTTCTGAGCATTGGTCAACTACAAGAAAGAGGGTTGACGATTCTCATTCAACATGGAAAGCTCAAAATTTATTATCCAGAGAAAGGGTCATCATATAGATCGAGATGACAACAAATTGGATGTTTGTGTTGCTAGCAAATTCACTGTCTCCAAAGCCAGCTTGTCTCTACACTTCCACACAGGATTTGGCACATTTATGGCATTGTCGCTATGGACATTTGAGTCACAAAGGATTAAGGACACTCCAGTTCAAGAAGATGGTGCATGGGATACCTCAGTTCAAGAATCCATTGACAATGTGTGCTAATTGTATGATTGGGAAGCAACACAGGGATTCAATCCCAAAGAATAGCAATTGGAGGGCCACCGAGAAGCTCCAGCTTGTTCATGCAGACCTTTGTGGACCAATCTCTCCCATCTCCAATAGTAAGAAGAGGTACATTATATGCTTTATTGATGACTTTACTAGAAAGGCATGGACTTACTTTTTTAGTAGAAAAATCTAAAGCATTAAGCATGTTCAAAC